>CM047747.1:24633277-24690777 GCA_026225825.1 Pistacia integerrima
CAAATTCCTATAAGATTACACGTTTTTGAAATCAAGTGAGGAAAATGTCCTTTTGCAATAGATTGGGGATCAAAAATAGGGGTAAGCCAAAAAATAGGATAGACTCAAAACCGCTGGGTATCCGGCATTGCGGTTCCAATTCCTACCCTAAATCGACATAGTATGGGTAGGTTCTGATTTGCAAATTTAAGGAACCGCCATTATGCATGAATCACAACTGGGAGTGGGCACAAAGTCACGATCGAGCGCATACTCGATCTCAAAATTCTAGAATTCTTTGGTGGCTATGGGTTGTGAATCAAGGGTGGAGTGCAATGAAGAAACTTCGATGGAGGTGTGGGCAGCTGATGGCAAGGAGCAGCGACGAGCGAGGAGTTGTGCACTGTGAATGTGACAACTGCTGTAAACTAGTACAATAATGATAAAAAATGAGCCCAAAACTTTTCTTTTTATTATATGTAATAAGTCTTTTATACACAAAGAGCATAATTTACAAAATGCCATTTAAAAAGACAAAAAACAGGAGAAACAGTGTAGCTATTGCTCCTCGCTTGCCGACGCCCCTCCGACTGCATCATCACCTAGATCCTGCATCCACAAAGGAAAATAACAGGATGAGCACAAAATAATGCTCAGTAAGTAAACCCTCTATCTGTCTATCCCCGTATGTATTTCTCTTAATTCTTTCCTCACACTTTCTTTCTATTGTTTTCTACTAAACGTCATGGCCTCATCTTACCGGAGGTACGGCCGGATGGCGTTCACACAACACCATCTCACTCTTCATGACTGTCGGGTGGAGTTCACACAGCACCAACCTGCTCTTAGTGACTACCGAGTGGGGATCACGAAGCACCTACCCGGTTTTTGTAACTATCGGGTGGAGACCACAAAGCACCTACCCGTTCTTCATGACTTTCGGGTGACGATCACAAAGCATCAACCCGTTTCTAATAACTATCGGGTGACGATTACAAAGCATCAACCCGTTTCTAATAACTAACTGGGTGACGATCACAAAGCATCAACCCATTTCTAATAACTATTGAGTGACGATCACAAAGCATCAACTCGTTTCTAATAACTAACCGGGTGACGATCACAAAGCATCAACACGTTTCTAATAACTAACCGGGTGACGATCACAAAGCATCAACCCGTTTCTAATAACTAACCGGGTGACGATCACAAAGCATCAACCCGTTTCTAATGCTCTTCTCATTCACTCTACTCTAGCACTTCTCATTCTCTCTACCCTTAGAGTAGTTGCATTCACAAAGTTCTCTACTCATAAAGCAAGTGCATACACAAAGTTTTCTACTCTTTCTTAAGTCACTTCTCAATGCACAATTAATGCCTATGGATGGTTCATCTCCACTAATGCACTTATGAAATGCCAACATGCAATGTTACAAGAATTAAGGTTCACTACTCATACTCAAACCTCTATTAGGCATTTCATCAAACAACTCAAGTGCATAACAAAACTCTACTATAACAATAATTATATGTCTTTCTCTAACCATCCAAAATGGGAGAAAACTCCCTCACATAGCCATAATTCCTGCCATAGAATAGCACTTCCAAAAAGGATTTCTCAATATCCTTCAATTCCATCTCAAACTACATTTCCAACCCACATCTCACTTCTTACAATTGAAGTGTATGAACAACCACAAGCAATAATAATCTCCATTTAAAACTCAGTAACACAACATATAACATGTATATAACATACATACATAATTGCTATTAAAACTCTAATAAAGGAAATTCCCAAATCTCAACTTGGGTTGGGATTTACTTACCTTGTTATGGAGAGATCTCACTAGCACTTCCTTTCTCTTGGTTTGCTTGACTTTTCTCTACCCTTAAAACAAAAGAACCAAAAGACCTCAATATTCAAATATACATCAAATCTCACAAAGCTTCACATCCAAAGCAAGAATCCTTACTTTAGGATGCCTTAGCTTGATTTTCTACCCCAAATCACTCCAAAAGCCTTCTAAAAATCCTTGAACAATTGAAAGAGAAATTGAGAAAGGAGAGTGGCAGTGGAGAAGAAGAATGAAGGGTTTGCAATGGCTTAATTCCTTTTAATGCAATTTATGCACAAGCATTCCCATTTTGCCCTTACTCTTCCTTAGGAATTCCATCTATATCCTTTAATTCATTACAAACACATCCCCATATTAACAAATGCTCCAAGAAATTTCCTTACAATTTACTCCCCACTTTTCCTACTAATTAGGGGTAGAATGGTCAAATTGCCCTTAGGGAAGAAAATATCTAAAACTTAACAAATATTTTGGTCGGCCTGTCGCCGCGGCGAGGAAGATTGCAGCCGCGCGAAACGTCAACGCTTTTCCGTGGCTTCAACACCTCTTCGCCGCGGCGAAGATTCCTCTTCGCCCCGGCGAAGCCTAGAACACTAAACTTCTTCTATTTCAACCAATTTCAAGGCAAGTATTCAACATACCACTCAAACAAAGGTCAACCAAAGAATAATACGAATAAACCAACTCAAATAAGAGCAAAGAAGAAACATTAGCTACGTACCTCAAGTGGGGCGTTACAATTCTTCCCCCCTTAAAAGAATTTCGTCCCCGAAATTCATACAAATAACTCTGGGAAACGATTCTGCATGCCCCGTTCTACCTCCCAAGTGGCCTCTTCCACTTTGTGATTCCTCCAAAGGATCTTCACCAGCGGAACACTCTTGTTCCGAAGCTCTTTAATCCTTCGATCTAAAATCTGAATTGGACGTTCTTCATATACTAGATTCTCTGTTAACTCAACATCCTCTACACTCAGGATGTGAAAGGGATCACTTACATACTTCCGTAGCATCGAGACATGGAAAACATCATGCACCTTGTCCATGCTAGGTTGTAGAGCCAACCTGTAGGCCACATTTCCCACTCGTTGCAATACCTCAAATGGACATATATATCTCGGTGCTAACTTTCCCCTGCTTCCTAACAGGCTATTCGCAAGTGTACGAAATCGTGCAAGTAGTAAAACTCGAGTAAACGAGTGTCGAATCCCAAGGGAACTACCTACCAAGTACCAAACTATTATATTCTATTGCTATTTGATTAAACTGAAGTTTAAGAATGAATTTAATGAAAAAGTAAATAAACTAAAAACTAAGTACTAAATAAAGGCAGAATTTGTAAACACTTTGAAGTGAAAATCAATATGACTAAACCTAGGGCGTAGATTTCACACCAATTTAATCCTATGCATTGACATTTGTTGTTAACCTAATCGAGTGTATTCTAAAAGCCAAATCCCCTATTATTCCACTAATTCTCTCTCGAGCAATTAGCAAATTAACCCTTAAACAACAACCCAAGATATCTCTAAATTGGATTTAGGAGCTAAGAGATCATTAAGCTCTATGGAATTTACCGGAGCCTCACAGATCGCGGTAACCTATCTCTAGCGTTCGCTCAATCTATGGTTTTATTACCTAAGACAAATCAGGTTTCATCTCTCGATCTCAACCTAATCCTTGAAATCATTCAACCCTCGGGCCCTTGAGAATTGAAAGCATTATGCACAGTAATAAAACTTAGAATTATAAACACAATAAGAATTAACAACAATTCAAGTCAACACATATTCATAAATCAGGCTACATCTTAGCCCTAGACAAGAAAGTTAGTTCATAATGAAAATAACAAAATCCATCATTCTTATTAATGACATCAATTTAAGAAAAAGATAAACTTCTCTAATCGGTGAACGAGAGCTCTTAGGATCCCGATCTCCAAATTGGTAAACGTCTTCTTCTTCTCCCCAAAAAGTCCCCCCAACTTCTTCAAGACTCTCTTTTATATCCTTAGGGTTCTGTTCGTGCTTAGGAAAAATATTAGAAAACTTGGCCCATTCAGATTCGGATTAGGATAATGAATTAACACAAACCCGCGACCCATCGCTGTGGCGGTAAGAATGATCGCTGTGGCGATCGTTCCTTCTATCCAAAGAATCTGTAAACTTCAGAATTAGATGAAGTAATCAACACGAAAATTGTATCTCTTTGAATAAGCTTTCCAACGCCACCAGAATCGTCAAATTCTGACTTCTACGGCTCAAGTTATGATAGAAACATCGAGGCATACTCATGATGAAGAATTTCCGGATTTTCCGTAACATCTTCGACGTACCACAACTCCCTCATTTCGACCCTGATTCTTGTGCCGTTTGTTCCTACGCGTCGTGAATCCTATCGATATCATTCTTTTCCCTTCAACAACCTGTTTGAGCCTGAAAACACTTAAAGTGCACCCGTGATCCCATAAATGGTATTTATGAAAGAAATAATCCAAATTCCACACTTTAAGCACATTTTTCCATAAATAAACCAATTAAATCACTAACAAAATATCAACATTCAAGCTCTTATCACTTCTGAAGCGCATTACTCGCTTGTAGGGTGAAACTTTCAAAAACACTTTGTCACCCACTTGGAATTCCACCTCTTTCCTCTTCAAGTCGGCATAACTTTTCTGTCGATCTTGGGCTTGTTTCATTCTATTTCTGATTAACTTCACATCTTCAACCAGTTTTTGAGTCACCTCTGGCCCAAGAGCGGTACTCAGCTCATCTTTTTCGCCTACTTCATCCCAATGTAACGGAGACCTACATCGTCTACCATATAAAGCCTCATAAGGCGCCATTCTAATTATAGACTGATAACTGTTGTTGTAGGCAAATTCCACTAAGGGTAACATCTCATGCCAGGATACTCTATGATCCATGCAACAGGCTTTCAACATATCCTCGAGCACCTGATTCGTTCTCTTGGTTTGACCATCTGTCTGAGGATGATAGGCAGTACTGAATGCTAAACGGGTACCCAAATTCCTCTGTAAACTCATCTAGAAAGCTGAAACAAATCTGGAATCTCTATCTGACACTATAGTCTTGGGCACACCATGCAATTTGACTATCTCCTTGAGGTAAATCTGAGCCAGATGATCTGTAGTGGTACTCTCCTTTACTGGAAGGAAATGGGCTGATTTGGTTAATCTATCCACAATCACCCATATAGCATTACACCCTTTCTGTACTCTGGGGAGACCCGTGATAAAATCCATCGAAATACTCTCCCATTTCCACTCTGGAACACTCAGTGGTTGAAGCAACCCTGACGGCCGTTGGTGTTCTACTTTCACCTGTTGACAAGTTAGACATTTAGCTACAAACTCTGCAATGTCTTTCCTCATACCTGACCACCAATAGCCTTTCTTTACATCTTGATACATCTTGGTTGCTCCCGGATGAGCAGTGTACGGTGTGTCATGAGCCTTCATAAGAATTTTTTGTTTCAACTCCTCATTCGGAGGAATGCACAACCGATTCTTGAAATAGAGGACACCGTCTCTCACAAAGAACTCTGATGTCTTGCCCTCAAGCACTTGCTAAACTGTTTTCTGACACCACTCATCAGCCACTTGCTTTTCTCTGATTTCCTTCAGTAAAGTAAACTGTACCTCTAGACTGGCAACTCTTCCCGGAACCACTTTAATCTATTCTTTAGACAATTCTTCTATTAACTCTTTTTGCTTGGTAAGCCGGAATAAATAGGTTTTTCTACTCAAGGCATCGGCTACTACATTGGCTTTCCCTATTTGATACTTGATTTCACATTCATAATCTTTAACCAGCTCTAGCCATCTTCTCTGTCTCATATTTAACTCTTTTTGAGTGAAGAAGTACTTTAAACTCTTATGATCGGTGTAGATATTACTCTTTACACCATAAAGGTAATGCCTCCAAATCTTTAAGGCAAAGACCACGACCGCCAACTCTAGGTCATGCGTAGGGTATCTGGTCTCATACTCTTTCAGTTGACGAGAAGCATAAGCTATAACCCTACCTAATTGTATCAGCACGGCGTCAAGTCCCTGCAGAGAGGCATCTGTATAAATGTCATAATCTACACCTTTCCGTGGTAACACTAGTACAGGAGCTGTTGTTAACCTCTTCTTCAACTCTTGAAAACTTTCTTCACATGCTGCTGACCAGACAAAAGGAGTTTTCTGCTTGGTAAGAGCTGTCAACGGTTTAGCCAACTAGGCGAATCCTGCTACAAATCGCCGGTAGTAACCTGCTAAGCCTAAGAAACTCCTAATTTCTTTCACTGTTCTCGGCTTCTACCATTCCAGGATTGCCTGCACTTTACTCGGATCTACTGAAATCCCTTCCTTTAACACAGTATGGCCCAGAAATATCACCTGATTAAGCCAAAACTCACACTTAGAAAATTTAGCACACAACTTCTTTTCTCTCAGTCGCTGCAATACTAATCTCAAGTGTTTCTCATGTTCTTCGCTCAACTTAGAATAAATCAGGATGTCGTCAATGAAAACAACAATAAACTGATCCAAATACTCATGGAATACCCTGTTCATTAAGTCCATAAAAACTGTTGGGGCATTAATCAAGCCAAAAGGCATCACTTCAAATTTATAATGCCCATATCTTGTACAAAAGGCAGTCTTAGCCACATCTTGCTCAACTACTCTTACCTGATGATACCCGGACCTCAAATCAATTTTGGAGAACACTGCCGCTCCTTTCAACTGATCAAAAAGGTCATCTATCCGAGGTAGTAGGTACTTATTCTTCACTGTAACTTTATTCAGTTCCCTATAATTAATACACATCCGTAGTGATCCATCTTTCTTTTTCACAAACAGGATTGGGGCTCCCCAAGGAGAATGACTCGGTCGGATAAAACCTTTATCTAAAAGCTCTTGGAGTTGCTTCTTTAATTCTTGAAGCTCAGCTAGGGCCATTCGATAAGGGGCTTTAGATATTGGTGCTATCCCTGGTCCTAGTTCGATACTAAATTCTACCGCCCTTTCTGGAGGTAAACCTGGTAACTCTTCCAGAAACACATCTAGAAAGTTTCGAACTACTGGCACCCTCTGAATCTCTGGCTGTGGAACATCACCACTCTGCACTACATGGGTAATATATCCCGAACACCCCTTTCGCAACATCTTCCTAGCTTTCACACTACTAATCAGCATGCTCAACTGATGGCCCTCTCCAAAACTAAACTTATCTCCACTATCGAGATTAAATCTCGCCTTCTTTTTCCGACAATCAATCTCTACTTCATATCTCCCTAGGAAATCCATGCCCAATATCACATCAAAGTCGGGCATATCGAAAACTATTAAATCAACTGTTAACTCTCTACCCTGGATCACCATGGACTCTCTTAACAACATCTCTTGCGTCAGAACACTAACCCTGTCGGGTAACTCGATCTTAATGGGTTGAGTCACTCTAATAGGTTTCAAACCTAATCTCTTAATCATCCCATACGATATAAACGAATGAGTGGCTCCTGAATCAATTAAAGCATATAAAGGAACTGAATGAAATAATAAGCGACCCGAATGCCTGGTGATGGTAGCCTCTGCACCCCTTTCCCCGTGCCCACAAGAAACACTCGATCGCAGTACCTCTTGAACTCTGTGCGGTTGGTGGAAGAAGAGCTTTACAATCTCTCATCATGTGCCCTGGCTGTCGGCACCTATAACACACTCTCTGGTCCCTCAGACATTCTACTGGGTGATTCCTCCCACATTTAGGGCAAAGAGGAAACCCTTCCGTCCGAGGCCGCTTATTCTTCCACCCTCTTCTGTTCTATCTATACTGAAACTTCTTCTTCTGATTCTTCATTTCTTTACCTTTTACACCTTCTTGTTTCTCTCTCTGCGGGGCGGAGGATGGCTCACTTGGTCCTCCTGTCGAGGATCATACTGGGGAAATTTTATTCTCAAAAATCTCTGCCTTCATTGCCTACCTCAAAGCCTCACTATAATTTCGAGGAGGATTAGAACTTGTCATTATATCCCGGACTATCTACAGTTTCAAAACGTGCACAAACTTATCCCTTCTCAATGCCGAAGTACTGACTATTCTGGGTGCAAACCTTGCAAGAGAATTGAATTTCACCGAGTACTCCTTCACGGCACTAGACCCTTGCTGCAAGCTGATAAATTCTTGGACCTTCTCATGAACTTGGTCCTCTGTTCTATACTCGGCCTCAAACTCTTGCCTGAACTCGACCCAAGTCATCGTTGCTACATCATGAGTTTCTTCCATTAATTCCCACCAAATCCGAGTATCACCCCGAAATAAGAAACTCGCATACTGGATCTTCTCCCGATCTGCCATGGGAAATAAACCTGTGGCTAGTTCTACGGACCCAAACCACTCTTCTGCTATTACTGGATCCGCAGCACTTTAAACTCGAGGGTTGATGTTGTGGAAAGACCGTGAAATCGGTTCAACTGCATACAGACCGGGAGAGGTACCGGTTGTCCTCTTTTGACATTCGCAACTGGTGGTACCTGTACCGGGGTTTCAACTCTCTCTTGGGTTTCTGCCATGACTTGCTGTATAATTCCCCGAATTCTAGCTTCATCCAAGGGAGGGGGCGTAGACTCTGGTGGGTTAGAAGGTTCTCCTTCATTCACCACACCCGTACGACGTTTCCGGTAACTACGCCTCATCTACAAAATAATCACATCGATGAACTCGAGAAACAATTACTGTAAGGAAAGAATTAACTCATACAGTTGGTTATAGGACGTCGTGGCGATGAGAATAGTACACTGTTTAATCCAAAAATCTTTGCTCTGATACCAAAAATGTGACAACTGCTGTAAACTAGTACAATGCATGCATAATAATAATAAAAAATGAGCCCAAAACTTTTCTTTTTATTATAAGTAATAAGTCTTTTATACACAAAGAGCATAATTTACAAAATGCCATTTAAAAAGACAAAAAACAGGGGAAACAATGTAGCTATTGCTCCTCGCTTGCCGACGTCCCTCCAACTGCATCATCACCTAGATTCTGCATCCACAAAGGAAAATAACGGGATGAGCACAAAATAATGCTCAATAAGTAAACCCTCTATTTGTCTATCCCCGTATGTATTTCTCTTAATTCTTTCCTTACACTTTCTTTCTATTGTTTTCTACTAAACGTCATGGCCTCATCTTATCGAAGGTACGGCCGGATGGCGTTCACACAGCACCATCTCACTCTTCATGACTGTCGGGTGGAGTTCACACAGCACCAACCCGCTCTTAGTGACTACCGAGCGGGATCACAAAGACTCTACCCTGCACTCTTCATGACTGGGTGGAGTTCACACAGCACCAACCCGCTCTTAGTGACTACTGAGTGGGGATCACAAAGCACCTACCCGGTTTTTGTAACTCTCGGTTGGAGACCACAAAGCACCTACCCGTTCCTCATGACTTTCGGGTGACGATCACAAAGCATCAACCTGTTTCTAATAACTATCGGGTGACGATCACAAAGCATCAACCTGTTTCTAATAACTAACTGGGTGACGATCACAAAGCATCAACCCGTTTCTAATAACTAACCAGGTGACGATCACAAAGCATCAACCCGTTTCTAATAACTAACCGGGTGACGATCACAAAGCATCAACCCGTTTCTAATAACTAACCGGGTGACGATCACAAAGCATCAACCCATTTCTAATGCTCTTCTCATTCACTCTACTCTAGCACTTCTCATTCTCTCTACCCTTAGAGTAGTTGCATTCACAAAGTTCTCTACTCATAGAGCAAGTGCATACACAAAGTTTTCTACTCTTTCTTAAGTCACTTCTCAATGCACAATTAATGCCCATGGATGATTCATCTCCACTAATGCACTTATGAAATGCCAACATGCAATGATTCCTACCATCATACTCAAACCTCTATTAGGCATTTCATCAAACAACTCAACTGCATAACAAAACTCTGCTATAACAATAATTCTATGTCTTTCTCTAACCATCCAAAATGGGAGAAAACTCCCTCACATAGTCATAATTCCTGCCATAGAATAGCACTTCCAAAAAGGATTTCTCAATATCCTTCAATTCCATCTCAAACTACATTTCCAACCCACATCTCACTTCTCACAATTGAAGTGTATGAACAACCACAAGCAATAATAATCTCCATTTAAAACTCAATAACACAACATATAACATGTATATAACATACATACATAATTGCTATTAAAACTCTAATCAAGGAAATTCCCAAATCTCAACTTGGGTTGAGATTTACTTACCTTGTTATGGAGAGATCTCACTAGCACTTCCTTTCTCTTGGTTTGCTTGACTTTTCTCTACCCTTAAAACAAAAGAACCAAAAGACCTCAATATTCAAATATACATCAAATCTCACAAAGCCTCACATCCAAAGCAAGAATCCTTACCTTAGGATGCCTTAGCTTGATTTTCTACCCCAAATCACTCCAAAAGCCTTCTAAAAATCCTTGAACAATTGAAAGAGAAATTGAGAAAGGAGAGTGGCAGTGGAGAAGAAGAATGAAGGGTTTGCAATGGCTTAATTCCTTTTAATGCAATTTATGCACAAGCATTCCCATTTTGCCCTTACTCTTCCTTGGGAATTTCATCTATATCCTTTGATTCATTACAAACACATCCCCATATTAACAAATGTTCCAAGAAATTTCCTTACAATTTACTCCCCACTTTTCCTACTAATTAGGGGTAGAATGGTCAAATTGCCCTTAGGGAAGAAAATATCTAAAACTTAACAAACATTTTGGTCGGCCCGCCTTGCGCGAGGAAGATTACATCGCCGTGGAGCTGTCAGCCGGTTTCGTTGGCTTCAACACCTCTTCGCCGCGGCGAAGATTCTTCTTCGCCTCGGCGAAGCCTAGAACACTAAACTTCTTCTATTTCAACCAATTTCAAGGCAAGTATTCAACATGCCACTCAAATAAAGGTCAACCAAACAATAATACGAATAAACCAACTCAAATAAGAGCAAAAGAAGAAACATTAGCTATGTACCTCAAGTGGGGCGTTACAGTGAAGAAGACCATAATTTGGCGAAAAGAGGGTAGTGCAATCAGGTTAGGCAAATGAGAACAAGTTCTAGACAAAGGTGAATTGGCTCCTGGGTTGTGATTTCTTCAAATTTGGGTGCAAAAGCCACCAGAAAAGCAATGAAAATGGCCAACACCAGTGCCAATACAGGACAAGGATGGGAGAAATTCTTTTGAACAATACCGAGGACCCTAGAACTGAAACCTACCCGACAGGTTCCAGTTCTAATTTCTAAATCTCAGGAAGTTGGTTTTAGTTCCTAATTCTCAAAAATTGGTACTGTGCGATTTTAGTTTGGAATCTTGCTTGTAGGAGCAGGGTACCTGAACCCGCTCACCTCTAATTAAAAGTCGTTCAATCATCAAACAAAATTACAATAGAATTATATTCAATTAGATTTTATTACAAGAGGATTTAGCCCTCAATAATAAATGAGAAATTCTATATAAAAACTAATTATATAAACTATTTCCTATAAATTAATACGGATATATATATATATATATATATATATATATATATATATATATATATATATATATATCTGTGTGTGTGTGTGTGTCTGTATTAATTCTGGTTCCTGCTTGTAGAACAAGATACCCGGACTTGCTCACCTCTAATCAAAGGTCATTCAGTCGTCAAACAAAATATACAGTAGAATCGTATTCATTTAGATTTTATTGCAAGAGGATTTAGCTCTCAATAATAAATGAGAAATTCTATATAAAAACTAATTATATAAACTATTTCCTATAAATTAATATGGCAATATATATATATATATATATATATATATATTTGACATATTATCTATTCTAATTTGTTTAAATTACCTCTAATTTAAAATTATTCAAACATATTAAAATACATCAATTTGTATGGGTGAATTTATACGAGAAATTTCTGTATAAAATAATATTATTCATAATACAAAATTATTATAACAAAATATTTGTTTATATAATCTTTTCTTATATCTCGGTCCTTTGCGGTGTAAAACTTAAGAGAAGTATTATCAACTTGATTAATAATTGAAGGGTGTGTTTAACATGTGGCATTAAATAGTATTAAGTATTATTTGATACATTATAGTATGAAAATAATATAAAGTAATGTTCTATCAAACATCGTATAACACTTCATACGGTATAATAATACAATACAATACTATGTCATACAATTTACTTAATGTTATGCAATGTCGCGTGTCAAACATTCCCAAATATTTCACGATAACAATTAATTGCGCATTCTGTGGCTACTCATACGGTGCTGAATCAGATAACCTTGGTGTTGGGATTGCCACAAGAGACGTCTTCAACTTCAAAACAATCCCAAACTTCTCAGTGAGATCCACTTTCTCTCCGTCCCGCATTTTCCAATCAAAAGAATGCAAAAGTGTGGCCAGTGAATACATGAACATTCTCTCCGCCATAGCTATGCCAGCACAAATTCCATCTCGATCAGATCTGCTGCATGCAGTTCTAGCTGCTGATTTGGTTGGGTGAGTTTTTGTTGTATTTTGCATGTTGCTTAGAACTGATGAATTTTAGTCAGAAACTCAATTTTGGTTGTCATGAATGTTTCTCATAGTAAGGTTATAGCTAGGTTATTCTTTGATCCGATGAATGTTATAGTAGTTAATAACCTAAAAGACAATAGGCATATTTCAACTTGCGGTGTAAAACTTAAGAGAAGTATTATCAACTTGATTAATAATTGAAGGGTGTGTTTAACATGCGACATTAAATAGTATTAAGTATTATTTGATACATTATAGTATGAAAATAATATAAGGTAATGTTCTATCAAACATCATATAACACTTCATATGGTATAATACAATACGATACTATGTCATACAATTTACTTAATGTGATGCGATGTGGCGTGTCAAACATACCCAAATATTTCACGATAACAATTAATTGCGCATTCTGTGGCTACTCATACAGTGCAGAATCAGATAACCTTGGTGTTGGGATTGCCACAAGAGACGTCTTCAACTTCAAAACAATCCCAAACTTCTCAGTGAGATCCACTTTCTCTCCGTCCCCCATTTTCCAATCAAAAGAATGCAAAAGTGTGGCCAGTGAATACATGAACATTCTCTCCGCCATAGCTATGCCAGCACAAATTCTTCGCCCAGACCCAAATGGGAAATAACTGAAGTCACTTCCACTGTAATCCCATTTCCCATTCAAGAACCTCTCCGGATAAAACTCCAATGGATTCTCCCAAAAAGAAGGGTCCCTATGAATTGCCCACACGTTGATGAAGACTCGTGAACCCTTCGGAATTGTGTAACCGTCAATGGTGCAAGTTTCAGAGGGGCAATGGGGAACCAATAGTGGGAGGACGGGGTGCAAACGCAAGGTCTCTTTCATTATAGCATATAAATATGGCAATTTTTGGATGTGGGATTCTTCTACTATGTTGCTTTTTCCAACTACTTGGTCTAACTCTTGTTGGGCTTTCTTCATTACCTCTTGTTTGTTGATTAGTTCAGCCATGGCGAACTCGGTTGCATTGGAGGATGTATCGCTCCCACCCACCACCATATCCTGTCCACAAATTCACCAACCCATGTCAAAGAAGTCATGAAAATTACACAGTTAGGAAGAAGGTAGAAATTAGACAAAATATCATATCTATAATTTAAACTTAGCATGAACTGTGTAAAGTCAGATTAGAGTAAGTAAAGTGCTACAAATTTCACAAGTTGTAACAGAAAAGATCACTACAAAAAATTATTTATGACAAAAGATGTATCGCCATTAATATAGTTTAAGATTTGAAATTATTTATGTCAAAAATTTGGTTAACTTTTTAATATCACTAATATTATTCATTCATATTTAAGTAATTAAAGGAATAATAAGTAAACCAATAATAATAAGATTAAAAAAAAAGACTTACCATAAGCAAGGTTTTGACATGGGTCACGGTAAAAGGTGTCTTGGAATCACCTCCATCCCTCTGCTCAAGTAAAAACTGTAAAAAATCCTCACTCTCTTGCTTCCCACTCTCTCCATTAATCCTCAGCCGTTGTTCAATCATCCCATCAAACATCCTATCCAATTTGCCAGCTAACCTATGCATCTTCTTCTCCAGTCCTTGCAAATCAAACCGTGCCAAACCCGGAAAAAAGTCCGATATATTCGGCTGACCCAATAACTCCGTCAGCTCAGATACCAAATCCCGAAATTCCGCGCCCAAACTAGCCCTCTCCGTACCCTGAACGGAGCCGCCCCCATAACATGTTCGTAATCACGTTCAGTATCGTCAAAAACATTTGTTCACCAACGTTAACGGGTGACCCGACCCGACTGTATATGTACCCGACAGTTTGCCGGACCTCACGCCGCCGGAGTGCGTAAACGGAGTCCAGGGTTTTGTTGCTAAGCATCTTGAGAACACAAATCTTCCTCAACATCCTCCACTCTGGTCCATACGGGTTCCAAACAATGTCACGCCCGCCTTGAGTTGCGACCAGACCTGTAATGGGCACGTCCCGGTTGGCGAAAATGGTGTCGTGGTCTTTGAGGACTTGGCGAGCTGAAGAAGGAGAAGTCAATACGATGCCGATTTTGTTCCCAAGACGGAGCTGGTAAACGGGGCCGTAGGCGCGTGCGAGGCGCATGAAGTAAGTGTGGAGCTCCGGGTCGAGAGAGGGGAGGTTACCCAGTAAGGGAACGCCACGTGGGCCAGGTGGGTATGGAGGGATTGGGTTCTTGCATTTTGCTAACCTCCATTTGAGGAAGAAAACGGCGAAAAGAGAAGAGAAAGTGAAAAGTATGATGAGTGGAATGTTATCAGAAGGAAGAGATTGAAGGAGAGTTAAGACGAGGGCCATGGCGTTGTGGGATAATGAGATGTTGAATTCAGCATGGGATTGATTTTTGTGAGGAGTGAGGCGAATAATTTAATGCCGATGCAGAGAGTGAAGACAAGAGTGGATCTTTTTTACGTGAGAAAAGTTCGGAGGGAGCTGGAAATGGGATCTTCTTGTCTTGATGTGAAGTTGTTAGTTATTTTATTCCCACCCGAACTTGATTATTCCCTATTTTTACCCTTAATCTAACCTTATTTATTTTATTTTAATAATTGAAGGTTAAAAACGTCAAAGTAACCCACGTCTCAAATTTCTCTCGCTCATTGTCAATGTCAGCATCGCCCGTTTTTAGTGGATTCCAGGCCAGCCAGATTTTTCACCTCAATAAAACTACGGACACCGAAATATTTGTATCGAAATATTGTATCGGTCTACGTGTAAAATATCTCTAAATTTTTTAATAATTTTTTTCTAGTAAACGGTCATCCATCAAATTTGGACGACCGTTCACTCACATAGACGTCCGTCCATATTATATGGACGGACGTCTATATACAAGAGACGGCGTCTCCCATAAATAAAATACAATAAAAAGTTTTTTTTTTTAAAGTATGGACGGACGCCCGGTCGTCTATTACTTTTGGACGGGCGTTCATTCGTAATGGACGCCTGTCCATACTTAATAAAAAAAAAAAAAAATTCTAAACATGAATACTGCTTCTTCTTCTTCTTCCTTTCGGAAATGTTTACCTTCTTAGCTCTTCTTCTTCTTCAAGCCAAGCCAAAACTGATCGCCTCTCCAGCCACTATTAATTTACTTTTCCAGATAACCATGATCCCTCTTTACATGCTACAAACTAAACCATAAAACCAATGCCAATAACTCAATTAAAGCAAACATCACACTGAGAAGTCTGCACATTCACAAAAAACAATTAAAAAGAATATCCATGAGAGGGATATATCATCACTACTGAGCACGTCAGAATCCATGGCAGCAAATTTCTTCACACTGGTGAGCTCTGAGCTTAAACCAGATACAACTTGCAAGCCTAACTTCCTGCACTTGGCATCATCAGGATTTTGGCTAGTACCCGAAAGATGAGCACCTTCGGTTCTTATAATTTCTTGTACAACAAAATGCTCAAACGAAGAATTAACATGAGAACCTAAGAGCTTGGGAATGAAGACAAAGAAGATGAATTTTTTTTTTAAAGTGTCCAAATGTTTTTTTTTTTTTTTAAAGTATGGACGGGCGTCCATTCCTAATGGACGTCCGTCCAAACATAAGGGACGGCCGTCCAAAATTTATGGACGGCCATCCCCAAAGTTTATAAAAACTTTTTATTGTATTTTATTTATGGACGAGCATCCTTTAAATGGGGACGTCCGTCCCTTGTATATGGACACTTGTCCATATAATATAGACGGGCGTTCATGTGAGTGAACGATCGTCCAAATTTGATGGACGGTCGTTCACTAGAAAAAAATTGTTAAAAAAATTAGAGATGTCTTACACGTAGGCCAGTACAATATTTCGGTGCAAAAATCCTGATTTCCGTAGCATTATTGTTTTTCACCCAAACTAATAAAAATCATCACCCAAGCCCAATCTCTTTGACCCATAGCCTGACCGATCGATGTGGGAAAGGATATAAATGAGATAAATGTGTAGAGGGGCATGTTACGTTTAATTCTATCACTCGTATTCTTTGCAGTTGAAAATATTCATACATACTCTATACTATCGTGAAATAATATTTTAATGAAGATAATCTAGTAAAAATAATAGTTTCGAAAATATATTATTAATTTTATTTAAGTAGTTGTTTACAGCTGTATTTGTCCGTTGATTTTTTCATATGATTTCTTTAGAATAATCATGATTCAAAATATTAGTGCAAGTAGTAGTCATGAACAAAGAAAACTAACGTCTGCTTTTTCCCTTCAAGATATTTTTATCATTATAATCAATACCATTTTTGTATTAAAAACTCAATATTAGAGTACAGATGTGTTTACAATATATGTTCAAAATTAACTATTAAATGGAAAATAAAATATAATAATTAATAATATAAGTAATTTTAATTTTTTATTATGTTTGGATAAAAGGAAAATTGGACAAACAAATGAAAGATAAATACTCTTGACTATGAAATTGAATAAAGAGATAAAATAAGGGAGAACGACTTTTTCCCACCCAAGGTTTGGCAAAACGTCACTTGTTCACCCGTCAAGTTTCAAAACGACACTTTCTCACCTACCATGATGTTCTGTTAGGAAAATTTATTACTATTTGATTGCAAAGACAAGAATACCCTTTATAGTTTGACTTAATAATTTTTTTCTTATTTTACATGTGTCAACAATTCAATTACCAATATATCCAATTTTTAAATAGGAAATTATTGGCATGCCTCTAACTATATATTTAAATTTAAATTACTAATTTGTCCTTCCAATTTTTTATTAAAAAATGAAGCTACAATTAGATTTTTTAAAATTTGAAACCTTTAAAATTAGCGGTTTGTTTTGGCATTTATATTTATATTTTGTCAATTTAAATCCAAATAAGGCTAAGTAGTAGCATTAATAATTTGCTTAAAAAGAAGAATCCAGATTGTAAAATTATAGTGCATAAATATATAAAAGAAATTTTGTCAAGACATTCAATAAATATATGGAATTCAATACAAAAAAAGCAGCTTTTCAAGTTTCTCATTCATTCTTAAAATCCAAAAAAGTTCTACTTTCACCCTCCCACTTTCAACTGCCTTAGGATGGTATTTCCATTTAACTTAGCGTCAACGCATTGCTTCACCTTATCTTCACTGAGTTTTGGAGTTGCCTAAAACAATCCAGAATTGCATAAAAAACAGCTTAAGTGAAACTTACACATATATGAATTTGCAATCTTTCAGTATAGAGAATAACTAAATAGAAAAAATATGTATGTTCCAAAAGGAGTTAGTGGTAGAAAAGAACAAAGATGAAGTTCTTACCCATCTCTTAAAGAGAAGTCAACAAGATTAGCTGCCACTGCCACAGCAGCCCCACTACATGATCCACCAGGTACTCGAGCATGTGCTGCAGGATTAATTGGTGTCCCATAATGCTTACTCACTCCATTGATACTGAAAATAAAGCACTCAAAAACAATCTATAACCAATAGCAAACCAAACGATACAAAAATTTAACACAGAGAAATGAAAATAAGAACAAAATATTAAAAATTCCAACATTCACCCCACCAAAAGTAAGTAATGACTTATAATTTTCTCTTCTAATGGCTTATATGTCACCCTGACTAAGTGTTTTTTTTTTCAACCATACTGACTTCTAAAATTGGACTTTTCAATCTTCAATGATACAAAATCTAAAATTAAAAGTAAAATGTCGAGACTTTAATACCATTTTTGGCCATTTCTCATGAGCTTGATAATAAATTTCTCACTCAAATACTGAAACAATGAACAAAAATTACAAACCTATAAGCTAGTTCATCCACCACCGTTTTACCAACGCAAGTGGCACCTCCTTCCACGAGAGTCAAAAACACTGTCACCATTCTAGAAGATGCATCGCTTGTAGTCGCCCACTTCGGATGGCCAAGATTGGTAACATAACCTCAATATCAAATCTATTAAACAAACAAAAATTAATAAATACACACAAAAAAAACCATAAATATATCATTATTTTACGAGCCAGGCAGCAAGTACATGTCGGAGACAACGAAGGTGAGAAAATTGAGAGGATGAGGAGCATTGGGAGGAGCAGGTTAAGGCAGAGGGAGAAACTGAAGCTTCTCAACGACGGCTCCAAAGTCTTCTTTAATGTTCTTTTTGAGCTTTTTTTGTGACGAGGAGAATTCTGGCGTGAGAAGCCATGGCTGAAGTGAAACAAAGATGAATCGTCGGTTTCAACCCTTTTTCTTTGCTCAGTCGTCATCTTCAACAGCCACCAGTCGCCAACCCTAGCTGCTTAAGCTTCGATTACAGAGAACAGGGAGAAAAGGCATATAGCTTTTTGTTTTCGTTTTTTTTACCCCTAAGCTAGCTTTAGTGGGATACGTGGCAACCATTTCAATTTTTAAACTTTGATTTTTGCGGTTTGGTGTAAATTGACCATCATGCCCTTCTTGAGAACGAAATTTGTTAACAGCACATAATGGTGGGTGGGAAAGTGTCGTTTTGAAACTTAACGGGTGGGACATTGTCATTTCGAGAAACATTGGGTGGGAAAATGTCGTTCTCCCATAAAATAATGAAAACTGATGGTTCTTTTGCGTGGCCAGATAGAGATGGGAATTAGGCCCAGTCCCCAAAATCCCGGTTCTAGGACGTAAGAGAGGATGGTCCAGGGTCAAACCCCTTCCATTTAACTCTTGTAAAATATCCAAAACCTCCTATTTAATATCAATTTGACAATAAATGTGAGGGTCAAAAAAATTTGAGTAATGCTACAGTTACCGATGGGTGTATACCAAATTTGTGCACCGAATGACGTGGTTAAATCCTGACCGTTGATTTATTATCAGTTAATATTAATTAACGGTCAGGATTTTGTCACGTCATTCGGTGCACAAATTCGGTGTAAACTTTTCAATAACTCTATCATTTTCCAAAAAAATTTACCAAAAAAATAAATAGGACTGGTCATGGGCCCATAGGACCTGTCCCCCATAGGACCTGTCCCAAGCCAAGACAGGTCCTATGGGCCCATGATCGGTCCTTCAAAAATTGGGCCCGATCACCCTAGGCTTGGGATCACTTGGGCCCAAGCCTTGCCCACCTCTATGGCTAAGTGAGGTTGCGGCTCAAGCATGGCCAAGCAAAGCGATGGCTAGTTTTGCTTGAGCCACAACCTCGTTGAACAAGCGAATGCCACGAATCAGTGGGTTACCGGTCTTTTACACTCCATTCATTCACTAAATCCAGCTATAATATAACAATAGGAGTCCAAAATTATTTTCATTTCGATAGAGAGCTTATTGGATTATAGCAATGCTCCCTATTCCCCATCCCACAATCATGTGAAAAATAATGTGTTTACCATTTGAGCTTTGAAGTCAGTCTAAATGAAATTTGAATTTCTTCTTAATATTTCTTAGAGCAATATTATGCTTACAATTGAGTTATATAAACAGACAAAAAAATAAGATATAGTAGTCATTTTATATGAATTTTATCTCATTTTTGTTTGTTTATATGACTCAGTTGTAAGCAAAATATTATTGTATTTCTTATAAGAGTTAAAGAATTTATCAGATCACCGTAAGGACACGTGAGTTCATATAATTAAAATTAACTATATGTTGCCACATGTAATGGCTTTTCTTTTCACCAGCAACCACCACTATGAAATACTAATTAAAGGTGTATATCTAGCTTAAAAAAATACAAAAAATTATGTCAATTTTTTGTAGGGACCTACGTCCAACGTTTTGATCTGAATAGGCACTAAGGAAACTATCTATTTATTTCGTTGTAGAAGACAAACTGGAAGACAACGACTCATCTTAAGTAGGGAAAACGGAAGATTGGCAAACTGGAGAGTTTCCCATAGTTGATGGGAAGGAAGGGCAACTAAGAGAAAAGCAAGCAAGCTCCCCAGTGGCATCCTCATCGACTTCAAAAGTTTATTTTTCCATTTCGGGGTTTATCAGAAGGGAAAGAGGGATTTATGAAAGGATTTTAAAATAGGAGGTCCCTCAGAAAACAAAGGTATGAATTCGGAGTATACCGGTATTGAGGTATTTGAATCTGACTCTGGGCATGAAACGCTATCCCTACGAAGCAAAGTATGTCAAAATTAGTGCAACTTAAGGTACGACACGATGTGATTGTGGTTAATTTATTTATGGAAAATAACAGACATCAAGAGTAGTGCACCGAATTTGTCCATTGAATGACGTGACTCAATCTTGACCGTCGATTAATTATAACTTAATATTAATCGACGGTCAGGATTATACCACGTCATTCAGTGTATAAATTCAGTGCATTGCTCTCGGTGACTGTAGCATTATTGTTTATTTATTTTGTTTACCAAGTCAAATAGCTATCACGTGAAGCTTGTTCATGGTAGAAAGTGGCTTGGGTTGTTTTGTTTTGTTTTTATCTAGATAAGATTTTAGTAGTGGTAGTAGTGATAAATATGATGTGAGTGGTTGGAGAGAATAGAGATTTGTGGGAAGTGGCTTAGTGGAACAGGTCTTTAAATAGCTTATGTGATTGAGATGAAGTACGCATTCTTCTCACAAAGATTTTTTGATTGTATTTCCCATTTCAATTAAAGCTTTTATTAACGTTCTCTTTGCCTTCTCTCTTTATTTTATTCTTCTTTTTATTTTATGGTATCAGAGCCAACGAGAAGACCATTCTTTTGTCTTGTCTATCAAACTTGTCTTGTTGCAGGAGTTTAAAAGTTGTGAAAAGAAAGTTTTGTTTATTTACAACAATGGAGGTAGCGGATGGGGGAAATACTCAGTACAGGATGGAGAAGCATGCAGGCAATAATAACTAAAAGCACTAGAGAATGTGTATGGAGGCATATCTTCAAGGTCAGGATTTGTGGGAATTAGTTACTGATGCTGATGCAGGGATTCCTATTGATATTCCTGAGCATGCCGAATCACGAAGGAAAAGGAAATGGAAGATCAAGTTTGGCAAGACTCTTTTTGCTTTGAGGACATCTATTAGCAAAGAGTTTATTGATCATGTTCATGATATTAGCTCTCCAAAAAAAGTCTGGGACATGCTTTAAAAGCTGTGTACTAAGAAGAATACAACAAGCTTACAGATATTGGAGAATGAGTTGGCAATGTTAAAACAAGGAGGTATGTCAATTTCAGAATACTTTTTACGAGTTAAAAGTATTTGTGCTGAAATTTCAGAGATAGATGCGGAAGACAAGATTAGTAAAACGCGTCTACGTTGGTATCTTGTCAGTGGATTGAGAAAGGAGTACTGGCCTTTCGTCACCTCTATTCAAGAGTGGTCACAACAGCCCTCTGTAGAGGAGTTAGAGAACTTGCTCTCTAATCAAGAAGCTTTGGCTAAACAAATGGGAATTTTTTTTCGAATTTGACACTGTTCTCTTCTCAAAAGGGAAGCCAAACAAGAAGAATACATCAGCCTAGGACGAGACTAAAGAAGAAGACTCAAGTGCAGAGAAAGATGGCAATTCACAAAATAAGAAATCTATCACATGTTTCAGATGCGGGAAAACTGGGCATATTAAGAGATATTGTCGTGTGAAGATTTCCAAAGCTAATGTTGCATGTGCAAGTGAAGGAGATGATCAACTCAAATGGGAACAATGTTTTATGGTTGAAGAAGTATAAGAAAAGTCAGTCCAAACTCTTGTTAATTATGTCAACAACGACAAAGAGGAGTGGATCATTGATTCAGGTTGTTCACACCATGTAACCAAAAATGACACATTGTTCTCGGAAATGCATCAACACCATGGAGAGCGGGTTATTGTTACTGCAGATAACTCAAACTATCCGCTAGCAAAAGAAGGTGTCGTGACAATCGATGTTGCTAATGATACAAGAACTAGCAGTGTCAAGTTGAATGATGTTTATCATGTTCCAGGTTTGAAGAAAAATTTAGTTTCAGTTTCTCAAATTACTGATTCTAGAAAATATGTTTTGTTTGGTCCAAATGATGTGAAGGTGCTTGATAATGTGAAAGATATATCTGCTGATGTTATTCTTACTGGTAAGAATAAAGGTTCTCTGTTCGTTTTGTCAGCAGGTGAAGCCTATGTAAAGAAAACTAGCCAAATCAATAGTGTCGCAATTTGGCATCCTCGATTGGGTCATGTAGTTTACCAAATATTGCAGCAGATTTCTTCTAAAAAGTTGATAGATGGCATACCAACTTTGAAAGATGTACGTGAGAATGTGATTTGTCAAGGTTGCCAATATGGCAAATCACATTGTCTTCCTTTCAAAAGTTTATCAAATCGTAGATCCACCTTATTTGAATTGCTTCACACAGACTTGATGGGACCAACGAGAACACCAAGCTATAGCAAACATCGTTATGTTATGGTATTGGTGGATGATCACTCACGATTCACTTGGGTGAAATTTTTGAAAGATAATAGTGAAGCATTATCCAAGTTTATGGAATTCAAGGATGCTATTGAAAAGAATTTCAAGAAGAAAATAAAATGTCTGTAGAGTGATAATGGTGGGGAATATATGTCAAATGATTTTTTTCAAAATTTGTGATGACAACGGTATTCTTCGTCAAATGACATGTCCAGATACCCCTGGGCAGAATGGAGTTGCAGAAAGGAAACTTGGTCATCTTGCTTCAGTTTGTCTTTCCTGGTTGCATGATAAGAATCTTCCTCGAGAGCTTTGGGCAGAAGCTATTCAATGTGCATGTCATGTGATAAACAGGTTACCTCCATGGCTAGGTACACAAAAATCTCCTTTTGAGATTTTATACGGTGAAAAGCCAAATGTGAATTATTTTCGGGTATTTGGTTCTATTTGTTATGTTCATGTTCCTAAATCTAATCGATCCAAACTTGACTCGAAAGCAAAGAAATGTGTATTTGTTGGCTATGACTCTTATAGGAAGGGTTGGAGGTGTATGGATCTAGGAACAAATAAATTTGTTACTTCTAGATATGTGGTGTTTGATGAAGTATCATCTCTATGTTCTGTTCAAAAGCCCGTGGTAAAAAATATTGCTCTTGATGATGCTCAAGACAACTTTGAACCTCTATCTCATAAAATTAATCTGCAAGCACCAATCAATGATGAAACAGAAAATGAATCTCCAAGGCAGAATATTCAAAGACCAGAAGATGGTGAGCAACAAGCTGTGAGGATATTAACAGGGGAGACAAGGCAGCCAGATTATCTAAAAGATTATGAGGTACAACTTAATCATTACACAATGACCTCATGTTTCTTTACAGGAGCTTTATGTGCAGAAGAACCAATAAGCTATGAGGAAGCCAATATTGTCTAAAATGGGAAAGAGCAATGCAAGAAGAAATTGAAGCATTAAACAAAAATGAGATGTGGGAGTTAGAACCCAAACCAGAAAATTGTAAGCCAGTCACTTGCAAATGGGTTTATCGGTTGAAGAAAAAATCAGATGGGACGATTGATAGGTTGAAAGCTCGTTTAGTTGCCCGTGGTTTTTCTCAAAGCTATGGATTAGACTACGAGGAGACTTTCAGTCTAGTAGCAAAGATGGTGACGGTGAGATCAATTTTTTCACTTGCTGCTTTTAAAGATTGGAAGTTGTGGCAACTTGACGTAAAGAATGCTTTTCTTTATGGAGAGTTGGATCGTGAAATATTTATGGAGCAACCCCAAGGTTTTGTCTCTAAGCAATTTCCACATCATGTATGCCGGTTAAAGAAAGCACTCTACGGTCTGAAACAAGCATTGCGTGCTTGGTATGGTAAAGTTGCTCAATATCTCATCTTTTGTGAATTTAAAGTTTCTTATTTAGATTCTATTTTTTCATAAGATTAGAATCAAATATGCATCTGCTGGTATTATTATATATTGATGATATGATAATAACAAGAGATAATGAATCAGAAATTTCTCATTTAAGGAATGATTTATATGTGCGTTTTGAGATGAAAAATCTGGGAGAGATTGGATGTTTCCTTGGTCTAGAAGTGGAAAAATCAGATCAAGGTTATTTTGTTTCTCAAAAAGGATATGCAAAAGGTCTCTTGGAGCGTTTTGGCATAGGAGAGTCAAAAGAAATGGCTACTCCTATAGAGTCATATCTCAAGTTGAAGAAAGATGAAGGGAAGCTATTGAAGGATGCTAAAAAATTCCGACAGCTTGTTGGAAACTTAATATATATTTAACTATCACAAGGCCAGAAATTTCATATTCTGTTGGTGTTGTTTCACAGTTTATGCAAGATCCAAGAACTCCTAATTTAGATGCGACAAAAAGAATTTTACGTTATACAAAAAGATCTCTCAGTCATGGCCTTTTATATAAGAGATGTAATAATTTTTTGTTGAGTGGATTCACTGATGCAGATTGGGCTGGAGATACACATGATCGTCGCTCAACTTCAGGTTATTGTTTTAACACTAGTTCATCTGTGATTTCCTAGTGTAGCAAGAAGCAAGTTGTTGTTTCTTTGTCTAGCATTGAAGTTGAATATGTGGCAGCAACCATGGCTGCACAAGAATGCATTTGGTTGAAGGGGTTGATCGAAGATACGCTGTGCAAAGTTAACTATGCTGTGCAGATCAAATGTGACAATGAAAGTGCTATCAAACTTGCATCAAATCCAGTTTTCCATGCGCGAACAAGGCATATTTAGGTCCGACATCATTATGTTTGTAAAAAAATATTGAATCAAGAGATTGAGCTGAAAGGCGTTCACACCAGCGATCAAGTTGCTAATATATTTACTAAGGCTTTGACAAGGCCTAAGTTTGAAGATTTTCGAGATGCTCTAGGTATTGTTGATTGTAAGCTTGCACTAAGGGGGAGTGTCAAAAATTAGGGAAACTTAAGGCACGGTACAATGTGATTGTGGTTCATTTATTTATTTTGTTTACCAAATAGCTATCACGTGAGGCTTGTTCACGGTAGAAAGTGGCTTGGATTGTTTTGTTTTTGTCTAGATAAGATTTTAGTATTGATAGTACTATAAATGTGACGTGAGTGGTTGAAGGGATTTGTGGGAAATGGCATAGTGGCATAAGTCTTTAAGTAGCTGATATGATTAGATAAGATTTTAGTAGTGGTAGTACTATAAATATGACGTGAGTGGTTGAAGAGATTTGTGGGAAATGGCATAGTGGAACAAGATAAGATTTTAGTAGTGGTAGTAATATTAAAATATGACGTGAGTGGTTAAAAAGATTTGTGGGAAATGGCATAGTGGAACAAGTCTTTAAATAGCTGATGTGATTGAGATGAAATACGCATTCTTCTCACAAAGATTTTTTTGATCGTATTTCCCATTTCAATTAAAGCTTTTATTAACTTTTTCTTGGCCTTTTCTCTTTATTTTATTCTTCCTTTTATTTTAAAGCACAGATAGAGAATCTTGGATCTTTTCCCGATTCACTTGTCAATTTGCAAATAATTGGGGTAATGTAGTCTTGAAAAGATGTTGGCCGAATAAAGGATGATCCTAAGATATATAGTGCTAATTGTTGCCACCTGATTAATGTTAAATGGGATTAAAATAACACTGACCAACATGAATCCACTATATATAACCACTGGAGACTTGACTCGAATCATGTTAACAATGGTGTTTATTCCAATATACAAGAGATTAAAAAAGTCGTATGATTCTACGAGGCTGAAGTTTAATTTCAGTGTTAAAGTGAGAAAAGATTATCACAGTAAATATTAGTATATAAATTAAATACATATTTTACCCATCTACATCCAATGCACTTGAAAGAAGAGTTTGTCAAGATAAAATCCATGTTTTACCAATCTATACCCAACTCTCGTGAAATGAAGAGTTTGTCGATGTACCCAATGACTGAAGCAGATGCAGTAATGTACTTCTGCAATTGAATCATCGCTGACGCCTCTGAAAGAAACCAAAATGAAAGTTGTACCATTAACGTAACACAAAAAGATAAGCCCCTTCTTTTCCCTTACTACTTTTTTCTCTTTAAAGTAGGCATCTATGATCTGAGCAAAACTTGGTTGGCATCGTGGTAATTTCAGACCCATCCAACAAAAACAAGGATTTAAAGGCATGCCATGAACATCCCGATAAAACATTTCAAAGTCACATGATATTGTGAGAACCTAGTCCAGGACTGAAGATACCAATTCCTATTGTTAATCAATAATGTTTTGACATCAATGGTAAACACTTTTCATCTAAACAAGCCAGCTCTCACTAAAGCTCATCCCCAGTCAAAAGTTGAATTGTACAGACAAAGCTTTAGATTGAACCAACAAACCCAATGCCTATTGGGAGTGTATTATGTAAAATTTTGAACATAGTATGTCTAGAGCCACATTTCTATATTTTTCTTTTCTTCATTTTTTTCTTTTTAGTAATTAAAGAAAAGGTTGATGAAAACTCTTGTATATCAAAGATATAATTATTCACAAACACAAAAACAAAAATTAAAGAAGGGAAAGGGAAAGGGTCGGAATACAATATCAGCATTTCATTCTATATATATTTGTCAACAGAGAGAAAGAAACAAATGGATCACAGGGGGAAGCACTCACCATCTTCATTGAGCTTTTTTAATAGTTGTTCCTTGGTTGGAAGGGCATACATCCCTGCAGCAACAGCTTTCCTTATAGCCCATCCATGATGGGGAGCCAATACTTGTGCATAAGCTTTGGAAACTGGATCTTTTATGGAATCACCCCTACATAAGGAAATCAAATAGTTTTACCCAGTTAATACCAACTTCACATTCAAATGCTTACATTTGAGATAATACTTGCATAATTTGTAGGCATAGACAAATATTTATTTACATCCTGATACTTAAATATGACTTAGTTCAGGAGTCAAATAACTCATCAGGACAAACTAATTTATAAAGGTTAAGGCAATTTTTGTAGTGCACATCATTGGTAAGAACTGGATTGAAAATCCATATCTGAAAAGATTTACAAAAGGTGAACAAGCTGTTCACGTATAGACTAGACAAAAAAACGTTAAGAGGCTCAAAAGAATCAAAAGGCTTGAGACAACTCAGAAGGACATTTAACAGGGTCCTGAAGTCAACAAATATAAAACAAAATGCTATCAAGTCATTCACCTCCCAAACAATGACGAAAGAATAAAAAAGCCACATCTCGGAATTTAAAAAACACTGAAGCCCGTAAAGAGGTCCAGAACTTAATTGTCCAATAAAGACTAAGCATCCTCTTTTCTTGTCTTCAAAAGTACTTCTATTGGTTTCTAGCCAAACCAAAAAAAATTCCATAATAGCATAACCCCAAAGAACTTTGGCTTCCTTACTTCCCCTAAGAGCTTTAGATCTTTCCAAGAAAACAGAACAGCTAGAGGGAAAGGCTACCCAGCAGAGACTAAAAACAAAAAACAAATTCATTGACAACTGAAGAGTAACAGGACATTGCAGAAAAAAAGTGGTCTAAACAAAGCCAGAATCTTCACTTTACAGAGGGCTTTGGCTTTCCAAAACAAAGTAGAAGCTTCAAAAGGGAAAATCTAGGAACTTCAGCAAAAAAAGAGACATAGCATTCAATGCTATAATGAGCCTTTTTCTCATGTGCCCTCAATTTATCTGCATTGAGTTATATGCAGTTTTATCCTTCTTGATCACCCCAATTACCCATCTCAATATTCACATTAGATGATGCTCATTTCAAATATTAATGCTATATTTAGAATTCCCAGCAAAGTAAATAAAAGATTGCTCATCTTACAGTGCTATAGTTAATTGCCAAATAGGCAACTTAATTTGACAATTAAATCCCATATAAAGTTACAATCTCAAAGTCAAACTCAACTTTGACAAGCAACATAAGCACAAGAAACTCATGACAAACCAACATACCAGACACATCTAAAAAATCGTCTTTAATTCTATTAAGCAAATCAAATACTACACCCACAAATTCCAACTCAATAGTTCTAAACCAGATCCACAAGACAGTAGAACGTCTCTGCTCTAGACTTGAACCTTAACAATAAAATAGTTCTCACCAAATTCTATGTCATTAACAATTCCATAGAAAATGAAAGAGGCCTGGTTGGACTTACATCATCTTCCACAATGTTTCCTCTTTAGTAAACTACCTAAGGACCAATTAGTTTGATAGAAAAATTAACCACTAAGGCACACCACATCTAAGTAACATACATATGCATACCCTAATTGATATGTAAGCACCCAAAGTTTGCTTTATTTTTCATTTTCCCCCCACTAGATTTGAGCAAATACCCAATCCTGTTGACAGCCTACTCCAGGTTTTTCTTGACAAACGTTTTCAAAATTCCCCTATTTTCTAATTAAAGGAACATAGGGCCACATTGGATTGTGTTTTGTATAAATGATTTTCCACTTTTTGTACTTGAAATCATGAAATACACGGTCATCTTGCATTTCCATTTTGTCGAAGACGAAAAATGCAAAATCAGGTTTTCTTCTCAATCCACGGGGGCCTTTAAGGTTTCAATCATGTAGTTTTTATTATTTTTCCACCAAGAAAAATATCACCTTTTCAATCAAGCAAAAAATGATTCTATATTTAACAAGTAATTAACCGAGGATAGATAAACAGATTAGGCAATATGTTCTTTTTGGATAAAGCTACATGTCCCTTTTTGGATAAAGCTATAGGATCATGTATGAAGTCATATATCCTTGCTGGATAACGCTGCTATACGTCCTCAGGTAAGTCATATATCTTTTTTTGGAAAAACTACATGCCGTAGAATCATTTTCCTTGATAAAAAAGCTAATCTTCTTGATAGACAAGTAATATGTTTCCATAGGTTCTTTTTCAATAAAGCTATACATCCCTTTCTGGATAAAGCTATATATCATTTTCGGATAAAGTCATATGTCCTTCCTGGATAATGCTCTATGTACTTAGGTAAGTCATATATCTTTTTTGGATAAAACTATGTCCTAGAATCATTTTCCTTGATAGAAAAGGAAATATTCTTCTTGGTAGACAAGTAATATGTTTCCTTAATGAAAAAGAAATACTTCTTAATAGACATGTAAAATAAACCATGTTATATAATTTTTGAAGATCCCCCAGGACCATCTCTACGACCAAAATACATTTTTCCCTTTTTCTAACACATTGATTCTCCCTCTTTCTTTCATTTACTCTCTTCTTTTCTTTCTATCTCACCCAAACCAATTCACTTTTTATTTTATTTTCTCTTCACAATCTTTTTTTCATTATCTCTTTTCTCTTCACAGATTTTCTCTTGATTTTTAACCATGAAAATCATTTTTACAAACAGGACCTAAAACTCTATATGTAGTGCACATAATGCCAAAACCTAACAGCTCTAAACGAACCATTTCCCTTCTCTAAAATGTATCTTCTCTTTGATTATACCATCCAACATAAATGTTTCAGCTCTGTAATCATACAGATTTTGCTTACTTCTTCATCTAACTTATTTTCCCTTCTTCCCAAGAGTGGAAGATAGAGTTCATCCAAACCGAACGATAGTGACTTACATATCACAATTAGCATTTTCCAGATTGAATGTTAG
Organism: Pistacia integerrima; assembly: GCA_026225825.1. Taxonomy (NCBI): domain Eukaryota; kingdom Viridiplantae; phylum Streptophyta; class Magnoliopsida; order Sapindales; family Anacardiaceae; genus Pistacia; species Pistacia integerrima. Next base: position 24,663,265 of record CM047747.1, read on the forward strand.
TATCATCCAATTTACCTGATTTCAAATGCGGGTAACTCTATTAATGGAACCCACAATGAAGTGGAAGTCCCACTCATGATTAGTCCAGAAGGGGAAATTCATGCATTTGAAGACTACGTGCTATAAAGCAAAGATACTCAATTCAAATCCCCAGCAAATAATAGAAAAAGAATACATATATATACAAAGAAGAAAAGAAGAATCCACAAAACCTATGAATTTCTGGGTCTAATATCACAGGCCATAAAACAACCTTGCTATAGGAAGCTTAAAGGTGGTTTAGATCACAAGTTCAAGAGAGCCCAAAGATAACAAAACATTCTTGTAATGACTTAGCTAAATTACCATTGTCCATGACACAAAAGGCAATGCATGCCTCTGCCTCCATCCAATATAAACTAAAAATCATCCGAATGATAAATTGAGAGGCAATTAAAGTAAGCTAACCTGATCAAAAAATGGAAAAGTATAAACAATCAATAAAAGGATTTGACTTTGATATACATACTCTGTAGCTATAATTTGCTCAAAAAGAACCCTAACCACGTCGAGTCCACGCTTCACTCTCGAAAGATTTCTAGTGTGACTACCAACTTCCCGCACACAGTTTCCTTCTATATCATGATCAATCAAAGCTTGCAATGTCATTATCGACTTTGATGCCACTGCAAGATCATCAACCTGATATGTTGCTCAATCAATCAATCAAACCACTCAAATATAAGAATTGCATTAAATCATAATCATTGAACAAAATCTATTCCCAACAACACATTCAATAAGTAACCAAGGAAATTAAAAAATTAACAAAAACAATAATATAAATAAGCCACACTAAAAATCCAATCCAGTAATACAATTTATACTTTGTTACACAGCCGTACATGATGCAAAATTCCAGTAAGGACAATGTCATATTTATGATTAACTTCACACTAACATAATTCACTTCAAATTAAGAAGCAAATATGATTATAGTGCCAAATTTTAGCAACATATAACACGTAACTCACTAGTACATGTTACCAGTAACAATACCGGGCAGTAACAATATTTACGTAAATAAAAGAGTTAGGGTTTGGATTAACCTTGGCGACGTAATCCATTTCGGCGAACTTGAAGGCGATTCCTAAGCAGCCAATGAGAGGAGAGACGAGAGAACAGGCGTGAGAGAAGGGCGCCACCTCGACATCGGCGGTCTCTGAATTGATGGTGGCAGCCAGTTCAATGAATGCTTCTGCGATTTTTCTGAGCGGTTTGTCGGTGTCTGATTTCGCCATTGCTGACTTTAGATCTCCCTCTATCTCTTGCTCTTTCCTTTCTCTTCCATTCTTTCTTCCTCTTTTCTCAAGCATTCTTCTTACGGCTAGATCCAATCTCCTGGTCCTTGCGGAAAGGAAATGGAAAAAGAATTTCATGTTCTTCCTTTCTGGAAGGGAAGATTTTCCTTCCATTTAACAGTACCTTAGGATGGTAGTATAGCCTTAAAGTAAAGTGAAGGGCCAGGTTCAAACAAGGAAGACTCAAAATCTCGTGCTAAAGAGCGTGGAGATTGAGTACTCTTCAAGGCATAATATTGAGAATGCTCATTGAATGAGCGATGCTCATAAAATTTATTGTATCTACATTTTAATGCTCATAAAATTTCAACTCTTCAGACAATTAGGTCTATCCACAGGGAAGACTTGGACTTTATCAGGTCTTACTCAAATTTAAATAAAGGTCACCATTCTACATGGACGCGCAAGAAAAACTTAGCAAGACCTTTCATTGTCGCCGTTAACATCTCTTAGTATACCAAGACAAATCTGTTACAAATACTCGTCAACACAGCCTAAATCCCAAGAGTAAACGGCATATTCCCACACAAGGTTTAATGAAATCCAAATTGGTACCCCTGGTTTCATAAATTTCAGATTCCCACCCTTAAATGGATTTTGTTAGTGACGAATGGATTGTGACAGAGGAGCAGAGGGTTCTTTTACCAAATTGCCCTTGGACCTTCTTCTTCTTCATCTTCCCTCCTCTACTTCACTGCCACTAGCCTTTTGGCTGCCTCCCACCACCTGATGATATGGGGTTTTGTTAAAGAGATGTCTCTTGAGCTGTAAACAACTCTCCGAGCCGCAGCGAAAGCCAACTCTAGCCATCCATGCATGATCGATCGCGACTGTCATGCAAACAGGTTGTGGGTGGTTGGTTGAGGAGTTTTATCGAACAACTTGTGGGTAGTAGTGTTGGGGTACATGTGGGTTGCCGGCAAGAGGGGAGAACCGGCAAAGAGTCCTAAAAAACACAGTAAATAAACACTCCAATAAAAAACCTTCAATCAATCTCCATTACTGACCACAATCAAACAAAAAATCCACAAAAAACCAATCTCCACATAAATCAAGTTGTCGCGCAATGAGGCAGTCACGGGTGAGCGATTAACGGTGAATGGTTGGCAGGGAGAGGATGAAAGGCAGGCAAGATGTTGGCAGGAAGGTGGTGTATTCTTTCTCTGTTCTTTCTTTGTTTTCTCTCAATTTCTAATTTCTCACTACTCATGATAGTAGGTATAGTATCATGCATAGCTATGATGCAAATGTACAAATGCATAGGATGTGCATTTTCTTTTCTGTTTTTCTATTTTTTCTTATTCTATTCTTTGTTTCTTTTCTCTGTATTTCTTTGTTTCTTTCTTTTCTAGTCTTTCTTTCTTTCTTTTCTATTCTTTCTTTTCTTTTCTATTCTTTCTTTCTTCCTTGCCGATCGGACTCGGTTGAGGTATGGATTTGGAACCCTGGCTGTGTGAGTGTATTCTCTAATTCTAGGTATGGTCCTCATCCACATGCACTTCTAATAGACTATACAATTCTTCTTTCTGAATTCTGAGGCCGCTCACTAAAGGCGGCGTGCATGCGGGGCTATGTCACTCACGGGTTCCCTATTGCAACAACCTTCTCTTCTTTTATCTTTTTACACTTCTTCAAATAAAATTTCAGATTTGAACTATATAATATTTCTCTTTTCTTCTCTTTGTTATTTAATGTTCTTTGATGTTTTTTTAATGCTCTTATGAGTATGTATGCATATAGATGGGCTCATGCTTATAATTCTTTCTTAATTCACAAGTTTGGATGCAATGATGCAATATGGAATGTAAACATGTCATTCTCTACCATCTACAAACTCATCTCAAGATAACAAATAATCATACTCATACATGCACTTTTCTTTGACATTTAATCAAACAATTTATGTGCACACACAAGCTCTAACTTGGCTACACTTTTACTTCTCTTTGAAGCCACCAAAATTTGGAACAAGATTCTCTAAGATTAACGTCAAACCTGTCTAGGATTTACAGTCCATAAATTCTACTCCAATTCTTCCATAATTCATCCAAACTCTCACCAAACATCAAGTACACAAACAATACTTCTCATGGATAAATTTTAACCATCATTCAACATCCATTCCATCAAAAATTCTTCATATATAAGCACATACATGCATAAAAGAAATTCTCTACACAATATTACTTCAATCATAACTAGGGTTGGATTTACTTACCTTAGATGTGAGCAATCCAACACTTTAGTAGTCTTCCTTGATCTAACTCACTTTCTCTTAAATCCTATGAACACAAATCATAAGAATTCAACACTTTAAAAATTAAAACTTATATCATAGTGCAAGGATCTTACCTAAGGATGCTTGGGATTGAAATTCCACTAAAAATAACCCAAAATCTATGAATTTCGCTTGAAAAATAATTAAAGAAATTGAGAGAATTTGGGGATGAAAGTGGCGTGAAAGAGGAGAAGAAATGGCTAGGGTTTCATTCTTCAACTCTTGATATAACAAAATATTATTTTAGTTTCCCATTTTACCCTTGCACTTTCTATGAAATTTCATCTATATTCCTTAGTCAATTACCATAATGCCCTCATTTTTATTGCATTCTCCATGAAATTCTATCTCTTTTCACTCTTCACATTTTCAACTGATTATGAGTGAAAAGACCATTTTACCCCTAATGAAATTTTAAGGGATTTTCTTCACACTTGTCCAAGATAACTTTAACAAAATTCAACTAAGGGTATTAGGGCATAAGTAAAGTTACGTACCTTGATGTGGGTATTACAGATACAAAGAAGAACCCTAAGAAACAAGTTCATGCAATCACCCTGATGAGTGGAAAAATCTTAGAGAATTCAGAGGATGAAAAACGGATGAAAGAAAGAGAGAAAAACTTGGAAGAAGAAAAGAAGGACGATCGCTGTGGCGAGGAAAGTGGTCGTCGCGGCGACTGTGAAAATAAGGACTATTGTCGCAGTGAGAAAAATGGTCGCCACGGTGACCGTGGAAATTTTGAAGAAAAAGACTTTGTTGATGACGATCGCTGTGGTGACCGTGAAATTGTTCCTAAAACTTTAGAAGATGATATTTATAGCTGCGGCAACCATAAAATTGACTAGAATGCATCTTCAAGTCATCAAGCCAAGGAGAAAAAGGAATCCACTCTTCCGTGCCACACTGATTGAAGAATCAGAAGCTTGACAAGCAATTCGGTAAGTTTTGGAGCTTGCATATTAATATTCCTTTTGTTGATATGTTAGAGCAGATGTCCAAATACGCCAAGTTTCTAAAGGAGATCCTCACGCATAAAAGAAGATTTGAGGAACATGAGAAAGTAATGCTAATGGAAGAGTGTAGTGCACTGATTCAAAAGAAACTACCGCCAAAACTACGAGATTCAGGGAGTCTTACTATCCCTTGTATTATTGGTAGTTGTTATTTTGACAAGGTTTTGTGTGATTTAGGGGCAAGCATTAAATAAATTTCCTACAGGAAACTTGGATTGGGAGAAGTGAAGCCAACCACTATGTCTCTCTAATTGGCAGATTGATCAATAACAAATCCTTGGGAGGTGGGGTTGGGGGGTTTAGTAGAAGACATCTTGATTAAGGTAGATAAACTGATTTTCCCAGTAGAATTCATAGTGTTAGACATGGAGGAAGATAGGGAAATACCTTTAGTCCTAGGATGACTTTTTCTAGCAACGGGTAGAGCATTGATAGATGTTCATCAAGGGAAACTAATTTTAAGGGTAGAAGATGAGCAAGTAGAGTTTAATGTTTTTGATGCTATGACGCACCCATCCGACTTAGACGCCTGCCATAAGATTAGTGTTCTTGATAACATAGTGAATAAAAAATTAGAATAAAACTAGCCTAGTTCACACCTAGAAAATTCTTTAGTCAACTCTATGACTATAGAAGCCGAAATTGAAAATGAGAGAATGAATGGTCCACGCTTGAAGCCCTATGAAGATTGAGCGGGTTGCGATTCTTCTTGACAATCCAGACCAAAAATAAAGAAAGGTCACGCTTATGACTCTAATTAAGTGATTTTTGGGAGGCAACCCAAGCTCTTTACTTTGATTTTTTATTTTGAATTTGTGTTGGTTTGTACTTGAGTCATTCTTATTTTCTCCATTTTTTTTTTTTACTAGTGATGTTGTGTGAGTTTCTCTAAATTCATGAATTTTAACTAGTGATGTGTGTTGCCAATAAGGTACACCGAAAGTCTCTTTGTTTTGCAGGAATTTGATTTCAAAGATGGAATGAAACAAGAAATGCGGTTAAACTTTCATGCTTATTTGCACTTCACTATTGCAAAAAGGGGTAGCTTTTCTTTTTCTTTTTTTCCTTTTGTTTACATTTGTACATTGGTGACAATGTAGATTTTAGGTTGGGGGTAAGGGAAGTTTCTTCCCAAAAATTTTGAATTTATGGATTCATGACAAATTTTTTTATTTATTTTATTTTTGTATTCTGTTTTGAATTTTGGTTCTATTCTTGGGTTAATTTATATGTCTATGATATGAATATAATTGCAATAACATGTAACAAGTAGAAGACATTAATTTTTGCCTTTAATTATGGATGATTGTGAATGTTAATGACATTTAGTTTGAGACCCTAGCGGTTTATGGATTGAAAGTGGTTAAGTATACTTACATAGAGACGTTTTATGTGTGAAGTTTTCATGGACATTTTGTGATCTCAATAAACTCTAGAACTTATTTGATAACCACTCGAGGTGAAATCCTAGAGTTCACATTACATAGGAAATGATTTAGTCTGTTTTTGGACCGACTGAGTCTTTTAAGCCAACCCTTTTTATTATTATTACTAGTTAACTGTTTGAGCCTTTTAAACACAATTTTGCCTTGTTTTTCTTTCTTTGAACTTAATTTTTACCCTACCCTGATTATGAGCCTCAAACACAATCTTACCCGTTTTATTTTTAAGAGAAGAGACTAAATTGTTATTCAAGCTTATTACAAGTGTTGGTGAGGAAGTGTAGTTTTACCAGAACCTAGGTTTATGCAAAGAAATTGGTTGGGGGTTGTGGTTTGCTTGTAATATCAAGGTGGGGCTGTGTGTGTTTCTATTTTCTTTTTATTGTTGAAAAAAAAAGAAAAAAATGATGAAAGAAAAAAAAGTGGGCATTGAAAATCATTGTGAATATGTGAAACGAGGCAAATGGTTTTTATTACCATTGAAAAAAAAAAAAAAAAGAGCTCGATAAAGGTTGGAAAGCTACTGAGTGAAAAAAGGAAGTGTTTTTTTTTTTTTTTTTTTTTGGGTATAATAGTAATAAGAATGAATAAAGATTAAGTCTCTTAATTTGATTTTTGTTAAATTCCCTTTCCACTCTTTCATGCACCCATATTCTGGCCTAACGTTACAACCTATACAAAGGCCTATTGATCCAAGATAGTGTGAATTTCTACATTAGTAAAGAGTGGTTTAAAAAGTAAGCCTATGAAGTTTTATTTCACTCGACATATCTGAGTCATAACCTGAATACTGAGATCAAAATTTTGTCTATGAATGCTATGCATAAAACTATCGGGTTTGTAGACTAATGGTTTGTGGTTGTATGGATGTTCTAAAGTCAATAACAAAAATGGAATTGATATTTGCATTGTCTGTGGGTTTAGGTGATTTTTAATTATTCTATTTGTTTTGTGTATATGCGATTTTTTAGACAACTTTATGAATTGATCCAAGAATTTTTGTTAGTCTTTGTTTTTATTTTTGAAGTTTAGGTTAGGTTTAGTATGGATGTTGGTGGGTATCATCACTGGAAACCCTCATGAGACTACAACTCATCCAACTAGGGCCGCCTAGGGGTTTAAAGACTTGTTGTATACGCTAAATACAATTGTGTCAATCTACGAAAGTGATTTAGGATAGTTTAGATATATGTTTTAATTGTTTGATTTATTTTCAAGCGTAAAGACTTGTTTTATCGCTTAATTTGCTACGGAATAGCAAGAAACTGGTTGGGGTTGTGATAAGAGCTTGAAAATACATATTTTGTTAGTGATTCAATTGGATTATTTGTGGAAAAATGTGTTTTTATAATGTGAACTTTGAGTTAATTATTTCATAAACACTTTTTATGGGATCACAGGTGTATTTTGAGTATTTTCAGGTTATAAATGATATTTGAATGAAGAATAATGATATTCATGGAATTTATGACGAGTAGGAACAAATGGTGCAAGAATTGGAATTGAAATGAGGAAGTTATGATGCGTTGAAGATGAGACTTAAAACCTGGAAATTTTTCAAGATGGACATGTTTTGATGTTTTGATCATAACTTGAGCTATAGAAATCAGAATTCGATGATTCTTGTGGCATTGGAAAGCTTATTCAAAGAGATACAATTTTTTTTTTAATTCTTTTCTAATTAAACTCCAAACCCTAGCATTATAAATAAGGGTCTTTATTTAGTTTTTAGGGAGATTAGAGAAGAAAAGCTACTATTTTAAAGATCAGAATTCTTACAGTTTTCGTTCACCAATTAGAGAAGTTTTTCTATTTTCTTTCTTGAACTCATGTTTGTTAATACAATGGTTGTTTTTATTACTACAATTATGAATTAAATTTCTTTTCTAGGGCTAAAGATGTAGTCTAATTCATTAATATGTGTTGACTTTATTGTTGTTAATTTTAATTAAGCATTAATTATAAGTTTTATTATTGTATGTAATGCTTTCAATTCTTAAGGGCCTGAGAGTTGAATGATTTTATGGGTTAGGTTGAGATTGAGAGATGAAACTTGATTAGTATAAGGTAATAAAACCATAGACTGAACGAACGCTGGGGATAGGTTACCGTGATCTGTGAGGCTCTGGTAAATTCCATAAAACTTAATGATCTCTTAGCTTCTAAATCTGCTTTACAGATGTTTTGAATTGTTGCTTAAGTGTTAATTTGCTAATTGTTCGAGAGAAAGTTAGTGAAATATTAGGGAGTTTGGCCTTTAGAATAAGCTTAATTAGGTTAGCAATAATTGTCGATGCATAGGATTAAATTGGTGTGAAATATGTGCCTTAAGTTTACTCATATTGATCTCTTTACGAGAGTATTAATAAAATTTTGCTTTTGTTTAGTTTTTAGTTTGTTTTATTTTTCATTAAATTATTCATAAAATTTTGTTTTATCAAATAGTAATAAAATAGATTAGTAATAAAATTATGCTTTTGTTAAGTTATTTGGTTTATCTTTTGGCTTTATTGAGTAAACAAGGATCAAATCCACCTATAGAAGAAGTTCCATGGAGGACCAAATTGTCAGAAACTCATGCTACCCCAAAATTTAAATTGTATGAACAAAGGTTTATTGCCACAAAAAATGGTTTGCATGCTTGATTGAATTATGGCTTGCACAATCTTCTAGCTGTTCCATTCAACACTTTGACATCTTCTTAATTTTTACCAGACTCTTTGGCTCCAGTATTATGTGCTTGCTAATTGCACGAATTTATATCTGACCTTAATTTTTCATTCTCCTCGAAAGATCGCTGTAAATTCAGGTAATTAGTTTATACAAAAGCCTTTTTAAAAACAAATTAATAAAGAAATTAATATGAAGCAAGTTTTAAACATTTCTTAAATTGCTTGAAGAACCAATTAATGTCAGGAGTGAATATAATCTCTCTTGTTCCATTCTTGTGCTTAAATTATGAAAATTATAAGTTTTGAATTTGCCACTGATATGTTTATTTCAAGCCGTTTCATTGTCGTCTGGTGCACTTAACAGGAGATGACATAGCAAAGGTGATGTGATATCAAATAATTCAACAAAATGAACTGTTCTCATGGACATTGAAATCTTCAAATGGTTTGGCTGCAAGCAAGATAGTAAATCTTGATCAATTCAATAATAAGTTTAATATGTTACATTTAGGTGTAAAAAAAAAAAAAAAAAAAAAAAAACACTACTCTTTTTGTTGAATGATGAACCTGTTAAACTAATCATAGCTTTCTCTATTCTCCAGCACTGCTGCGACTTGCGAATATATAAATTGATAGCTCCATCACTGAAAGCGTACAAAAGCAAGTGGGGCTTTTTTGAAAGTATTGCCTCCTAAACATATGCAGCATTAAGTTTAAGATGGAACACTTTTATATTTACAGTAGATGGTAGAAGAAAGTCTTTGAAAGTGATAAAGTAACGCCTATGACCATTAAAATTACTTGGGCTCAATACCAACCAATAATAAGTTGCTCAAACTCACTTGAGAATAATTTAATTCTTTATTTAAGAATCGTTTTAAGTACAATTTGGGAAGAAATTTATTTTGTAAATAGGTTAGACTCTTTGTAAAATTGTATGTGAGAGTTTTTTTTTCCCGAGAGTGCTGATATGTGTGCAAGAAAAGTTAGGTATTAAGGTGTCAAAATTGAGATGGGTCTCCAAGGGTTTCAGCGGTGGGTTGTGAATTTTGATTATTCCAAAGCGATTAATCTTGTATTGTGTTTGCGATATTTCTAGTGGATTGATCACGTCCTGTGGATGTAGGCAAATTTAGCCGAACCACGTAAAATCTAGTGTTATTGTGTGATTCATTTCATTCATCATGCAGGCTTAATGTTGTCGTGTTTGTAATAAGCTTTCTGTTGACATCTTACGGGCCCCGTAACTCCTCCTAGATCAAAAGTTATGACAATTTTCAATTGACATGCCCATTGAAAACATAAAAGATGTCGAAACACTCATCTCCTTCTCCACTCAGCAACACAAACAGAGCCGAATGGGCTATGCCCTTGTGGCAATAACAAATGCTTTGAGTCAAACCCTCCCCAAGAGGACGTTGACTCATTCCTATTACACTGACGATTAATTAAATCTACTCACTAAGCCAAATACCTTTTAACTTAGAGAGTGAGGGACAAACAGTATGGGCCAAAAACCGTATTGCGCCTAACGAGGTCTAAATAATGAAATAAACATATTATAACCTAGTGCCTTAGCCCAATTCCGGGTGGGTCTACGCTTAAATCCACCTTGTGAGCTGATCACTCTATGAGTTGGGTTATCCTACAAGTTAAGCTAAATTGGACTTAAGCCCATTAGCCCACATTCATCCCAAAATAGGAATCAGAATCCTATTTACTTTCCACTTTAGTCAAGACCTAGAATCTTATTTAAAGTTGTAACCCTAATCTGATAAAGGCAAGTCACAAGACTTTCTTCCTAATTGGAACTCTTCTCCTAAATAGGACTTAATGTCCTACTAGGATTCCAACCTCCTTGGTTCACAATATAAATAGGGGAAACCTTCTCATTATTTATTCAGAAATCACCCATAGCTTTAGCTCCTAAATTCTTACTCCCAAGAATCTCCATTTTCCCTGTCGTGAAGCTTAATTCCAACTAACTTCGCCACCCTCAGTCACCACAAAGTTGTGCTCTGGCCATTTGTGTTAGTTTACCTTACCACATTATTCTGGTAAACCCTTCCTGCTCTCAACCCTCACTAAAATACTTTCAACCTCGCTGACTTAAGTGCCAAAGTACCTACGACAGACACCACACCGATGTTACCCAAGCCTTCACATTGTTTTTCTCTCTTTTTGCAAGTCCATCCAATTGTCAATGGCTTGCTTCTCATGAGATTTGTCCTTTCTGAATCAACTGTAGATTTTACCGTCTACAACAAATAAGGAAATAAAACTCAAGTATAAGAAATTCTTCCAATCAAACAAGACAATAATTCAACATTATATATATATATATATATATATATATATATATATATATATATATATATATATATATATATATATATATATATATATATAATGTTGAATTATTGTCTTGTTTGATTGGAAGAATTTCTTATACTTGAGTTTTATTTCCTTATTTCTTTTATCTATCTATTCAGTTGTTCCACATCCTTTTGTTAGAGTAGGTGCCCTAGAGCCAATCAATTATTGTAGAATTGACTCTTTGTAATAATGTGCATTGATCAATAAAAGGCAATTTATTATGTATCATGTAAATCATATCTGTATGTATTGATATATGTCCTTCGAATAGTTGGACCGTGACGAGGGTATCAAGTGTTTCAAATCTTGATAGTGAGAACCCTATGAGCACATATGGTGGCCATTCTAGAAATGTTCGTAGCCCTAGTATTATTCTGACCGAGGACACAAATAATATGGTAAGGCTATCATATTGTTGAACGACTCTGTCGAAAGGTTGTAACTAATCTCAGTTCTCAAGGTTGTTTGCCAACAACCTGGTGCAACACATGAGTGCTTGCTGTAGGCAAGTTCACTGGAGTGACCCACCAGAGGATTCCATATAGATGGTAACCCTAGTTCTATGGAACAAATCCTCTAACGAATGGTGGTGCATGTGATCCTCAGACTTAAGATCACTGGAGTGCCTTGTGTATCGATTGATGTAGTTTGACACCAGTCCAACGTAGTTCTATTCAGAGCTATCAATATGGTAATAATTGGTTGCATCAAGGAGTGTATCAAGACTATGGTGGATCGACAGAGGATTCATCACTCCCGAGTATGGGAGAAGTTATCTTACGGTGTAATTCAGTATATGACAATGACACTAAGTTGTAGACACAGTGGATTGAGTTATCACCTAATCCAATTCATTATTCTGATAATTCGTCCAATAACTGAATACAGATATATCAAGAGTAACTGAGGTTGACACTATTTCTATACCTTGGTCTTGATAAAATAATAGAGGATGAAAGGATTTGATTTCACGGTAACCATATTGTTGACATGTAGCTATTTCGTTGAATTCGATTTTATCAGGTGGTCATGATGCCTTGCTAGGGGCCAATCTTAGTCTGTGTGTAGTTAGACGATTGATTTATGTCAATCGCAATGCTACTCACTACCGATATGATGAGGAGCCTATGGGTCACATATATAAAGAGACAGTTTAAGGGTGGTTAACTATGGAAGGGTATTTTCGTCTTTTGGATGAAAGGGCATATTGGTAATTTTGCTGTGTAATTAAATTTGCTAAGGTTGTTGCTTCTGTCCAATTTTATTATTGGAGTTATTTAGCAAAATTATGAATTTAAATATTGAAGTTAATATTAATATTTAACTAAATAATTAGATTGGGACCTCTTTGTAATTTCACCTAAGCTTGGGTTGTTGCTAAACTTTGGGGGTGGAATTGACATTTAGCTTTTATGTCTTCCTTTCTTACTCACTTCACCCTTCCAAATCCTCGGATCCTTAAAGCCATATATTGGTTCTAGCAAAACCAAACTTTGGTCTCTATTGTACTGTCTTCGTGTGGACGACGTGAGTTCTATCCTACACTTGGATCGGTAGCGAGATCGCGTTCAGAGATTTTGATAGAGCCTCCAAACGCTGGTATGATCCGATCCTTGCTTGATCTTGTGTTATTTCAATTTGAACATGTAAAATATAAATATATCAGACACTGATTTTGGGCTAATCAGAGTGATTGATGGGAAAAAATTTTGTTTTCCGTTTCATTTACCCCGTCGATTTACTAACACCTTTCATATGTAAGATTCATACTTAGTCCTTTCTAGAAATGTATCATTCACAGTACTCCATAGAATAAAAGTTGAGCATCGCCACGATGTGTTTTATGCTTAACTTGCAACCATCACAAGGGAATAAGCACACATGAAGCAAAGGTATATATATATATATATATATATATATATATATATATATATATATATATATATATATAGAGAGAGAGAGAGAGAGAGAGAGAGAGAGAGAGAGAGAGAGAGAGCAGAATCCATAAATTTTTATGATGCAAAGTAGCTTGTTTCAATTACATTTATACCTTATCCAGCATCTAAGTAAACTTTATGCTTAACTTGCAACCTTCACGAGGGAATAAGCACACATGAAGCAAAGGTATATTATATTATATTTATATATATATACAGAAGCAGAAGCAGAATCCATAAATTTTTATAATGCAAAGTAGCTTGTTTCAATTACATTTATACCTTATCCAGCATCTAAGTAAACTTTATGCTTAACCCATAATTTTTAATGATGCAAAGTAGCTTGTTTCAATTACATTTTATTCCCTCGTGAAGGTTGCAGGTTAAGCATAAAGTTTACTTAGATGCTGGATAAGGTATAAATTTTTATGGTGCAAAGTAGCTTGTTTCAATTACATTTATACCTTATCCAGCATCTAAGAAACTTTATGCTTAACTTGCAACTTTCACGAGGGAATAAGCACACATGAGGCAAAGGTATATATATATGCAGAATCCATAAATTTTTATGATGCAAAGTAGCTTGTTTCAATTACATTTATACCTTAACCAGCATCTAAGTAAACCTTTGTACGAGCCATGTAGAAATTAAAGAATTGTATTCTTTGTTCCATATTGCACTATATATATAAAATTTATGTGTAGCATTGTCTACACACAACACAAAATATATTTTTCTCATCTTTCTTCAATCCTTTTCCATCTTTGAGTATGGCTGAAGCACTTGTTTCTGTTGTCTTGGAGCAGTTGACTTCAATCGCTCGTCAACAACTTGACCAACAGTTAATGCTGGTGGCAGGTGTTGATGACCAAGTTCGAAAGCTCACCAGCCATTTCCGATCCATTCAGGTTGTCCTTGAAGATGCGGAGAACAAACAATTCATGGATAGGGGTGTGAGGGATTGGCTGGATAAGCTTAAAGAGGCATCGTATGATATAGATGATGTGTTGGATGAGTGGAACACTTCTATTGGGAAATTACAACTTAAGGAACTTAGAAATGCCTCCAAGCCGATGATCAAAAAAGGTATGTTCCCTCATCTGTTGTTATCGCTTTTGTTTTACAAAAGTTATCCTGCCTTGTGCCATTGCTCGCCAGATAAAGCGTCTAAATAGAACGCTAGATGTTATTTCTATGGAAAAAAATATGTTTGGCTTCAGTTTGACAGAGCGCACCATAGAAATAAGACCACCAATGACTACATCTTTTAATGATGTATCTATGGTTCATGGAAGAGAAGCTGATAAGGAGGAGTTATTAAACAGGTTATTGAATGAGAGCAGTCAAGAGCCAGCCATCTCTATTGTTTCTATTGTAGGGATGGGTGGGATTGGTAAAACTACTCTTGCTCGATTAGTTTTTAATATTGATAAGGTGAAAACCCATTTTGACAAAAAAATATGGGTATGTGTCTCGGAGCCTTTTGATCAGATTAGGATTTCAAAAGCAATCCTTGAATCTCTTGGAGATGATGCATCAAAACTAGCTGAACTGGAAACTATATTGCAACATATAAGTCAATATCTTGATAGGAAGAAGTTTTTTCTTGTCCTAGATGATGTATGGACTGAAGATTCCAAAAATTGGGAGCAATTAAAAGCTTGTTTAAAGTGTGGCTCTCAAGGAAGTAGAATTCTAGTTACCACACGTAAAGAAAATGCTTCAAAAACTATAGGAGCCACTAGCATGATCATGTTAGGGACATTATCAAAAAATGAGTCGTGGTCGTTATTTAGTCAAATTGCATTTTCAGGTGATGCCGATGAAAAATTAGAAGATATTGGCAGAAAAATTGTGGCCAAATGCAAGGGCTTACCTCTTTCTATAAAAACCTTAGCAAGCCTCTTGCATTTCAAAACAAATAGTGGAGAGTGGCAAAGTGTTCTACACAATCAAATGTGGGAAATAGAAGAGGTAGAAAGAAGGATTTTTCCACCTTTACTAGTAAGCTATTATGATTTGCCTTCTACATTGAAAAAATGCTTCTTATACTGTGCTATCTTTCCAAAAGATTATGAGATAGAAAAAGATGAATTAATTAAATTATGGATGGCTCAAAGTTATCTTAGAGATGAGCAAAACAAGGATATGGAATTAATTGGTGAGCAATACTTTGAAAACTTAGCAATGCGCTCTTTTTTTCAAGACTTTAAGAAAAATAAATATGATGGTAGCATAGAAAGCTGTAAGATGCATGATATGGTGCATGATTTTGCTCAATTTCTTACCAAAAAGGAATGTTTTATTGTAGAGGTTGATAATTACAATGAGTCTCAATTAAAGTCTTCTTTAAAAAATGCTCAACACTCAATGATAATAGTTAGAGCGAGCGAGACACGTTTCCTATATGCATTTGTAATGAAAATAAATTGCGATCTTTTAGTTAAGAGTCAAGATCCGAGAAGCCAGTTGACTCAGGCCAAATTATTTGACAATTTAAGTCTACGAGCATTACAATTTATTTCTCTAACGAATATTCAAGAAATTCCTAGAGAAATAAAAAAGATGATACATTTGAGATATCTTGATTTATCTTATAATGAGAATTTAAAAGAATTGCCGAAGGAATTGTGTGATTTATATAATCTACAAACGTTAGACATCGCCGATTGCTATAAACTAACAAAGTTACCTCAGGAGATGGGAAAGTTAATCAACTTGAGACATTTGATAATTAATCCTTTTATAATAGAATACATGCCAAAAGGAATTGAAGGATTAACTTGTCTTCGAACTTTGGAAAATTTTGTATTGAGTAGTAGTAGCCATGGCGGTAAAGCATGTAGTATTGGAAGTTTGAAAAACTTGACAAATCTTCGGTGTCTTGGTATTTCAGGGTTCGGAAATGTGGGAGATGTGGATGAAGTTAAGCGAGCAAACCTTAGAAATAAGACAAACCTCCTCTCTTTAATTTTAGACTTTGGAAATGGGTCGTCTGAGAGGGATGAAATAATTGTTGAGGCCTTGGAACCACCTCCAAATTTAATGAAATTATGTTTAGAGAATTATGGGGGCAAAACTATATGGCCAAATTGGATAGTATCCTTAACTCAGTTGAAGGAGTTAAGACTTTTTAGATGCTACAACTGTGAGTATTTGTCTCCTTTAGGAAAATTATCATCTCTTGAGTCACTCTTTATAGGAATGGTTTATAGCGTTAAAAAAGTGGAGGAAGAATTTTTGGGAATAGAAGGTGATGCCACTGCCAAATCTTCTATTGTCTTTCCCAAATTAAAAAATCTTGAGTTTAATTATATGTATGAATGGAAAGAGTGGGATGATATTACTTTGAAAGGAGATGAATTAGTTACTACAATCATGCCATCTCTTCACTACTTGAACATTTCTTACGCCCCCTACTTAAAAACGCTGCCCAATTACATTCTTCAATCTCCAACACTAAAACAATTAGAGATCGAGCATTGCCCTATTCTACGTCCGCGTTACGAGAAGGGGATAGGTGAAGATTGGCACAAGATCTCTCACATTCCTGACGTCACCTTCTTCTCATAGGTAATTTCTTCTCCATTTTAAAGTTTGTTGTTATCTACAATTAAAAGAAACCACAAAGCCGAATTTAACAAACTTTTTGTCTTGATGTATGATGTTGTTTTGTTTCCGAATCAACGCAATCATATTCATCTTTGATGCTTCAACTTTGCTCCGAATTAAAGCGACTTATTTAGATATATACCAATTAACAATCATTTTTCACATTACTTATATACCTCTTCTTCCTTTCTTTTTCCTTGATTAACTTATTTTCTAATGTTTGTTGTGCCTTATTTTATTGACTTTATAATATAATATAATATAATATTTCTTTTAAAATAATCCATTGTTGATAAAATTAAATAATCCAGGTTTATGCGTGCAAGGCGTTTAAAGATGAAATGGATGAACCAAGGCTCGCGATTCAGGGGACCCTATGGATATTGCATTCTAGGTTTCACTGAGAATGACCTTTTAAAATTATTGATGAAAAGAGCAATGGACATGATGGATGACGGCTTATGTGGGAAAGTTTTTCCTGTGAATGTTTTGGATGAATTTATGTTATTCTTAGCTGTTATAAGGTGGCATAATCCTCATACGGCTTTCAATGCTTTGGCCATGATTTCACAACCAAAGGTATTAGTCTTCACCAACTATTGCTTTGTATTATATAATGTAGGAGTTGATTTCGTAAGTCTTGGCTAAGTCATTCTCATCTCTTAAATAAACATAGGATGCCCTGTTGTAGGCTTTTATTGAATCCTCATGTCCATTGGGCTACTATAAACACTATCAAATACTTCTCCAAGCATTTTAGAGACAAATTTCTTGTTGGTTTTGTCAACAAGTGCTGGATGTATCCCCAATAACTATGAATGATTCCAGTTAGTGGTCAGGTATTTAGCTTTGCAATTTTTTGTTCATTAAAGTGTGATTGGCATGATTTACAGTTTGGATTAAAGATAAATAATTATAAGTTATTATTGTTCTTTGCAATTTATGATTCGTCAATGAAAATTATTATATTTACGTGCAAATTTGAAGTTTTATAAGCTGTTCATTTGATCAATTGCTAATATGTGAACTCTTTTGCTTCTCCAGTGAATGGTGGAGAATCTTGCTCAACTCAGCTTATTGATGAGGATGGTACATTTAATGTTGCTGGATTTAAGCACTTGATTAAGGATGTAAAATTAGGTGATTGTGGGCTTTCATATGCTGTAGTCTCCATCATGGGACCACAAAGTAGCGGTATGTGTTCTCCTAGAGCTAATGACTTATGTTTTGCAAACGATGCATTTTGAAACAAGGGTTTAATGGTTTATTCTCAAACCAAATGCAATTTGAATGAGCATTGCATGTTAGAAGAGTATGAGCCCTGTGAATTAGAAATGGTTGAACCACGCTGAGATATAAGTTAGCTCATCTGTTCCTTATAGCATAGTAGTTGTGTTGATATTAAAACGGAATTACTTTTCCTGTATGATATTTGTGCACCATCTCTTTGAATTTTTGGTTATTTTTACTTCTTAAAATATGTCTTTCCCATCTTTCTGTTTTGTTTGTTTGTTAATTGTTTAGTGGTTTATTATAGCTTGCATAAGTTGAAGCAACTTCGGGGAAATGGATGCATTTAAAGGAAGGCACTTCTCTTGATATTCTCATGGTACTTAAAATTTTTGTTGATGGAAGATAAAATGTGGTTCTCTTCCGGTCTCAAACGATCCAAGGTATATGGTTAGCAAGATGTGCTAGCATTGAGCCTTGTACTCTTGTAATGGACTTGGTGGGTACTGGCAGAGGGGAAATGAACTTTTGGTTTGAGAAGCTAACGAGATATATATTGCTTGCTGAATTTTATCTGGTTTTCCTCTCAGGATGATACTGCTTTTTAGAAGCAAAGTGCCCTCTTTGCCCTTGCTGTTTCAGATATAGTGCTCATAAACATGTATGTTATTGTATTTGGCTATAAAAGGGTGCACTAGTTTGAGTGTATAGCTTTCTATGTTACTTTATTTTCATTGGTCAGTTGGCCGTATATTGTATTTTTGTACTCTTCTTAAAGCATATTAATGTAGGTGGTGTCATGACATTGGCCGTGAGCAAGCTGCAAATAAACCACTTTTAAAGACTGTATTCCAGGTAATCCACGTCTGTATACCCCTATGCTACCCGTATTTGGCATCATAAAAATTTTAAGTTTATAAATTGGTGGTGGAATATGCTTCCAGGTCATGATGTGATTGTTTAGTCAGCGTAAAACAACTTTGATTTTATCATAC
Organism: Pistacia integerrima; assembly: GCA_026225825.1. NCBI lineage: Eukaryota > Viridiplantae > Streptophyta > Magnoliopsida > Sapindales > Anacardiaceae > Pistacia > Pistacia integerrima. The sequence goes on from CM047747.1 coordinate 24,682,164, forward strand.
GTGGTAAAACACGGGTACACTCCTTTTTCTATTGAATTTTATTCAGTATCTTTAGATATCTCAAGTTGTTTATTTAGGTAATTTGCTTTTGTACTTAATCATTTTCTTTCACAATGACCTGTAATTTATATTTGTCTGTTCTTCTTTGTTGATAGACACCATTGGAAAATTTAGAACCCGTTCCAAGAAAAGATATTCAGAAGGTATAAGGTTTGGTGTTACATTCCATTTTTGTTTTTCAAAATTGACTTTATTGATGTTGATTTTTAAACCTTATTTCCCTTGAACTGCAGATATGGGATTTTGTTCCTAAGCCACAAGAAAATTTCACAATCTTGTCAAAGTAATGAGGTTCAGTTTGCATTTTACATTTTACATCTACACAGACTACCTCAGGTTAAGTTATTTGGTTTATCTTTTGGCTTTATTGAGTAAACAGGATCAAATTCCATCTAAAGAAGATGTTTCATGGAGGACCAAATTGTTAGAAACTCATAGCCACCCCAAAATTTAAGGTGTAGGAACAGAGTTTTATTTCTACAAAATATGGTTTGCATGCTTGATTGAATTATGGCTTGTATAGTTTTTCTAGCTGTTCCATTCAACACTTTGATATCTTCTTTTATCTTGCCAGCCTTTGGCTACAGTATTATGTGCTTGCTAATTGCACGAATTTATGTTCAACCTTAGTTTTTCATTCCCCTCGAAAGATCGCTGTAAATTCAGGTAATTAGTTTATGCAGAAGCCTTTTTATTTATTTATTTCTTTTATAAAGCAAGTTTTAAACATTTCATGAATTGCTTGAAGAACCAATTAATGTCCGGAGTTGATATACTAAACAAGTTTGGCATAAATAAAATGTTGTATTATTTTGTTAAGCAAGTAAGTCAAGTTTTGTTATCGTTCTACTGTTTGTAATAAAATTATTAATTTCATCTTGCAATGTCTTGGTTGAAGCCAGGGGAATTTAAAAGAGGATCAAAATTGGAAACTAATGACAAAAATGAAGTGAAGGATTGGAAGATGGTTTATTTAAATCAGTGAAACTTATATAAATAACTGTATATAAAGTCTCTTGTTCCATTCTTGTGCTTAAATTATTAAAGTTTTGAATTTGGCACTGATATGTTTATTTCAATCCAAATTTCCATCTGGTGGACTTAACAGGAGATGATATAGCAAAGATGATGTGATATCAAATAATTCAACAGAATGAACTGTTCTCATAGACATTGAAATCTTTAAATGGTTTGGCTGCAAGCAAGGTGGTGAATCAAGTATGTCACATTTAGGTATAAATATAACTACTCTTTTTGTTGAATGATAAACCTCTCAAACTAATTGTGGCTTTCTTTATTCTCCAGCACTGCTGCGGCTTGCAAATATATACACTGTTAGTTCCATCATTGAAAGCATATAAAAGCAAGCTGGGCTTTGTTAAAAGTATTGTCTCCTAAACATATGCATCATTATGTTTAAGATGGAACATTTTTGTATTTACAGTGGATGGTAGAAGAAAGTCTTTGAAAGTGATGAAGCCGTGGCTGTGACCATCAAAATGTTGTTGGCCAGGTGGTAATGAGGTTGCTCAAACTCATTTGATAATATTGTAATTCTTCATTTAAGAATGTTTTTAAGTACAATTTGGGAAGAAATTTATTTTGTAAACAGGTTAGACTCCTTGTATGGTATGTGTGAGCTTTATAGCTGAAGCTTTTGTTGAGTGGTGATATTAATTTTTTCCGTACACAAGTCTTAATGGCCACTGAAAATTATTTGCAGATACAAGAGGAATCTTCAAATGGGCTAGCCATGAAATCAAGTGGACTCTGGCTTACACATGGTGATACAAAAACCCATTAAGCCTAAGTCAATTAAAGGGCTGGGCCAACAATAACAATATAGGCTTAATGGGTTGCCAATTTAATTTCTTTTTATAGCTTTATACATCTACTACTGGATTTTCTGGTTATCACCCCAATTATGCTAAATTACTTAAATCAATTCTTTAATTATTCTTTCAATAAATCTTTTGGGATTTAAACCTATTGTCTAATTGCATCAGATACTTTCTTTGTACGGACATTCACAATTCATCAATTCTTTAATCCAAAAGGCAAAAATTATAGGAGCCACCAACACGATCATGTTAGGGACAATGGCAGAAAAAGAGTCTTGGTCACTATATTGTCAAATTGCATTTCTGGTGAAGCTAGTGAAAGATCAGAAGATATTGGTAGAAAATTGCGTCTTGCTATATATATATATATATATATATATTGGTTGTAACCAGGGGTATTTGGGCATAGCATTATTCTTAGATAATTTATTAAAGTTTATAACGATATATGCTATCTCTAAGCTCATATACTTTATAATTTGAGTGTAGTAATATACATCTTAAAGTTACCTCAAAAGTTTCATTCCCAAATTATATGTGTATTCTACATAGCATCATAGTGTTGAGATGCAAGTGAAATCGTGATTTGATAAATGACACTTCACATAGGATATGAATTTTGGAATATATTTTGGGACGTATACCGTTAAAGTCTTCTTTTCAAAATGCTTGATAGTCAATGATAATACTTAGAGGACGAGACTTATTTTCCATAGGCATCAATAATGAAAACAAAAATTGCGTAGTCTTGTGGTTAAGTATCAAGATGAGAGCCGGCTGTTGACTCCGTCCAAATTATTTGATAACTTAAGTCTACGATAATTACAATTTGGTGTCTATGATAAAAATAACACTTCTTTGGGTGATGATATTGGAGAAATCACTAGAGAAATAAAACATATGGTACGTTTGAGGTATCTTGCTTTACCTTATAATGAGAATTTTAAAAAATTGCCGAAGGAATTGTGTGATTTATATAATGTACAAACGTTAAACATCGCCAATTTTTATTGTCTAATAAATTACCTCAAGAGATGGGAAGGTTAATCAACTTGAGGCATTTTATAATTAATTCTCTTATAATAGAATACATGCCAAAAGGAATTGAAGGATTAACTTGTCTTCTGTAACACCCACATCAAGGTACGTAATTTTATTTTTGCCCTAATATCCTTAGTTGGATTTCTTTGAAGTTACCTTAGACAAATGTGAATGAAAAATCCTTAAAACTTCATTAGGGGTAAAAATTGTCTTTTCACTCATAACTAGATGAAAAAGTGGGAATTGAAAAGAAGCAAAATAATGTGAAGAAGATAATAAAAATAAGGGTATTTTGGTAATTGACTAAATGATATAGATGAAATTTCATAGAAAGTGCAAGGGCAAAATAGGAATACATACATATAATATTAGATATAAGGTTTCATTGAAGAAACCCTAGCCATATTTTCAGCCCTTGTACACGCCACCCTCACCCCATTTTCTCTCAATTTTCTTCACTAAATTTAAAAGGGAACTTATAGGATTTGGCTTGGATTTTTATAGATTTTCAATCCTAAAGCCATCCAAAGGTAAGATTCTAGCACAAAAAGTGTGATTAAACTCTAAAGTTTTAAATTCTAATGGTTTTTATATGATCTAGGTCCAAGAGGAAGAGATTTTTAGCAAAAGGCGGTGATATCACACATTCAAGGTAAGTAAACTCAATTTTAATCTTGATTTGAGCAAGACTTGTGTAGAATGATTCTTGCATGTTTGTATGTATTTTTATGTGAGAATTGTTTACTGTTTTTTATGTTGAATGATGTATAATTTCCAGCCATGACAAGTGGTGCTTGGGTATGTGATGAATTGGTGGAATTATGGAAGAATTTGTGAAGTGTTGAGAATTGTTAAAAACGGCCAGGTTTGATGCTATAGTTAGTGAGTTTTTGGCTCAAATTTTGGTGGATTTAGAGAGATGTGGAAGTGTAGCCAACATGGTAGTTGCATGTGCATATGAAGTGTTTGATGAAAATCCAAAAAGAAAATGCATGCATTGGTTGGCAAAATCCTATTGAACAAAAGGTTAGAGAAAGGCAAGAATTGAAGTAGAAAGATTATGCTTGAGCTTAACCAAGTGTAAATGTTAGTATTCAAGAGTGCATATTGTTATGCCAAAAATTAGAATATCACTTGGTCATGTTAGTTCCATGAGAGAAATGGCCCATAGTGTTTGGTCCTAGTCACTTGAACCTTTACTACTTCTTAAATAGCACATAAAAGTGTTAGAGAAAAATTGCATATTAAAGTGTTACTTTGATATGGCATTTGAGATAGTAGAGAATGGTAGAATATGCCATGAAATACCATTATGCCATAATGAATTTTCAAGTTTGTATATGTGAACTTGGAAAGAACATCAAAGAATGTACTTGATCATGCATATATTGGGCATATGATTTATATATAGCCTTGTTTTGGTAAATGAGAATATTAAAGAATATGTTAGCAAAGAATGAGAAAAAGAAAATGGCTTGTAGATTTCTTTTTAGCTAACATGCAAGTATGTATATTTTCTCATTTACTAAAGAATGCAAGTGTATAATTTCTATAGCTTGGAAATTTATTTTGAAATGTGTATAGTATCTCTTTCTATTCTCTTTCTACAGCATGTTACGATATAAGGTTGTTGCGATGGGGAACCCGTGAGTGACAGAGATGCCCACATGCACGCCGACATCAGTGAGCGGCCTTAGCAGAGAGATACAGTATTTGTACAATCCGTCAGCAGTATATATGGATGAGGACTGTACCTAGCAGAAAATATCTACATGCACACCGCCATCAGTGAGTGGCCATAGCAGAGAGATACAACATTTATACAGTCTGTCAACAGTGCATGTAGGTGAGGATTGTACCCACTCATATGGCCAGGGTTCTAAATCCATGCCTCAACCTAGTCCGATTGGCAAACCAGAAGAGAAACAGAATAAGAAAGAGATACAACATAAGAGACAGAAAACTGAAAAGAAAAGAAAGTTCTTTTCTTAGGACAATTTATTATTCTGCATATGTATTATGCTACTTACATGATTCAGTATTTCTTATGTGCTGGATGATGTGCAGTTTTATTCATTGTCTTTACACGTTGATAAGTAGCAAATCAGAATATCAGAAAAGAATGTAGAATATTATCAAAGATTAAAGTGAGAAAAGGAAAATCAGAACATGAGTAATGGAGGAAAAACAGTAGTGCAATTTGGTTTACTTATTGAGCAATTAGTGCTCACTCTGTTATTCTACTGTTTTGTAGGTACTTAATGATTTACGATCGGGTGGGACGTCAAGAAGTGGAGGAGTTTGGCGGCACTGTCCAAGACTACCTTGTACTTATTAAGTATATCAGTTATTTTGTGTATATACTTATATGAATTAAAATTAGAATTTTCGGATTTTACATTTATTATATATGTTTACAAAAGTTATTTAGTAGATTTTGTCATATATTTCTTAAAGAATTACTAGCCAGAGAGTATATTACATCTTTGAACTTTGGAAAATTTTGTATTGAGTAGTAGTAGCCATGGCGGTAAAGCATGAAGTATTGAAACTTTGAAAAACTTGATAAATCTTTGGCGTCTTGGTATTTTGGGGTTAGAAAATGTGGGAGATGTGGGTGAAGTTAAGTAAGCAAACCTTAAGAATAAGAAAAACCTCCTCTCTTTATTTTTAGATTTTACAACTCGAGTTGATCAATGAAAACGGATGAGAGAGATGAAATGGTTGTTGAGGCCTTAGAACCACCTCCAATAGGATTGTTGATGCGAAATTCCATACTGATTAAAACATCGAGATGTGAACACGAGTCAATTAGTTGATTGTAAAGGGAAAGGGTGTTTGTAATTGTAGGAGAAAAGGTAGTAAATATAAGTGGGGCCCGTCCAGGGGAGGGGAGTGTTGGAGTTAGAGATGGGCGTTTGCCCCAGCCCTGCGGGGATCCGGACCGACCCGGCCCGAATGGGGCGGGGAATCCCCAAAAAATTCAGGGATAGGGCCAGGGATGGTCCTCAAAAAAATCCCCGCACCTGGGGACGGGCCAAGGTAGGGGATAGGACAATCCCTGGCCTGACCGGACCCACTCCGCCCCATCCCCATGAAGCCCCACTTGCCTCGTCCCTCTTTTTTGAGAATTTTGTGTTTTTTTTTTTTTGTTCCCTCTGCGAGATTGTATAAAAACTTAGAGTTTAAATCATGGTTTTAAGTAATGTATCTACATTTATGATATTTACTTTTATAATACTTTCTAATGTTTGTATTAAATTTATAGAAAAATAATTTAAACGAGGGAGTCTAATAATTAAATATGTGTATTATTATTTTGTGAATTTCACAAAATAATAATACATGGCCAAAAAAATTTTTTGATTAGATTATTATAATTTACCAAACCAATATATTATTAGGTTTATGTTGCAATGGATGATTTGAGTATATTATGAGGTTTATGTTACAGCATGACGGATGTTTATATTTTATTGCTTTGAAATCCATGAGCATGTTTCAATTTTTGTCAAGAAATTGTTGTTATTCACCATATTCATATCAATTCTCAGCGAAATTTTCTTTCAGGTATTTATTTTATGAATTTTAGTATATAAGACTATTTCAATGGAACATTACAATGCCTCAGCAACATAAAGCATTAGAATGTGAAATCTAAATTCCTTTATTTAATGCTATATAGAAAATGTGTCACTAACTTAGTAACAATTAAATTAGTTTATAGTGGTAGTTATGTATTGCTTCTTAAATCTTAATTTAAATTTTATAAGAAATTGTTGATTTTATATTTTCTTACCTTAAATTTAGCCTTTTTAATGAATTAACTACTAAAATTAAGCAATCAAATATAGTACCTACTAACGTGTTAGTTTCTCATAATTAAAATAATTTAATATCATTGTCATAAGAACATGCGAAAAGTTTTAATCTACACGAGATAAAAATCCTCGTTCGAGGGATAAATCCTCACAGGAAAAAATTCCCTATGAAACCTCATTCATCAAGTCAGGCCGGAATGGGATGGAAGTGATTCTATCCCCACAGGTCAAGGATGGTCATAAGAAAAATCCCTGTCTACGGGACGGTCATGGGAATGGGTCCCCGACCCCGCGCCCATCGCTAGTTGGAGTGTTGAAAACGTGAGAGTGAATGAGTGTTTTAAGTTTTAATTAAAGATGGTGAGAGTTTCAAGGAATTAAATGCAAAGCATGCGTGCATCTCTGTTTGTCAGTTTTTCTGACTTTTTTATTTCTTATTTTTTCTCTCTCACTCTCTACCCCTCTGGTTTTAGTTTTAAAATTTTGGAAAAACCGTTTCCCATTAACAGTTCAAAAGTACAATTAAACCATTAACCGAACCCTTTTTTTGTTTTGTTTTTTTTTTTTTTTTAAACCAAAACCAAACCAGTTGTTTTGAAAAACTGGTTTCGATCCAATTTTTTGGTTTGGTTCGATTTTCGGTATTTTTTTTCAATCTTACCACTTATTGGTAATTTCCTTTTTCTTTCGTTTGTTGTTTGGGTTCTCAACTTTTCATTAATTCACCTTTACAGTTTTTACTATTGCATTTGTTTTGTATAGTTGGTATTTGATTTTGACACCAATTATTCACACGCAGGGAGAGATTTAGCCACTTTTTGGATGGGTCATGGGCCACCCTCAAATTTTTTTTTTTAAAATATTAATATGTATAATTTATATATTTTGGCCCACCCTAATAAAATTATTAATGGACAAAAATATTAATGTATAATTAATTTTTATTTTGGCCCACCCTAAAAAAAATTCCTGGATCTGATACTGTTCGCACATGTAAAATGCTAAAATGACTTAGAAGTCACACATGTAAAATGCTACTTTTTTCGGCATTCCATTTTCCTTGAGGATATTGAACTACTATGCATTGGTTTTGATTTGAGTTATCAAGTTTATGCACGCAATGTGTTGGAAAGATGAAATGGATGAACCAAGGCTTGCATTTTAGGGGACCTATGGATATTGCTACTAAATGTTCTCAAGAGTGTAGATGGCCTCATCTTTTTACGAGATTGTTGCGTACAAATATAATCTGCGATGTCACTTAGAAAGGGGAACGACTTACACCTACCCAGGGAAGGTGATGAGAATGCAAAATGTCATATTTACCCCCCTTAATGTCTAGTCTTTTATACTTATTTGTTGCCTAAAATATACAGATTATTATTCTATTTTAATTTAGGAAGCAAATGGGAGCGTTAATTGTAAAACAGAACTAATTAAGTGAATTCGGACAGTTTTGACACTGCTTCGTAATTTGGGCATAACTCTCTCATCCGAGCTCCGATTGAGATGATTCAAAATGTTGTGGAACGCTAAGAAAGAGATCTACAACGTTAGTGTTTTGAGTTTGGAGAGATACTCGCTGTATCAAGGTGGTAATCGGGCTTGAAATTGACATATCTGCACTGCTGACGTTCTGGAACATTTTGCCTTGTCATGCAAATCAATTGGGCAGTTTATTATTGGAAGATTTGAAGACATGTGGCACGCAAGTTACAGCTCAGAATCACCACTTTCCTATTTTATTTTAGGACTTTATCTTATTTTCAATTAATTAGAATCAAACTAGGATTAATGTTATTTTAGGATATTAGAATATTTCTTTTAGGAGATTTAGTGGAATTCAAATAC
>CM047747.1:24695777-24979023 GCA_026225825.1 Pistacia integerrima
ATCCGCAAACTAGTGGACAAGCGGAAGTGTCGAATCGAGAGATCAAGTCCATCATTGAGAAGACGATCAATCCAAGTAGGAAAGACTGGAGTTTGCGTTTGAATTATGCCTTGTGGGCGTATATGACTGCATATAAGACGCCCATTGGTATGTCACCATTTTGTTTGGTGTTTGGGAAAGCATGCCATCTTCCAGTTGAGTTAGAACACAAAGCTTATTGGGCAATCAAGAGTTTTAACATGAAATGGATGAAAATGGAGAAAACATAAAGTTGCAACTACAAGAGTTAGAGGAAATTCGCAATGATGCCTATGAGAATGCAAGGATTTACAAGGAAAAGACAAAGGCTTTTCATGACAGATGATCTCTAGGAAGGAGATTAAAGTTGGTCAAAAAGTCCTTCTATATCATTCATGACTTCGATTGTTTCTGGGTAAGTTGCATTCTCATTGGATTGGACCTTTTGTTGTTATTAATGTTTTTCCTCATGGTGCAGTTGAAATTCAAAGTTTAGCAACTTCCAAAGCGTTCAAGGTGAATGGCCATAGACTTAACACTTTCTATGAAGGTCTCCAAGAAGAAAATGTAGCAGGATTGGACCTTGAGGATCTTACTTATTCAGATTGAAGAAGACAGCTTGAGTCGAGCCAACGACAATAAACAAAGGCGCTGTTTGGGAGGCAACCCAAGGAGAGTTTGTTTTCTTATTCTCGCATTTCAAATTTTAGTTATTTTTTCCTTTTCTTTGCATTTCATCTTACATTGGGGACAATATCAGTTTTAAGTGTGGGGGAGGGGATTTAGGTTTTGTTTAGGTTGTGTTTTAAGTTATGTTTTAAAAAAAAAAAAAAAAAAAAAAAAAAAAAAAAAAACAAATTCTGCCTAGTTTAAGGGTATGCCTGCTGGAAACCAGAATCCGCCTTAAAAACTGCCTAACAGTACTTGGCAACCTCTGGTATAATAACGCCATATACACCTTAAACGAAATTCCCCCGCATTTGTTTTTAGGAAGGTTTATGCTTTAAGTCATGTCCTTGAACGTCTAGTGATGCATGAAATAGTAACTTGACGTTGTTGTTGAGCATATTCCTTGACTTAGGATGTTAGCAATATTTCATAAAATAGAGTTAATCAGATTTGAATCTTTGTAGTTTTGAAACAATATGTCTTGAGAAGTTGTGTGAACTTGGTGACGAAGCATGATTGAGGAGTGTATAACAACCCTTAGAAAAAAAAAATTGTTTCTCTTAAGCTAGTCCTAAATTTGGGTTTAAGCAAATAGGAAAAAGAAAAGAAAGGTATGTGGTGAGTCGAGATGGAGCGTAAAACGCACTCACTCATAAACACAACCATGAAATGAGATGGAGCATAAAATGCACTCATTCTTTTTTTTCAAAACAGAAAAACAGAAAAGAAAAAAGAAGAAAAAAAAATTTTATCCCTAGTTTGCTACCCAGTTTGTAGTAGTAAAGAGAAACAGTTGAGGAAAAGTTGAGAGGGGAGTTGTACATGAATTGGTTGTGATTAGTTTCCTTGTTTGCATTGAGTGATTGAGAGTAATTGTGAAAAATGATGAAGAGAGATGAATGTCATTAACTTTACTTTATTTTATTTTGCTGCTTCCTAAGTTAGGTATAAACATGCATGGATTAAATATTGTTACTTATGCATCATGATGGTGTTCTTGATATGACTTGAGATGATGGTGTTCTTGATATAACTTGAGTGTAGTGTTTGTTTGAATTAGTTTGCCCGAGGACGTGCAAAAGCTAAGTGTGGGGGAATTTGATGAGAATGCAAAATGTCATATTTACCCCCCTTAATGTCTAGTCTTTTATACTTATTTGTTGCCTAAAATGTACTGATTATTATTCTATTTTGATTTAGAAAGCAAATGGGAGCGTTAATTGCAAAACGGAACTAATTAAGTGAATTCGGACAGTTTCGACATTGCTTCATAATCTGGGCATAACTCTCTCACCCAAGCTCCGATTGAGATGATTCAAAATGCTGTGGAACGCTAAGAAATAGATCTACAACGTTAGTGTTTTTATTTTGGAGAGATACTCGCTGCATCAAGGTGGTAATCGGGCTTGAAATTGACGCATCTGCACTGCCGATGTTCTGGAACATTTTGCCTTGTCATGCAAATCAATTGGGCAGTTTATTATTGGAAGATTTGAAGACATGTGGCACGCAAGTTACAGCTCAGAATCGCCACTTTCCTATTTTATTTTAGGACTTTATCTTATTTTCAATTAATTAGAATCAAATTAGGATTAATGTTATTTTAGGATATTAGAATATTTCTTTTAGGAGATTTAGTGGAATTCAAATACTTAAACTAGATATTTTTTAAGGAGAGCAGATTAGGTTTGGAGGGAGACGTCTCTCTCTTGTCTTCTCTGTAACTTTTCCTCTGTAATTTCGTGATGGCCATGAGAGGCTAATTTTTATAACTTGGTCGAAGGAAACAGAGACCTCGGAATCAATAACTGTGAGATCTAATCCGTTTTATTTCAGTGTTCAATTTTATGCTTTGAGTATTGGATGTTATTCTGTGCATATTTTCATGATTGATGCATTTAATTGCTAGGAGGCATACTAGGTTATTATTTGTTACAATCTACTGCTAAGTTAGATATCAAATCTGTAATTGCTTGATCCCTCTAACTTGTGAAGCAACTAGGGTTAATAATTTGCTGCGTCAGGAATTAGTAATCTTAAGAAGAACATTCAACTAAATTAAATACAACCGCTTGAGTTTGTGTTGTTTAGCTTCATCGATCTCTCTAATTCTTAAGGCTGCCACTAGATTAAATCTTGAGCGCTTGTCTAGGGTTGTTTAGTGGTAAGATTAATTAAGAATGCTTGTTTCCTAATTAATTACAATTAAGGAGAGATAGGAAAATAATTTCAACGGTGAATATTCAGAGTAAGAATTGATTTACTTTTGCATCAATGATTAGTTGTAAGGTTCCGATGGTGGATGTTGACGGAGACCAAGTTTCGTTATATTAATTGATTTCAAATTGAGTTGTTTTTTTGTTTTTGTTTTTGCTAAGATTGTTTTCTGTTTTACTCAAAACCCCCCAACCTTATTCACATCAAAGAAAATTCGGCTAGACACTCTTCGTGAGATCGACCCTTGCTTACCCTATTTACAGTTTAGTAGTTAGGTTCGGAAGGTTTTAATTCTGGGTGCCTACGACAGCATGCCAATATGTCATAATGACAAATTGGTATCCAAAAGGTTTGGAAACGATAACCAAATACCTTTCATCATGTGTTGTTAGTAATTTTCCGTTTGCTAATGGTGAAAAGACTAGAACGCCCTTGAAAGTTTGATATTTTAATTTTTTATTAATTTATGGCTAGACAACTTATTCAATTACCTAAATACCCACATCATTATGCTGAATTACGGTTATGCCATCAAATAATTATGAGTTAGTAAATGACAAGTTGATCTCTATGAGTTTGTAAAAAATGAGACACGATAAATGACCAATTTGTCCCAGTTTTGGTAGCAAATTTTCAAAGTAAATATAAGATATATACAAAGAAAGCAATAGTATAAATATACTCATTTGTGGTTGAAATTTCAAAATTGAATATTTTCATGATTGGTACCCAAATCATTCATAACATAACTTGTAATGAAATTCAGTATCAATTAATTCTTCATGGTTTAAACAGAAACCATGAATTCAGTATATAGCGAAATGTGTTTATAGGGAAGATATACAACTGAAACTTCAAACTTCAAATCACGTTTGAAAAACTAAGCAGTTTCCATATGCACACCCATAGTTGCAAAAAGTCAAAAACAGGCACAAAATTTTCCTCTTCTCCATCCTGCAAATCCACAAAATTAATTGATAATGAGTTGGGACCTATTTGAAAGAAATAGAAACTACACAAAATTTTCAGATGTGATACTGATCATTTACTCATAGTTTGATGTGTGTTGCAGTTGACTTATCTATTAGATTCCCATAATTCAACTGCTACTGTAATAGTAATGCATGCAAATTTTACAGAACTTACTTACCTAAAGACAAACCAACCTTGGGCATTCCCAAGGGACAAGACTATACAAAAAGAGAAAAGCTAAGTCAAGGAAACTAGGTCCAACAGACTAGACAAAATCCAAAAAAAAAAAAAAAAAAAAAAACAGAGGAAACTGTCACGTTAACAAGTAGCCTGCAAAATCCAATAAAAAAACTAGGCTCTAGCATCTTGTCCCGCCAAAAACAAAAAAAAGAAGCTAATATATTAACAGATCTACACCTAAGCCAGCACCTAACAGCCGGTACATAACACCTATCCTTTATGGAAGAATTACCAAAGTAACAACCCCAAATAACCAACTTAATAACCTCCTACACCATTTACAAAACTCTTCCAAACGTCCCACAAAGCTTCTTCTTATGCATTGCTGCAAAGTTTTCTGGATCAGCTTCATCGAAAATCTGTCAAACCACAAATCTGGAAGAGACACATCCATCCCAAATAATTTCACCCATGCCCATTAAACTACACTGAAAATCATCCATCCAACCCAAACCTCATTGATTAAAGGATTTTACAAACAAAAATGTTGCACATGAACATATCACATTACAGCTAAGTTATAATACACACCCATACTTCTTCGTTGTTGTCTTGGAGGTCCAGGTGGCAAACAAAAACAACCTACTGCTGCAGCAAACAAAAGAACTTCCCCATTGCATTACTGACTTGGTTGACCTATTAAGAGAAGTAAGAATAATGTTAGCAAAGGTAAAAAATATAAGGTTTAAAATAGTTGTAAGTACCCCTTGAACTTGAAGCTTAGGACAAGTTTGACATCTGAGTTGAAAAAGGCTTTGAAGATGCTGCAAATCGAGCAGCTGAAGAGGGTACAATCATTGTGGGCACAAAGGTTCGCTGCAAATGAAAAAATAGAAATCAGTATTAGAAGAAAAAATATGATGAAATTGATTTTATTCATACTGTTTGGCTGGATTTTATTCATTACACACTCCAGCACATAATCATACAATGAGATCGGTACGTGGCATTGTTAAACGGGGGGTCAACCTATAAACTTACAGGCCTCTGCACCATGAAGGGGTAAAGAGTACTCCCCTTCCCCGCCAGAGCAATGCACCCCCAATTTTCTAGCTGATATACCATACCTCATTAACAAAATGTTGTACCAAACATCACAAATAAAGAAAAGGACTGCCATATTCAGATAAAAATGGTACAATAACTAACAACTAGTAACTCTTATTTAAAAAATAAATATATGAATGACTTACAAAGTCATAATCTAACAAATTCATCCAATGAACAATGCCCCTTATGCAAGTGAGAGCATTCTATGAATCACAAGATGTTGTCATGTTCAATTAAAAATTACAAACTATATCATGTTACCTAAATTATATATAAATATATATGTGTTAAAAGATAAGATAAACACAACAGATAATACATTAATGAACTAGATCAAATGAGTTAAAGAATGAAGGAATCCTTTGGTGAATTTTAGGAGCAATTATACGCCTAAAACAGTTGGGTGAATCAAACACAAGGGAGGATAAATGGTCCTCTCTCTATCCAATAGGCTATGTCTGAAGAAATTCTAAACAACAATCCATCCTCCAAATGAACTCACTTGCTGCCCAAAACCTCAAGCAAGATCCAAGTTACTATATGCTGCTCGGTATATAGACACTAGTGGCCACAAAACCTGATGGGAATATCTTGTCTGATATGAAAGAATCTTCTGAAAATGGTTTGTTAAAATACATCCAACTGTAACTCTTAACAATTTCTCCGAAAATGCCTAATCAATATAACATATTAGACATTGTCAAAGACCAACTTGCATTCACATTTATACCCAGAGAAATCAACAGAACATATTGCGAAACTTCCTGGATATTAGATATTAGTATTTAAGAGAAGTTATTGGTTACTTATCCACTAATTAATCCAGGAGAAAAAAACAAAACAAGGGAAAACAGGTACCAATTTCCTGGAAATTAACAATGAGTTTACAAGAAATAGCCCATAATTAAGAGATAAAAAAATGATCTCTTCACATCAGAACAACACTTCAGATTACTATGTTAATTTTTTATTATTTTAACACTCACCAAATACAATAAAAAAAGACTTCATTTTTGTATTGATTTGTATGAATCTGCCACAACGTACAATAATTAAAGGTGAGGCCTGAATCGATTCTTGTGAAATTGCACAGAAAAAACTTGAGCCCATCGGCCATCACATAACAAGTTTTGTTGGAAACTCGAAACACGTTATCCAATTGAACCAGCAACCATCAGTTCAATTGTCTTAATCTGCAACTTGTAAAATTATGCTAGGAAGGACACCCAGGTTTCAACTTTCAAGTTTCAACTCAGTTATAAACAAACGCTAAACCAAACAAACAAACAAAAAAATAAAAATAAAAATAAAAACCAAGCATGCAAAAGGCACAAAAACTTCAGATTCACAATTTACTTGTTACTTTTGTCCTTTAAAACTTAGTAGTGCACTGAAATAAGAAAAAACCAAGAACCAATAAGAAAAAACCAAGAAAAAAGTTTTCCTTGAGAAATACTTTTCGGAAAACACTACAGACACACACATCTACGACAACTAGCGTACTCATACCCACTTAGTGGTGCACTGAAATATGAAAAAAATGCTGATGAATATTACCTACTCTGTTAACCCCCGGTTTCCGTTGTTCGATTGTCGTCGATGATTTATATAGTTAATAGTCGTCCTCCACCATTAATAACGCTGGCATTCGTTCAATCGTCCTCCACCATTGTCGTTACCCCATGATTCTCTCCCTCGTACGCCGCTTTATCGCCTTCGCTTTAGGATTCATTGCCGTTCAATGAAACTCTCTGCCATTGTCATCGGTTTTAACTCATCCTCCACTGTCGCCAGTTTCCGTTTCACTAGTCGTCGTCAATGGTTTCCCGTTCCCACGATCTTTCTCCAAACGAGAGGAAATTTAACTCCCAGGCCATCCCAAGTTTGCATTTAACAAAATGGCCTTGAAATTGTTTTTCATTTTTCTTTAATTTAGAGAAGATGACGTGGCATAGTTAGGATTAATTAAACACGTAAAAGGGGTTAAAATGAAAAGATTAAAACGTATAAGGAAAAAATAATAATTAATGAAAGTTTTTAAAATTTGAAATTTGAAAAAGAGCCCCACCCATTCAAATCGCTTAATCGAAACCGACTAAGGCAAAAATCGATTCTTCAAACCGTAAACGCATTCTATGCAATTTTCGGCGATAACAGTTTCTCATTCCTACAAATTTTCAACCGTAAACGCATTCTATGCAATTTTCGGCGATAACAATCCACATTCCTACAAATTTTCAAACCCAAATTCAATCCTAAAGCTTCTTCCTTTCTTAAAACAATGGCTGACATTCACAATGACGAAGAAAACCCAACGTCTCTTTGAATTGTAAAGTCCGACGGCGCAAGCAGTTCAATGGCTGCTCTGGTGGATGTTCCGATCAGTGAAGGTGTTCCAGCAGCGGAGATGACGGCGGCACAACAAGAGAGAGAACAGGAGCAAAACGGTTCTGGCTAGGAAGAGGAGGTCGGCTAGAATTCAGGTGAGGAAGAGGAGTCCCACGAGAGTTCAAGCAAGGAGGAGGAGGCCGCGGAGAAGGAGGAGGCCGTCGAAGAAAAGGTATCGGTACTATCGCTTAAGTGATGTAGGATCACTTAAGCGATAATGTCCGAAGCATACTGAACATCTGACAAGAACTAAGATCGCTTAAGCGATCTTTTGTATCACTTAAGAGATTGATGGCTTTTACTCTTGGTCACTTAAGCAATTTAGGATCGCTTAAGAGTAAAAGCAATGAATCGCTTAAGCGATATAAATGATTGCCTAAGCGATCTTAGATCTGGCAGATGTTGATTCTGCCTCGTAGAAGATCTCTTAAGCGATCTGTAATCGCTTAAGCGACCTAGAGTAAAAGTGTTGAATCGCTTAAGCAATCTTAGAACTGGCAGATGTTGATTCGGCCTCGTTGTAATCGCTTAAGCGACCCTGAGTAAAAGCATTAATCACTTTTACTCTTGGTTGCTTAAGCGATTACAGAGTAAAAGAGTTGAATAAGCGATCTTAGACTGGCAGATGATTCTGGCTCCTAGAAGATCTCTTAAGCGATTTGTAATCGCTTAAGCGACCCAGAGTAAAAGCGATTCATCCCTTTTACTGTGGGTCGCTTGCGATTATAGATTGTTTAACAGTAAAAGCGATGAATCGCTTAAGCGATACTTTGTATCGCTTACGCAATCTAAGATCTGGGCAGATGTTGATTTTGCCTTGTGCAAGATCGCTTAAGCGATCTGAAATCGCTTAAGCGACCAAGAGTAAAAGCGACGAATCGGTTAAGTGATCCTATATATCGCTTAAGCGATTCTTCTTTTTGCTTTTGATCGCTTCATGACTCGATCAAGCGTCTTACTTGCACAAGTCAATCATCTGCCCATCGCTTGCGATTCTTCCAGAGCATATTTTGTTTATATTTGATTTGGTTAAATTTTTTTGGTGATATTCTGTTTATATCGATTATGTAGATTTTCCGGAGCATAAACTTTAAAGAGTACAGGTTGGAGTGTGTAAGCGATATGGTACCGTACTTCCCTGTGCGGGTGACAGTGAGCTCAAGTTGGAATGTTTTAACGAGAATGATGGGGATTTTATGGACACTGAGGAATGGTGAAGGGAGATTCAAAGAGACTTGTTTCAGTCAATTTTGGGATATGGACACAAAATGGAAAAAGACATTCTGGGGGTCGGGAGTGCATTATATGTTGCTGCACTCAATAAAAAGCAAAAAAAAGTACGAAATGTGGTTCGTGGTGGATGGAAAGTCACTACGTTTCGGGATGATGGAATATGCGTTGGTGACTGGCTTAAGATGTGAGGAATTGCCAGGTGAGGTTGAGGCAAAAGGAATAAAGGACAGTCGATAGCCAAAAGGTTGGCTAACAAGGTTTTGGCGGGGAACACGTCTATTAAGGCAGAGGAATTAGAGGAAAGGTTAATAAATGGTGAGTTTAACGATTTAGAGACGTTCAAACTGTGCTTGGTTTTGTTCTTACATTCAATCCTAATTGCTGGTGACTCAACAAAAGCCATTGATATTGATTAGGTGATGTTTGTAAGCAACTTGAATTTCTTTAATGCTTATCCGTGGGGACAACTATCATTTAAGCGAACCATGGAGTCCCTGCAAGTAAAAGAGCTGGCGTCAAAGCACTCCCTAATGGACGAAGAAGGGTAGAAAGGCCACGTACAATTTGTTTGGCTTCCCATGGGAAATGCATGTAAATATTAATAGCTTTTTGTTATATTTTTTTTAATATATGTGTTTGAATTATGATATGGACTGTTTTTTTTACAATGTGGGCTTGGATGTATGAGGCCATCCCTGTCCTGGCTAAGGCAGGGGGGAGGATTAGGTATTCTTCGGTTGTGCAACAGACATTTCCTAGGATGTTGCAGTGGCAGGACCAGCAGTGTACCCATTGGGATTATGAGCAAATAGAGATTAAAATTCAATCAGCTCGGGTAAGATTAAAGGATTAAGCTTTTGAATATGCACTTGCTTTAAAATGTCACTTAAATCTAATTGATTTTGTTTCTTATTGTAGGGGGTTGTCCGTCCCTTCCTCACTGCTACTGGGGGTGAAGCGTAACAAGACTATGCCACATCTTTCCGAGCACTGGAGGATGAAATCGATGAAGGGATAGACCGCCTGACGCGGGAGCTACAAGGGGTCACACATGTGAGGGCAGTTGCAGGGCCACTGCTTGAGAATGTGGTTGACATCGAGGAGGATGAAGCCGGAATCAACAGGAAGGAGGAGGAGGAGAGGGAGGAACAGGTTCGTATGCCTCAGCAAACCGGTACAACAAGTACCGCTTTGCTGAGGCGTGCTTGTCGGGAGAGTAAGGTGGTTGACCTCATAAACATGTTGTTTGATAGTTTTACAACAGCTATTTATGGCAGGTTTGATAGGATGGAAGAGCAGTTGAAAAGGGTGGAAGAGAAAGTGGATAAGGTGGGAGAGAAAGTTGTTAGGGTGGAGGAGGAAGTTGGTGGAGTATTGAAGGCGGTTGAAGTGCAACCTAGGCTGAGAAGAGAGCGCTGAAAGAGCAGGTTTGTGAAATCGCCTTACACCGTACTAACACGTGGAATTAAGAGGAAAACAAAGAAACAAAGTGAGGAAGAAGCCAAAATTGAGGAGGTTAAGGAGGTTGCTGGAGGCAGTGGGGCAGTTATAATGGAGGAGGTTAAGGCGAGAGGCGAAGGAAGCGGGGATGTAGAAATAGAGAAAGGGAGAGGAAGCGGGCAAGCAAAAATGGAGTCCACTGTCGGTTTGTATAGGCCAATAGAGGAGGAAAAGAAAAAACCCTTATATGCCTATTACAATGAATCCGGAAGTGATGCCTTTGTATAGTGTAAGACCGGGGATTATTCTCGGGAATGGTTTGGCGAGATTTTGACGATGGGCAGGTGGCTTCACGACTGGGTGAGTTATTTTCGCTTAATTTTCCTTCTTTTTGCTTATCTTTTCCATGGGGTATTGTATACTTATCATGTTGTTTTTATTTGATGCAGCACATCGATGAGGTATTGGCACTGATGAGGCTGCGACAAACCAGCAATGTTGATTTACTGTATCCCGATTGTGTCATCACCGATGTGGCCTTTGGCTAAACGATGGTATTGACATATCGCAATTTATTGAAAAAGGCCATTGGTGCATCTGTAGCAAAAGGAGCCAAACGAAAACGATCGGGCATAGAAGACTTGGACTGCGTCCCTGGTGATTTTAGGTTTGATGATAGGATGATGCAGTATGTAATAGGGGACAGGCCCAAATATGGTCACAGTTGGGCAAAGGTTAAGAGCGTCTACTGCATCATCTTGGTCAAGGAAATGCACTGGATAGCAGTTGTCACGCTCTTAAAGGAGAGGTTAGTGAACATCCTTGACTGTAACCCAACAATTTGTCGAGACAGGCAGTTGGAGGCCAAGTTAGAGCCACTGTCCGTGTTGTTCCCGTGGCTGTTACATGACAGCGGGATGTTTGACCACCTCGGTGATGAAGCATTGACGGGAAAGTGGCCACTCAAGCGCGTTCCCGTCCCAACAAATAAATCAAGGTAAATTTTGTATAAAACTAACTTACATAATACAATTGTGAAATAAGTTGATTCTAATGCTAATGTGCTCTTCCTGTTGCAGTGCTGATTGTGGGGCATATGCCCTGAAATTTATTCAGTTTGACATGACCAACACCCCGATGGACGGATTGAATGACGGAACAATGACCATCTTTCGGGAGCGCTGGGCTGTTGAGTGCTTCCATGGGGAAATAGATCCGTTTTGAGTTACAACAACCCAATCAAAAGGTTTGGAACTTGGACTTTGAATTTTGTAGTTTATGTGATGTTCATGTTTATACTTGGGTTGTGGTGCTGATGCTGCAGGTTTAGGGTTATACAGAGCTTTACCGATAGACGGACTCAGTGAACTTCTCAATCTTGCACTCCATAACTTGGGTTCGTGACGAGAGAAAATTTTGTAGGTTGCTGGCAAACAATGAGAGGGAACTTATGAAACTGGCTTGGGCTATTAGAGTAGGCTACCCACAAGGCATCTGCAATCAAGGCTGGTGGCCAGGAGGAGGCATCTGCAATCAAGGCTGCTGGCAAGGCATGGTACCAAACAATGATCTCAGACAGCGATTAAACCGAATGTGAAAGCTTCTCAAAGTGGCGGCATCTGCAAGCAAGGTTGCTGGCAAGGCATGGTACCAAACAATGATCTCTGACAATAATTATACCGAACTTGAAAGCTTCTCAAAGTGGCTTAGGATTTATTCTGTTTTGGCACTATTATGAATGATTTTAAGTTTAAACTTTCAATTACATTGATGCCTCTTACATTTTGATTTGTGATGGATTAGATATAAATGACTTCATTTTGCTGCTTATTCTTTTCGGATTTGGGAGGAAAATGATTCTGCCTCGGAATGTATCACAATCACAGTTATTTCAAAATTACCTCTATAAAGACAGATCATTACATAATTCAGGAGAAATGTAGGATTCTTCTCTTTTTCTCATGATCGATTAAGTAATATATGAGCGACCACATATATCTTTTAAGCGACCAACATTTTTCCCCAAATGATCGCTTAAGAGATCTTAACTGGCTTAAGCGACCAAGTTTGAAAAAGAATAATCGCTTAAGAGATACAATGGATCGCTTAAGCGATTCTTCTGGATCGCTTAAGCGATTCTTCATCTGGGCCGATGCCTCGGAAGTGATTGCTTAAGCGATCGAAGATCGATTAAGTGACCAAGAGTAAAAGCGATTCATCGTTGAAGCGATCATGTAGGATCGTTTAAGCGATCACAGAACTGGGCAGATCTGATTCTGCCCAATAAGAGATCGCTTAAGCGATCTAAGATCGATTAAGTGACCAAGAGTTAAAGCATTTTATCGGTTAAGCGATCCAAGTGGATTGCTCAAGAGATCATAGATCTGGGCAGATTTGATTCTGCCCAGTATGAGATTGCTTAAGCGATCTAAAATCGCTTAAGCGACCAAGAGTAAAAGCGATCCTAGATCTGGGCCGATTTGATTCTGCCTCGGAAAGATCGCCTAAGCGATCTTAAATCGCTTAAGCGACCAAGAGTAAAAGCCATTCATCACTAGGATCGCTTAAGAGATCTTAGATCTGGGCCGATTTGATTCTGCCTCGGAAGAGATTGCTTAAGCGATCTTAAATCGCGTAAGCGACCAAGAGTCATCGGGATGTGTGACAACGGCCTATACAAATGTCCCGTCGGTGGTAATTCACCGATGTGGCTTTTTTCCACTAAATCGATGCTGGACCTTGTCGGAAAAGGCCACATGTGGCCGTCATGGACGGCCAAAGGAAATGCCACAATGACAGCCACATTTGGCCTTAAAATACCAGATCTGCCCTAGATCTGGTCTTTTTGGGCAACATCCGTGGTCAATGTGACTAGTGTGCATCGTAACGCACTTTTCTGGCTGGATGCCGGTGTCGATATGGCCTTTTTCGATGGTGACATTTCAGTAGGTGGGGCTGTATTTGTTAAATTTTAAAATTACTCTTGGAGGTATTTGATTATTAATAAACTTAAAGGGCCTAAAAGTAATTAAAAATATAAGCTAATATTTCTAAATAATTAAACAAACAAACATTTTTGAAATATGGATACGAATATTCAACCAAACGCACCCTTTATGTTATGAACAAAGAAGGATATGACATGTTTACTATTTATGATATCGCTTAATCGTGCTTATGTTTGATATAGACGTAAACATTCTACACCAGAGTAATATATGTTCACTATTTATGATATCGCTCAACCCTAAAGGCATTTTATTGCTCGAAGTTTTAACATCTTTATGTTTCGAGAAAAGAAGAACCATATTTGTTTCGAGAACTTGCATGGTTACCTAGTTCTCTTCAACCCTTTATATTTAATATAGACGGTCACATTCTACACCATATATGTTTGATATAGATGTAAAAGAGCTAAATGTTTAATTAAAATATAATAACGGTCATGTTCCACTGAACGAATCGTACACCTCAACCCTAAAGCCATTTTATTGAAGCCAGCTCTGACTCTGCAAAACCATCTGCACAAGCTAAAACCGTCTTCTTCTTTATCCATATCTCAACCCTAAAGCCATTTTATTGCTCGAACTCTTAACATCTTTGGTTTGACGATTCGATCAGTGAACCATGATCGTTATTAGATTTTTATTAAATAGATAGTTCTTGTACATCTATATCAAACATATATGGTGTAGAATGTGGCCGTCTATATTAAATATATAGGGTTGAAGAGAACTAGGTAACCATGCAAGTTCTCGGAACAAATATGGTTCTTCTTTTCTCGGAACATAAAGATGTTAAAACTTCGAGCAATAAAATACCTTTAAGGTGTACGATTTGTTCAGTGGAACATGACTGTTATTCTATTTTAATAAAACATATAATTCTTTTACATCTATATCAAACATATATGGTGTAGACTGTTTACATCTATATCACACAATTGCCAATAACTAACAATTTTATGTACGGAGTCGTAACTGTGCAAAATCATTTGCACAAAAAATCTAGTTTTAAGGTGCATGATCACTTAAGAGATCCTTGATACCGCTTAAGCGATTCCTCTCTGTTTCGCTTAGTCGATTAAGCAATCTTCATCACTTAAGCGATCATGTGATGGGCAGATTCAAAATCTGTTTTAAGGTGCATGATCGCTTAAGCGATCAATGTCTTTTTCGCTTGGTCGATTAAGCGATCGTACATCGCTTAATCGATCTTGTGATGGGCAGATTCAAAATATGTTTTAAGGTACATGATCGCTTAAGCGATCCTGAAGGAATCGCTTAAGCGATTTTGCTTTTTTCGACTTGGTTGATTAAGCGATCGTACATCGCTTAATCGATCATGTGATGGGCAGATTCAAAATCTGTTTTAAGATGCGTGATCACTTAAGCGATCCTTCATGATTATTTAAGCGATTCAGCTCTTTTTCGCTTGGTCGATTAAGAGATCGTACATCGCTTAATCGATCTTGTGATGGGCAGATTCAAAATCTGTTTCAAGGTACATGATCGCTTAAGCAATTTCTTTTTTTTCCGCTTGGTCGATTAAGCGATCGTACATCTCTTAATTGATCATGTGATGGGCAGATTCAAAATCTGGTTTAAGGTGCATGATCGCTTAAGCGATCCGTGATATCGCTTAAGCGATTCCTGTCTTTTTCACCTGGTTGATTAAGCGATCTTGGATCGCTTAAGTGATCATGTGATGGGCAGATTCAATCTGCCCAAGTGCATGATCGCTTAAGCGATCCGTGCTATCGCTAAAGGGATTCCTCCCTTTTTCGCTTGGTCGCTTAAGCGATCTAAGCGATCGTGTGATGGGCAAAATAGTCTGTTTTAAGGTGCATGATCGCTTAAGCGATGAGTCATATCACTTAAGCGATCCTGTATGAACAACCCTTTGTCGCTTAAGCGATATACTGGGTCACTTAAGCGAGCATGGGCAATACATACTTTTCCATCTTTTCTCCTGAATTTTGACAAACTAAAATTACCAACACATATTAATTCCATACTTTCTCCTCAATTTGATAACCTAATTCTAAACTAAAATCACCAGCAAATATTTAGACGATGTAATAAGACTACTAAATATAAAGAATGATTTATTAAAGGTAACAATAAAATTTAAAACATCAATAATTGAAAACAATAACTCATCAACGGTTGGCCTTCACAACTCCCAGAATTTCATCCTTCTTCGAACCTAATTATCTGGATCTGCATGTGATTGCTTCGCAATCGCTTCTCTGGCGGAGTTGCTTGCAAATTGAGCACTTATTCATCTTCCGGGGAACCTCAAAGGCTGATAGAATACGCTTAACTCTTTTTCTCCCCTTTGGTGTCTTCTTGAATGGCAGCTGGATGATAATGTCAGCCATTTCTGGCGGCACTATCCACTGCTCTTTTGGAGGCACCGGATATATCGTTTCTGAATAAGCTAGCATGTAGTGATTTGTCATATAGAGAGGGGAGCAAAGTTCCATGTAAATTCTTGAACCAAAATCCGGATTCTGTTGGTGTTTCAATGTTGCTAGTGCATGAGGACACGGTAAACGTTGAATGTCAAGCATTTTACAGATGCAAGTTTTTCTAACAAGGTTAACTACGGCATCCGGACCATAGCCGCGCACAGTGAACTCTTGAGCATTAAGAGGATAGGCAAACAGTGCATTTGATAGTTCCAAACGTTCTCACAATAATTTTTCAGCTGACGGAACAAGGGTTGTAGTAAAATTATCTGACTCCGTATGACGCTCATGGAACCACCGCGACAATGTCCTCTGGATTGCATCAAAAAGTGCAACTATTGGAAACTCTTTTTCTATTAACAACTTCGAATTTATGGACTCGGCTATGTTCGTGGTCATGACATCAAACCTTCTTCCAGGAAAATAAGCTCTACTTCATCGCTCGAAACCAACATCAGGCTCAAGATACTTAGCAACTCTATCATCCTTGATTTGGATTTGCTGAAAGTGCTCCTCGAACTCGTCAACCCGATAAGCTTTTGCTGCCATGTAGTATGTCTAAAGGAGGCCAGCACACTTAAACTTTTGTTTTATGTTCTCACCAAAGTGCCTCATACATAATCTGTGATGTGCTTGACGGTAAATAGTGGCAATCCCCTTCTTTATAGAGTTGTGCCTATTGGATATTATGCACAACTCGTCACTATCAGGTACTATCGTACGTAATTGCTGAAAAACCAAGTCCACGACTCATTATTCTCAAAGTCAACCACACACCATGCAACAGGATATGTGTGATTCTCGCCATCCCTGTGCAGAGGCCACCAACAATGTACCTCCATACTGTCCCGTCAGAAAGCAACCATCAACACCAACACCTTTCTCATGTTTATAAAACCCCTTGTAGCAGAACCGTAAGCAACAAAAAAAATATTTAAACATCATATTCCTGTCCCACTTCAAAGCCATCTTGCTACCTTGGTTTGTCAACTCAAGCATATAATGGTACGCTTCTAATACTACGTACCTGTGCTCTGGTGTGCCCCTCACAAAATCTTGTGTATGTTGTCTCCCTTTCCAACATTTCCAGTAACTAACAGCACATCCCAACTCTGTGCGCACAAGTCTTTGAATATCTTTAGGGGGTGGACCTTTCCCTTCAACGAACTGACTTTTGACAAATTGTCCAATAACATCAGCGGAGGCTTGTCGATGCTCACCTGAAATATGTCCCAAACCACATGTGTGTTCACGGGTATATGTGCTAAGAATAAATTTTTCGGACTCCGCCAACCTTCTACAATAAACCAGCCACTTGCACTTTGGGTCACGACATGCAACTGTCACTGCCAATGAATTTGACTTTTTGGTGATGAACTCAAAATGACCTCTCACGGCAACATGTTTTAGCTTCCTCACCACTTCCTCTTTGTTGTCAAATAAATACTCTATGCGCAACTCCGATCCATCTGTAAAAACATGAGCTGATTCACTACTACCTCCAATTGCCCCTCCGAACTGCATAAACGACCATAGTGTTCTCTTCCTCACAATCTACCCCTTCTGCATAATTTGTATTTAAAGGAATCTCTACATCTGTGGGAACATGTACGAGGTCCTCCTCCTCAACATATTCATTTTGCACCCCATCACCAACCTCTTCTACAATGTCCTCCTCACCACCCAATTCACCGTCTACTCTTGATTTTTCAACTAACAAATCAATGGCCTCGTAGTTCAAATTAAAACTAGGCAAATCTCCGCCTACTTCCTCGTTATCCCCTTCCTTTGAACCAATTTCCACTAGTTTTTCTACAAAAGAAACCCTTAAAATTGACCTCGAACCATTATCGGCCACATCAATCATATATAACTTCACACTTTCATCCGACTTTAATATAGCAGGAGGTACCTTATAATGTTCAAGAACTCTGCTTAAAACATACTTCACAACTATATCACTACGCGAGCAACTCAAATCACCTCTTTTAATTATTTCATCAATCAACTCATCAAAACTAACCTCTGTGCTCACAGCAATTGGTATAACTTCTTTGCTCTTCCCAATCCACTTCCAGCTACTTTCTTCCTCCACCCACTCACCAAAATATTCAACACCCAAAAAAACTTGTCCCATGTGTAATAATAGCCAACTACTTCTTGTAATGCAAGAAAAAAATATTCTTAAATGTTATACTAAGGGTTAAAATATTTTAAAAAGAATCTAGACAGTCGCTTATATGGTCTAGTGTATCGCTTAAGCGATCATGGTTATTTATACTCGATCGCTTAAGTGATCAGGTATATCGCTTAAGCGATCCAGCCATGATCGCTTAAGCGATCTTATGCCATTTACTGATCGTTTAAGCAATATTCTCCTACACCAGACTTTTATCAGATCGCTTAAGCGATCTTATGCCACATACCTGATCGCTTAAGCGATCTATCTGCTGCATTACCAGATCTACCACATCGCTTAAGCGATATGCCAGATCGCTTAAGCGATCCATCATACCTAGAACACATTTTCAGAGTCATCTCCACCTACAATTGATCCATCATACCCAGAACACATACCCAGAACAAATTTTCAACATATTTCACTCCTTTCAACTTTCATTACATCGAACACAGCCCAACAACCTAAACAACTAAATCAAAATCATAACCCAAACCCAATCCATGCTAAATCAAAACCATAACCCAGATCTTTGTAAATCGAAATATGAAATCAAAAGGGAGATACACATACCTGGACAAAATTTCTGGAGGAGGAGGAGAATCAATGTTGGACAATATGTTAATGGCGGAGGAATGCGTTAACGCGGCGGGAGGAAGAAGAAGAAGGTTTTTGGGTTTCTTTGCAAGATTTTCGACTCTTTGGGGACATATATAATTTTTAAAAGATTACACAATTATTCATTAATTCTGATTAACCCTTAATCATATATAATTAAGCTTAATAAAAAATAAGGCTATTTAGTTAACATTTACAAACTACATAGCCTTTTAATTAAATTTTAACTCAATATGTCTTTTTAATAAACTCCCCTTCTAAACGATGGCAGCAACTTAGTTCACAAACGCCTTCAGAGAGTCAGAGACAAACAACGAAAAGGCAAAAGATTTTTGTTTATTTGGATTTTTAACAAAGTCAATATTAAGGGACAGGTGTCATCTCCTAAGCAAAAAACTTCCAAAAAAGAGTTTGCTCCATTAATTGAGGCGAATAGTTAAAATTTAAAAGTTTGGTGGCTGTACATTAAATCACCGTATTATCCTTTTACAAACAGAAATCAGTAACAGCACATGATGGAAAGTATTAATTTTTCGTTTTCAAACCTTTTAGGTACCTTTGTCATTGCGACAAACCTGGGGTAGGTGTAAGTCATTCGGCCTCACTTAACATGGCCTTTTGAAAAGTACATTTTTAGACAAACATGTCCAATACATTTTCATTTCTCAAATCTTCTCAATCAATTTTAACATTTAAAAATAAAAAAAGATAAATACACAAAATAAAAAAAGAACACACCCTTCAAAATGAGTTGTTTTTTTTCCTTATTTAATTAAGGTTTTTTTTTAAGTGGAAAAATTATTATGGAATTTTAAATATTTTTCATTAAAATCACCACTCCCATAATTCATAAAATAATTAAGGAAAATAATACAGGTACCGAATAATGCACATCGAATTCATGCACCGAATGACGTGATGCCATCCTAACGTCAATTAATTATGAATTTCCTTTTTTAAGAAAACATGATGATGTCACGTCATTCGGTGCATGAATTCGATACACATTCTTCGATAACTATAGCATTGCTCAATAATTAATTAAGAAAAATGCTACGGACACTGACGCTTTGTATCGAATTTTTACACCGAACGACGTGTCCACTGAATCAGATGAGTCACGTATCACGTTAACAAATATTCCGCGAATGAGCGGCCGTCCATCAAATATGGATGACCGTCCATTGTTATTGGACGGCCGTTCATTTGAAATGGACTGCCGTCCACCTAGAATAGACGTCTGTTCATAGTTTAAACTAAAAAAATTTGGTCTAAATTGTTTATGGACGCCCATCCTCTTATGAGGACGACCATCCATAGTTATGGACTCTTGTCCATATCCTTTTACTATGGATGATCGTCCATATTATATGGACGGGCGTCCATATAATTTCAGATGAAATATTTATTTTTAAAGTATAAAATTTTTAGATGAAATAAAAGGAAAAAAAAAATTGATTTTAAGTAAAAGTATGGACGCTAGTCCACTCATTTGGATGAGGCGTCCATTTTCAAAAAAAAAATTTAATTCTTTTTTCATTTATAAAGAAAAGGCAAGAGAGAAATGAAAACTGGCGTCCATTCTCAAATATTTTTTTTTTTCATTTATAAACAAAATGCAAGAGAGAAATGAAACCTGTTTTGGGAGGCCTAAATTTTTAAACATTCTAATTGAAAATTTTAAAGAAATTTTTTTATTAAACTAAAATTTGGGCCTCCCAAATTGAATGTAAAATTTTTTAAATTAAACAAAGGGACGCTTGTCCATTGAATATAAAATTTTTTAAAAGTTTTTGGATGAATGCCTATTTTATATAGACACTCATTAATAGTAAATAGACACCTGTCCATATAAGATGGAAGACGTCTATTATTTTTCTTTTAAAATTTTTTGGATGGACGTTCATCTAGTAAATGGACATCCACTCATATAATATGAACGAGAATCCATTAAATATAGATGAATATTTATAAATATTAAATAATCATTTATTCACAAAAAATTATAGTATGATCGTGTCTGAATGATTGCTATGTCCTTCGTACCAAAATTTGCCATGTTCTTCATACCAAAATTCAGTGTAAAATAGGATTACTCATTAATTAAAGCTGATGCCACCTACCCAAGACATCTGTCATGCAGTAGTAATGACAAAATTTCAATCAATTTTCTTAGGTATAAAAAATATTTCCAAAGGCATCTGTTGTGCATTTAATGCCAAAATTTCAATCAATTTTCTTACGCATAAAATATATTTCCCAAGACAAGGTGGCCGCCAGGTTTAATGAATTTTTTAAACACCACCTATTCAATAAAGAGTTAGTTTAGTATCAAGTTGAGTTAAACAATGTAGTTTAGTTAAGCTGCTGGTTAGTTTCTAAACCTGGATTCATAAACAGTTAGTTTAATTTAATTTCTCATCTTTCTTCAATCCTTTTCCATCTTTGAGTATGGCTGAAGCACTTGTTTCTGTTGTCTTGGAGCAGTTGGCTTCAATCGCTCGTCAACAACTTGATCAACGATTAATCTGGTGGCGGGTGTTGATGACCAAGTCTAAAGCTCACTGCCATTTCCGATCCATTCGGGTTGTCCTTGAAGATGCAGAGCAGACAATTCATGGATAGTGGTGTGAGGGATTGGGCCGGATAAGCTTAAAGAGGCATCGTATGATATAGATGATGTGTTGGATGAGTGGAACACTTCTATTGGGAAATTACAACTTACGGAACTTAGAAATGCCTCCAAGCCGATGATCAAAAAGGTATGTTCCCTCATCTGTTGTTATCGCTTTTGTTTTACAAAAGTTATCCTGCCTTGTGCCATTGCTCGCGGATAAAGCGTCCTAAATAGAACGCTAGATGTTATATGTATGGAAAAAAATATGTTTGGCTTCAGTTTGACAGATCGCACCATAGAAATAAGACCACCAATGACTACATCTTTTAATGATGTATATATGGTTCATGGAAGAGAAGTCATTAAGGAGGAGTTATTAAACAAAGGGTTATTGAATGAGAGTAGTCAAGAGCCAGCCATCTCTATTGTTTCTATTGTAGGGATGGGTGGGATCGGTAAAACTACTCTTGCTCGATTAGTGTTTAATATTGATAAGGTGAAAACCCATTTTGACAACAAAATATGGGTATGTGTCTCGGAGCCTTTTGATGAGATTAGGATTTCAAAAGCAATCCTTGAATCTCTTGGAGATGATGCATCAAAACTAGCTGAACTGGAAACTATATTGCAACATATAAGTCAATATCTTGATAGGAAGAAGTTTTTTCTTGTCCTAGATGATGTATGGACTGAAGATTCCAAAAATTGGGAACAATTGAAAGATTGTTTAAAGTGTGGCTCTCAAGGAAGTAGAATTCTAGTTACCACACGTAAGGAAAATGCTTCAAAAACTATCGGAGCCACCAGCATGATCATGTTAGGGACATTATCAAATAATGAGTCGTGGTCGTTATTTAGTCAAATTGCATTTTCAGGTTATGCCGATGAAAAATTAGAAGATATTGGTAGAAAAATTGTGGTCAAATGCAAGGGCTTACCTCTTTCTATAAAAACCTTAGGACGCCTCTTGCGTTTCAAAACAAATAGTGGAGAGTGGCAAAGTGTTCTACACAGTGAAATGTGGGAAATAGAAGAGGTAGAAAGAAGGATTTTTCCACCTTTACTAGTAAGCTATTATGATTTGCCTTCTACATTGAAAAAATGCTTCTCATATTGTGCTATCTTTCCAAAAGATCATGAGATAGAAAAAGATGAATTAATTAAATTATGGATGGCTCAAAATTATCTTAGGGATGAGCGAAACAAGGACATGGAATTAATTGATGAGGAACACTTTGAAAACTTAGCAATGCGCTCTTTTTTTCAGGACTTTAAGAAAAATAAATATGATGGTAGCATAGAAAGCTGTAAGATGCATGATATGATGCATGATTTTGCTCAATTTCTTACCAAAAAGGAATGTTTTATTGTAGAGATTGATAATTACAATGAGTCTCAATTAAAGTCTTCTTTAAAAAATGCTCAACACTCAATGATAATAGTTAGAGCAGAACGAGACTCATTTCCTACATGCATTTGTAATGAAAATAAATTGCGTAGTCTTTTGGTTAAGAGTCAAGATCCGAGAAGCCAGTTGACTCAGGCCAAATTATTTGACAATTCAAGTCTACGAGCATTACAATTTATTTCTGTAACGAATATTCAAGAAATCCCCAGAGAAATAAAAAAGATGATACATTTGAGGTATCTTGATTTATCTTATAATGAGAATTTAAAAGAATTGCCGAAGGAATTGTGTGATTTATATAATCTACAAACGTTAAACATCGCCGATTGTTATAAACTAACAAAGTTGCCTCAAGGGATGGGAAAGTTAATCAACTTGAGACATTTGATAATTAATCCTTTTATAATAGAATACATGCCAAAAGGAATTGAAGAATTAACTTGTCTTCGAACTTTGGAAAATTTTGTATTGAGTAGTAGCAGCCATGGCGGTAAAGCATGTAGTATTGGAAGTTTGAAAACCTTGACAAATCTTCGGTGTCTTGGTTTTTTGGGGTTAGGAAATGTGGGAGATGTGGATGAAGTTAAGCGAGCAAACCTTAGGAATAAGACAAACCTCCTCTCTTTAATTTTAGACTTTGGAAATGGGTCGTCTGAGAGGGATGAAATAATTGTTGAGGCCTTGGAACCACCTCCAAATTTAGTGAAATTATGTTTAGAGAATTATGGAGGTAAAACTATATGGCCAAATTGGATAGTATCACTAACTCAGTTGAGGGAGTTGAGACTTTTTAGATGCTACAACTGTGAGTATCTATCTCCTTTAGGAAAATTATCATCTCTTGAATCACTCTTTATAGGAATGGTTTATAATGTAAAAAAAGTGGAGAATGAATTTTTGGGAATAGAAAATATGTTTGTTTGAAAGAATTGGGTTTTCCATTCATTGATTTATCACTAAGGAATTACACCCTTTATATAGGGAGTATACGATCTCCTAAATCTCTAAAATATTCTGAGATCGTATACCTGACATAACTAAAAGATTACATAATATTCACAAGATTACAAAATATATACAAAATATTATGAAAATCTTAACACTTCCCCTCAAGTTGGTGCGTAGATGTCACACATGCCCAACTTGTCTAACACTTGTGAGAAAATACGTTTGGAGACACCTTGGTAAGAATATCACCAATTGATCCTCTGATCGAATCTTGGGCAGTTCAATAATCTTTTCATCCAGTTTTTCTTTGATGAAAAATCTATCTACTTCAACGTGCTTCGTACAATCATGTTAAACTGGATTGTGAGCAATGTCACATGCTGCTTTATTGTCACAATATAACTGGATTGGTTGATTAGGTTGATAACCCAAATCTTGTAGTAGAAATCTTAGCCACAAAGCTTCACAAATCCCAAGTGCCATTCCCCAAATTCCGTCAGCCGTGAGGCGTGCCACAACATTCTGTTTCTTGCTTCTCCAGGTGACTAGATTACCTCCTACAAAAGTAAAATAACCAGAAGTAGATCGTCTGTCATCCACTGCTCCAGCCCATCAGCATCAGTATATGCATGCACATTTTGGTAGTCCTTATTTTTTAGAAAATAAGATTCCCTTTCCAGGAGCATGTTTTAAATATCTCAGGATACGCATAACTGCGTTCATATGCTGCTCCCCAGGATTATGCATGAACTGACTGACTATACTCAATGCATAAGCAAGATCTGGCCTAGTGTGAGACAAGTACATCAATCTTCCCACAAGTCTCTGGTATCTCCCTTTGTCAACTGGTACTTGATCAGTCTCAACTCCTAATTTCAAGCCTTCTTCGATTGGTGTATCAGCTAGTTGACATGCTGACATACCAGCTTCCTCCAACACATCCAATGCATACTTTCTTTGTGATAGAAAGATACCTCTGTTAGATCGAGACACTTCAATTCCGAGAAAATATTTCAAAGAACCTAGGTCATTCATCTCGAATTCTTCTGATAAGTACTTTTGCAGAGCCTTCCTTTCTTCTGGATCATTTCCTGTAACCACCATATCATCCACATATACAATAAGTGCAGTGATCTTTCCTTGCTGTTTTTTAAGGAATAGTGTGTGATCTGAATTGCTCTGATGGTAGCCAAAAAACTTCATAGCTTTGGCGAACCTCCCAAACCATGCCCTCGGAGATTGTTTTAACCCATACAATGACTTCTTTAACTTACATACCTTTTTGCTATGTTTCCCTGGTAAAATACACCCTGGTGGAGGATCCATATAAATTTCTTCAGACAATTCTCCATGTAAGAAAGCATTCTTCACATCGAACTGCTGTAATGGCCAATCCAGGTTTGCAGCCAAAGATAACAAGACACGTACTGTGTTGATTTTGGCTACGGGTGCAAATGTCTCTGTATAGTCTATCCCATGAGTTTGAGTGTACCATTTTGCTACTAGTCTTGCTTTAAATCGTTCAATCATACCATCAGCTTTATACTTCACAGTGTAAACCCATCGACATCCAACAGTCTTCTTTCCTGGTGGACAATCAACAAGTTCCCAAGTCTCATTCTTCTGTAATGATTTCATCTCTTCATTCATAGCAGCTTTCCATTTTGGATCAAGTAAGGCTTCCTGCACACTGTTAGGAATAGATACAGTAGATAATTGATTCACAAATGACATATTCGATTCTGATAGATGATGGTTAGACACATAATGACTCATGGGGTATTTGACTTTACTAGATAGCTCCGGTTCGTATGTTGGTTTGGGAATCCCTCTAATACTACGTGGTGGTAACTCTTTCCTAATTGGTTCAGACTCTAAATCACGAATATTCTCAACAAATGATGGTTGTGACATACCAGGAATAAAAGACTCAGACTGAGAAGCTTCTACGGTTGGGTTTGATACCACCTCCATATTACCATCATCCACTTCATCTTCTTGTCGAACAATAGGTCTAGTTTGTGACTCATGGTCTCCCACATCTTGAACGTCATCTTGAACTGCATAGTCAAGAGTCTGAATTTCTTCTTGACAATACTCCCCCTGAAGTTCAGACTCAGAAGGAAAATACATCAACTCTTCATGGAAAACAACATCCATCGTTACAAACGTCTGTTGAGTTGGAGGATAATAACATCGATACCCCTTTTGATGAACACCATACCCAACAAAAACACATTTCAATGCACGAGAGGACAACTTGTTACATTGATGTTTATGGAGGTGAACAAATGCAATACAACCAAAACATGAGGCGGTAAGTTTGGGACCATTGGAGTATTCACTGCTTTACCAAGAGCCTGAAAAGGTGTCTCAAACCGAAGAGAACTAGAGGGTACCCGATTGATTAGGTAGGCTGCAGAAGTAAGTGCTTCTCCCCAAAAAGATAATGGCATGTGAGCCTCTATTAATGAGGCACGAACAACCTCCAATAAGTGTCGATTTTTTCGCTCAGCAACACCATTTTGTTGGGGTGTGTTGGGACAAGTAGTCTGATGAATGATACCATGTGTTGCTAAGTACTGTTGAAGATCTGAACTTTGATATTCTCTTCCATTGTCACTTCGAAGGATCTGAACCTGTGCATTATACTGCATACGAACCATTTTGTGAAATCTCTGAAAGAGTAAATTAACCTCCCCTTTAGATTTCATTAGACATACCCAAGTCATTCTCGTACAGTCATCAATAAAAATAACAAACCAACGAGATCCACCTAAAGTAGGAACTAGTGATGGCCCCCAGACATCTGAATGTATAAGCATAAAAGGACTGGGACTTTTAGTGATTGCTGTTGGAAATGGGACTCGATGGCTTTTTGATAGTTCACAAACATCACAGCGGAAGTTACTGATATCATTTTTTTCAAACAAACTTGGAAAAAGTTTCTTCAGATAACCGAATGAAGCATGTCCAAGGCGCCGATGCCATAACCAAACGTCGGATTTTTGTTTATCCCTTTTAGAGTAATCTACAGTCAAAGCCTATTGTAACATGGTGGAACTTTTTGACTCTAAATCCAAGTAATACAATTGCCCCTGTCTAATACCACAACAAATCGTCTGCTTTGTTTGAATACTTTTAAACTCACAAAATTCAGGCCAAAAAATCACCACACATTGTAAGCTTTTGGTTATTTTGGAGACTGACAACAAGTTATAATTTAGGGATGGGACAACTAAGACAGAATCTAAGTATAAAGAGTTTTTTAGGGTTAACGAAGCTTCCCCAATGACCCGATTAGATTCACCATTGGCAGTAGAAACAAAGTTTTGTGAGGATGACTTAAGGTTAGACACATGCCTAGAATCAAATGTCATATGATCAGTAGCACCAGAATCAATTATCCATGCACTATTAGAAACAAATGTACACATATTTAAAGACTTACCATCATTTCCAAAGCATGCCTACAAATGATGAAGATTGTTGGACATCTCTTTCTTTTCCACAACAACATCAACATCAGTAGAACTTTTTATTTTGTTGTTATTGAGCATGTCGGGTTTAGTCTTCTCTGAGTAACTTGCTTCCAAATTTGGAACTGAGTTTCGTAGAATTTCTCCACACATCCTACCCTGTTTTTTTTTTTTTTTAATATTATCTCAACAAGCACAACAGGCAAGTTACGGTGGCACAAAGAATCGCCGATCGTAGTCGCCAAAAAGCGTCGAGTTTGACGTCAGCGTGGTGGTGTTTCTTGGTGATTGAAGTTGGGAGGATTGGATTGATTGCAGTCGTTTTCTCCTTCTTGGATTGACGACGATGGGATGATTACTCACCGGTGATTTTTCCGATGGCTGCTCTACAATGAGAATTTTTTTTAGAGATCAGAGAGTGGCTCTGATACCATGTTTGTTTGAAAGAATTGGGTTTTCCATTCATTGATTTATCACTAAGGAATTACACCCTTTATATAGGGAGTATACATCTCCTAAATCTCTAGAATATTCTGAGATCGTATACCTGACATAACTAAAAGATTACATCCTATTCACTTGATTATAAAATATATACAAAATATTATGAAAATCCTAACAAATGTTGCCACTGCTAGATCTTCAATTGTCTTTCCCAAATTGAAAAATCTTGAGTTTAATTATATGTATGAATGGAAAGAGTGGGATGATATTACTTTGAAAGGAGATGAATTAGTTACTACAATCATGCCATCTCTTCATTACTTAGAACATTTCTTACGCCCCCTACTTAAAAATGCTGCCCAATTACATTCTTCAATCTCCTACACTAAAACAATTAGAGATCGAGCATTGCCCTATTCTACGTCCGCTTTACGAGAAGGGGATAGGTGAAGATTGGCACAAGATCTCTCACATTCCTGACGTCACCTTCTTCTCATAGGTAATTTCTTCTCCATTTTAAAGTTTGTTGTTATCTACAATTAAAAGAAACCACAAAGTCGAATTTAACAAACTTTTTGTCTTGATGTATGATGTTGTTTTGTTTCCGAATCAACGCAATCATATTCATCTTTGATGCTTCAACTTTGCTCCGAATTAAAGCGACTTATTTAGATATATACCAATTAACAATCATTTTTCACATTACTTATATACGTCTTCTTCCTTTCTTTTTCCTTGATTAACTTATTTTCTAATGTTTGTTGTGCTTTATTTTATTGACTTTATAATATAATATAATATAGTATTTCTTTTAAAATAATCCATTGTTGATAAAATTAAATAATCCAGGTTTATGCATGCAATGTGTTTAAAGATGAAATGGATGAACCAAGGCTCGCGATTCAGGGGACCCTATGGATATTGCATTCTAGGTTTCACTGAGAATGACCTTTTAAAATTATTGATGAAAAGAGCAATGGACAGGATGGATGACGGCTTATGTGGGAAAGTTTTTCCTGTGAATGTTTTGGATGAATTTATGTTATTCTTAGCTGTTATAAGGTGGCATAATCCTCATACGGCTTTCAATGCTTTGGCCATGATTTCACAACCAAAGGTATTAGTCTTCACCAACTATTGCTTTGTATTATATAATGTAGGAGTTGATTTCGTAAGTCTTGGCTAAGTCATTCTCATCTCTTAAATAAACATAGGATGCCCTGTTGTAGGCTTTTATTGAATCCTCATGTCCATTGGGCTACTATAAACACTATCAAATACTTCTCCAAGCATTTTAGAGACAAATTTCTTGTTGGTTTTGTCAACAAGTGCTGGATGTATCCCCAGTAACTATGAATGATTCCAGTTAGTGGTCAGGTATTTAGCTTTGCAATTTTTTGTTCATTAAAGTGTGATTGGCATGATTTACAGTTTGGATTAAAGATAAATAATTATAAGTTATTATTGTTCTTTGCAATTTATGATTTGTCAATGAAAATTATTATATTTATGTGCAAATTTGAAGTTTTATAAGCTGTTCATTTGATCAATTGCTAATATGTGAACTCTTTCGCTTCTCCAGTGAATAGTGGAGAATCTTGCTCAGCTCAGCTTATTGATGAGGATGGTACATTTAATGTTGCTGGATTTAAGCACTTTATTAAGGATGTAAAATTGGGTGATTGTGGGCTTTCATATGCTGTAGTCTCCATCATGGGAGCACAAAGTAGCGGTATGTGTTCTCCTAGAGCTAATGACTTATGTTTTGCAAACGATGCATTTTGAAACAAGGGTTTGATGGTTTATTCTCAAACTAAATGCAATTTGAATGAGCAGTGCATGTTAGAAGAGTATGAGCCCTGTGAATTAGAAATGGTTGAACCATGCTGAGATATAAGTTAGCTCATCTGTCCCTGATAGCATAGTAGTTGTGTTGATATGAAAACGGAATTACTTTTCCTGTATGATATTTGTGCACCATCTCTTTTAATTTTTGGTCATTTTTACTTCTTAAAATATGTCTTTCCTATCTTTCTGTTTTGTTTGTTTGTTAATTGTTTATTGGTTTATTATAGCTTGCATAAGTTGAAGCATACACAAATTTAAAGAGTTTCACTTTGTTTTCGATGATAATTACAGGGAAAAATGTGGTTCTCTTCCGGTCTCAAACGACCCAAGGTATATGGTTAGCAAGATGTGCTTGCATTGAGCCTTGTACTCTTGTAATGGACTTGGTGGGTACTGACAGAAAGGAAAGGGGAGAAGTAATTTTGCTTGCCCATATTCTTTTTAACTTCTCCCATATTAATTAATGTGATTATCCTGCATACACATATTTTCAGACGTATGATCTGAATTTTAATAGCTCAGGTTCTGGGATGTAGAAATGAACTTTTGGTTTGAGCAGATAACGAGATATATATTGCTTGCTGAATTTTATCTGGTTTTCCTCTCAGGATGATACTGCTTTTGAGAAGCAAAGTGCCCTCTTTGCCCTTGCTGTTTCAGATATAGTGCTCATAAACATGTATGTTATTGTATCTGGCTATAGAAGGGTGCACTAGTTTGAGTGTATAGCTTTCTATGTTCCTTTCTTTTCATTTGTCAGTTGGCCGTATATTGTATTTTTGTACTCTTCTTAAAGCATATTAATGTAGGTGGTGTCATGACATTGGCCGTGAGCAAGCTGCAAATAAACCACTTTCAAAGACTGTCTTCCAGGTAATCCACGTCTGTATACCCCTATGCTACCCGTATTTGGCATCCTAAAAATTTTAAGTTTATAAATTGGTTGTGGAATATGCTTCCAGGTCATGATGTGATTGTTTAGTCAACGTAAAACAACTTTGATGTTTGTCATACTTGGTAAAACACGGGTACACTCCTTTTTCTATTGAATTTTATTCAGTAGCTTTAGATATCTCAAGTTGTTTATTTAGGTAATTTGATTTTGTACTTGATCATTTTCTTTCACAGTGAGCTGTAATTTATATTTGTCTGTTCTTCTTTGTTGATAGACACCATTGGAAAATTTAGAACCCATTCTAAGAAAAGATATTCAGAAGGTATAAGGTTTGGTGTTACATTCCATTTTTGTTTTTCAAAATTGACTTTATTCATGTTGATTTTTAAATTTCACAATCTTGTCAAAGTAATGAGGTTCATTTTGAATTTTACATTTTACATCTACACATACTACCTCAAGTTATTTGGTTTATCTTTTGGCTTTATTGAATAAATAGGATCAAATTCCATCTAAAGAAGATGTTTCATGGAGGACCAAATTGTTAGAAACTCATAGCCACCCTAAAATTTAAGGTGTAGGAACAGAGTTTTATTTCTACAAAATATGGTTTGCATGCTTGGTTGAATTATGGCTTGTATAGTTTTTCTAGCTGTTCCATTCAACACTTTGATTATCTTCTTTCATCTTTCCAGTCTTTGGCTCCAGTATTATGTGCTTGCTAATTGCACGAATTTATATTTAACCTTAGTTTTTCATTCTCCTCGAAAGATCGCTGTAAATTCAGGTAATTAGTTTATGCAGAAGCCTTTTTATTTATTTATTTCTTTTATAAAACAATTACCATAAAGCAAGTTTTAAACATTTCATGAATTGCTTGAAGAACCAATTAATGTCAGGAGTTGATATACTAAACAAGTTTGGCATAAATAAAATGTTGTATTATTTTGTTAAGCAAGTACATCGAGTTTTGTTATTGTTCTACTGTTTGTAATAAAATTATTAATTTCATGTTGCAATGTCTTGGTTGAAGGCAGGGGAATTTAAAAGAGGATCAAAATTGGAAACTAATGACAAAAATGAAGTGAAGGATTGGAAGATGGTATATTTAAATTAGTGAAACTTATATGGATAACTGTATATAAAGTCTCTTGTTCCATTCTTGTGCTTAAATTATTTAAGTTTTGAATTTGGCACTAATATGTGGACTTAACGGGAGATGATATAGCAAAGGTGATGTGATATCAATTAATTCAACAGAATGAACTGTTCTCATAGACATTGAAATCTTTAAATGGTTTGGCTGCAAGCAAGGTGGTGAATCAAGGATGTCACACTTGGGTATAAATATAACTACTCTTTTTGTTGAATGATAAATCAAACTAATTGTAGCTTTCTTTATTCTCCAGCACTGCACTGCTGCGGCTTGCAAATATATACACTGTTAGTTCCATCATTGAAAGCATATAAAAGCAAGCTGGGCTTTGTTAAAAGTATTGTCTCCTAAACAGATGTATCATTATGTTTAAGATGGAACATTTTTGTATTTACAGTGGATGGTAGAAGAAAGTCTTTGAAAGTGATGAAGCCGTGGCTGTGACCATCAAAATGTTGGTGGCCAGGTGGTAATGAAGTTGCTCAAACTCATTTGATAATATTGTAATTCTTTATTTAAGAATGATTTTTAAGTACAATTTGGGAAGAAATTTATGTTGTAAACAGGTTAGACTCCTTGTATGTTGAGTGGTGATATTAATTTTTTCCTTACACAAGTCTTAATGGCCACTGAAAATTATTTGCAGATACAAGAGGAATCTTCAAATGGGCTAGCCATGAAATCAAGTGGACTCTGGCTTACACATGGTGATACAAAAACCCATTAAGCCCAAGTCAATTAAAGGGCTGGGCCAACAATAACAATATAGGCTTAATGGGTTGCCAATTTAATTTCTTTTTATAGCTTTATACATCTACTACTGGATTTTCTGGTTATCACCCAATTATGCTAAATTACTTAAATCAATTCTTTAATGTAAAGCAGAGATCAATTCCCTAAGCATATACTGTATAAAAACTAAAACTTGTACGCATGGCTATTAGATTTTTAATAATTAACTTAACTACAGCATTTACAAAGGAATGAGCACCCATGAACCAAAGCTTAGCTTAATTATTCTTTCATTAAAATCTTTTGGGATTTAAACCTATTGTTTAATTGCATCAGATACTTTCTTTGTACGGACATTCACAATTCATCAATTCTTTAATCCAAAAGGCAAAAATTATAGGAGCCACCAACACGATCATGTTAGGGACAATGGCAGAAAAAGAGTCTTGGTCACTATATTGTCAAATTACATTTCTGGTGAAGGCAGTGAAAGATCAGAAGATATTGGTAGAAAATTTGTAGCTAAATGTAAGGGCTTGCCTCTTGCTATATATATATATGTAACCGGGGGTATTTGGGCATAGCATCATTCTTAGATAATTTATTAAAGTTTATAACGATATATGCTATCTCTAAGCTCATATACTTTATAATTTGAGTGTAGTAATATACATCTCAAAGTTACCTCA
The DNA here is from genome assembly GCA_026225825.1 of Pistacia integerrima. Classification (NCBI taxonomy): domain Eukaryota; kingdom Viridiplantae; phylum Streptophyta; class Magnoliopsida; order Sapindales; family Anacardiaceae; genus Pistacia; species Pistacia integerrima. The sequence goes on from CM047747.1 coordinate 24,728,491, forward strand.
AAAGTTTCATTCCCAAATTATATGTGTATTCTACATAGCATCATAGTGTTGAGATGCAAGTGAAATCGTGATTTGATAAATGACACTTCACATAGGATATGAATTTTGGAATATATTTTGGGATGTATACCGTTAAAGTCTTCTCTTCAAAATGCTTGACAGTCAATGATAATGCTTAGAGGACGAGACTTATTTTCCATAGGCATCAATAATGAAAACAAAAATTGCGTAGTCTTGTGGTTAAGTATCAAGATGAGAGCCACCTGTTGACTCCGTCCAAATTATTTGATAACTTAAGTCTACGATAATTACGATTTGGTGTCTATGATAAAAATAACACTTCTTTGGGTGATGATATTGGAGAAATCACTAGAGAAATAAAACATATGGTACGTTTGAGGTATCTTGCTTTACCTTATAATGAGAATTTAAAAAAATTGCCGAAGGAATTGTGTGATTTATATAATCTACAAACGTTAAACATCGCCAATTGTTATTGTCTAATAAATTACCACAAGAGATGGGAAGGTTAATCAACTTGAGGCATTTTATAATTAATTCTCTTATAATAGAATACATGCCAAAAGGAATTGAAGGATTAACTTGTCTTCTGTAACACCCACATCAAGGTATGTAATTTTATTTTTGCCCTAATACCCTTAGTTCGATTTTTTTGAAGTTATCTTAGACAAATGTGAAGGAAAAATCCTTAAAACTTCATTAGGGGTAAAAATTGTCTTTTCACTCATAACTAGATGAAAAAGTGGGAAGTGAAAGGAAGCAAAATAATGTGAAGAAGATAATAAAAATGAGGGTATTTTGGTAATTGATTAAAGGATATAGATGAAATTTCATAGAAAGTGTAAGGGCAAAATAGGAATACATACATATAATATTAGATATAAGGTTTCATTGAAGAAACCCTAGCCATATTTTCAGCCCTTGTACATGCCACCCTTGCCCCATTTTCTCTCAATTTTCTTCATTAAATTTCAAAGGGAACTCATAGGATTTGGCTTGGATTTTTATAGATTTTCAATCCTAAAGCCATCCAAAGGTAAGATTCTAGCACAAGAAGTGTAATTAAACTTTAAAGTTTTAAATTCTTATGGTTTTTATATGATCTAGGTCCAAGAGGAAGAGATTTTTAGCAAAAGGCGGTGATATCACACATCCAAGGTAAGTAAACTCAATTTTAATCTTGATTTGAGCAAGGCTTGTGTAGAATGATTCTTGCATGTTTGTATGTATTTTTTTGTGAGAATTGTTGACTGTTTTTTATGTTGAATGATGTATAATTTCTAGCCATGAGAAGTGGTGCTTGAGTATGTGATGAATTGGTGGAATTATGGAAGAATTTGTGAAGTGTTGAGAATTGTTGAAAACGGCCAGGTTTGATGCTATAGTTAGTGAGTTTTTGGCTCAAATTTTGGTGGATTTAGAGCGATGTGAAAGTGTAGCCAACATGGTAGTTGCATGTGCATATGAAGTGTTTGATGAAAATCCAAAGAGAAAATGCATGCATGAGTTGGCAAAACCTTATTGAACAAAGGGTTAGAGAAATGTAAGAATTGAAGTAGAAAGATTATGCTTGAGCTTAACCAAATGTAAATGTTAGTATTCAAGAGTGCATATTGTTATGCCAAAAATTAGAATATCACTTGGTCATGTTAGTTCCATGAGAGAAATGGCCCATAGTGTTTGGTTCTAGTCACTTGAACCTTTACTACTTCTTAAATAGCACATAAAAGTGTTAGAGAAAAATTGCATATTAAAGTGTTACTTTGATATGGCACTTGAGATGAATGGTAGAATATGTCATGACATACCATTATGCCATAATGAATTTTCAAGTTTGTGTATGTGAACTTGAAAAGAACATCAAAGAATGGGCTTGATCATGCATATATTGGGCATATGATTTATATATAGCCTTGATTTGGTAAATGAGAATATTAAAGAATATGTTAGCAAAGAATGAGAAAAAGAAAATGGCTTGTAGATTTCTTTTTAGCTAACATGCAAGTATGTATATTTTCTCATTTACTAAAGAATGCAAGTGTAGAATTTCTATAGCTTGGAAATTTATTTTGAGATGTGAATAGTATCTCTTTCTAATCTCTTTCTACAGGATGTTACTATATAAGGTTGTTGCGATGGGAAACCCGTGAGTGACAGAGATGCCCACATGCACGCCGACATCAGTGAGCGGCCTTAGCAGAGATACAGTATTTGTACAGTCCGTCAGCAGTATATATGGATGAGGACTGTACCCAACAGAAAATATCTACATGCACGCCGCCATCAGTGAGTGGCCATAGTAGAGAGATACAGTATTTATACAGTCCGTCAATAGTGCATGTAGATAAGGATTGTACCCACTCACATGGCCAGGGTTCCAAATCCATGTCTCAACCTAGTCCGATTGGCAAACCAGAAGAGAAACAGAATAAGAAATAAATACAACATAAGAGACAGAAAACAGAAAAGAAAAGAAAGTTCTTTTCTTAGGACAATTTATTATTCTGCATATGTATTATGCTACTTACATGATTCAGTATTTCTTATGTGCTGGATGATGTACAGTTTTATTCATTGTCTTTACACGTTGATAAGTAGCAAATCAGAATATCAGAAAAGAATGCAAAATATTATCAAAGATTAAAGTGAGAAAAGGAAAATCAGAACATGAGTAATGGAGGAAAAACAGTAGTGCGGTTTGGTTTACTTATTGAGCAATTAGTACTCACTCTGTTATTCTACTGTTTTGTAGGTACCTGATGATTTACAATCGGGTGGGACGTCAAGAAGCGGAGGAGTTTGGCGGCACTGTCCAAGACTACATTGTACTTATTAAGTATATCAGTTATTTTGTGTATATACTTATATGAATTAAAATTAGAATTTTCGGATTTTACATTTATTATATATGTTTACAAAAGTTATTTAGTAGATTTTGTCATATATTTCTTAAAGAATTACTAGCTAGAGAGTATATTACATCTTCGAAGTTTGGAAAATTTTGTATTGAGTAGTAGTAGCCATGGCGGTAAAGCATTAAGTATTGAAACTTTGAAAAACTTGATAAATCTTTGGCGTCTTGGTATTTTGGGGTTAGAAAATGTGGGAGATGTGGGTGAAGTTAAGCAAACCTTAAGAATAAGAAAAACCTCCTCTCTTTATTTTTAGATTTTACAACTCGAGTTGATCAATGAAAACGGATGAGAGAGATGAAATGGTTGTTGAGGCCTTAGAACCACCTCCAATAGGATTGTTGATGCGAAATTCCATACTGATTAAAATGTCGAGATGTGAACACGAGTCAATTAGTTGATTGTAAGGGGAAAGGGTGTTTGTAGTTGTAGGAGAAAAGGCAGTAAATATAAGTGCGGCCCGCCTGGGGGAGGGGAGTGTTGGAGTTAGAGATGGGCGTTTGCCCCAGCCCTGCAGGGATCCGGACAGACCCGACCCGAATGGGGCGGGAATCCCCAAAAAATTCAGGGATAGGGCCAGGGATGGTCCTCAGAAAAATCCCCGCACCTTGGGACGGGCCGGGGGAAGGGATAGGACAATCCCTAGCCCGACCGGACCCGCTCCGCCCCGTTCCCATGAAGCCCCACTTTCCCAGTCCCTCTTTTTTGAGAATTTTGTGTTTTTTTTTTTTTTTTTGTTCCCTTTGCGAGATTATATATAAACTTCGAGTTTAAATCATGGTTTTAAGTAATATAACTACATTTATGATATTTACTTTTATAATACTTTCTAATGTTTGTATTAAATTTATAGAAAAATAATTTAAATGAGAGAGTCTAATAATTAAATATGTGTATTATTACATTGTGAATTTCACAAAATAATAATACATGGCCAAAAATTTTTTTTGATTAGATTATTATAATTTACCAAACCAATATATTATGAGGTTTATGTTGCAATGGATGATTTGAGTATATTATGAGGTTTATGTTACAGCATGACGGATGTTTATATTTTATTGCTTTGAAATCCATGTGCATGTTTCAATTTTTGCCAAGAAATTATTGTTATTCACCATATTCATATCAATTCTCAGCGAAATTTTCTTTCAGATATTTATTTTATGAATTTTAGTAGATAAGACTATTTCAATGGAACATTACAATGCCTCAGCAACATAAAGTATGAGAATGTGAAATCTAAATTCCTTTATTTAATACTATATAGAAAATATGTCATTAACTTAATAATAATTAAATTAGTTTATAGTGGTAGTTATGTATTATTTCTTAAATCTTAATTTAAATTTTATAAGAAATTGTTGATTTTATATTTTCTTACCTTAAATTTAGCCTTTTTTAATGAATTAATTATTAAAATTAAGCAATCAAATATAGTACCTACTAACGTGTTAGTTTCTCATAATTATAATAATTTAATATCATTGTCATGAAAATATGCGAAAAAATTTTAATCTACACAGGATAAAAATCATCGTTCGGAGGATAAATTCTCGCGGGAAAAAATTCTCTACGAAACCTCATTCATCAAGTCGGGCCGAGACAGGATGGGAGTGGTTCCACCACCACAGGTCAAGGACGATCATAAGAAAAATCTCCATGTGCGGGGACGGTCATGGGAATGGGTCCCCGGCCCCGACCCCGACCCCGCGCCCATCCCTTGTTGGAGTATTGAAAACGTGAGAGTGAATGAGTGTTTTAAGTTTTAATTAAAGATGGTGAGAGTTTGAAGGAATTAAATGCAAAGTAGGCGTGCATCTCTGTTTGCCAGTTTTTCTGACTTTTTTATTTCTTATTTTTTCTCTCTCACTCTTTACTAAAGGTGAAAAAAGTAACTGTCTGGCCCGACCTGCCCGGCCATGCAGGTGGGTTACTTTGTTTGGTGGGCTGGGCCTAACCAACCCGCCCGCCAACAAAGACAGCGGGTTAGGCCCGCCATTTTCTTCAAAATGGTGGAAATCTGACCTCACCGCACCCCAACTAACCCACCGGGTTAGGTGGCGGGTCACGTGGGTTAGCTCGATTTTCCTTTTTTTTTTTTTTTTTTTATTTAACTTTTCAAATAAATAATTATAAATATAATTGTTTTTAATTAACTTTTCAAATATCAATAATTCAATTCAATTTTTTTGTTTGTTAACATTTCAAATATTAATTCAATTTTGATACAATAAAATTGTAATATAAGAAAAATTAGACTTATTCATTTATCAAAAAATAAAATAAGAAATTACAACAATTATTGCTTCGTTAAAAACCTCACCAAGAAAAACCCAATGGGATAAAAACTTGGTAAAGAAAAAAGAGTGCAATAATTGACAATTAATTTACAAAGTACATTTTACAAAACAACTAATTTTGGGGTGGTTCACTAAGACCTCCTTCATCTGTATCATCTATATTACAAAATTGAAATGATTATATTAAAGTATTGTCGATAACCTCGTATTGGTCTTGATGGCGCAATCGTTCCCAATCTCGAAGACATGTGGGGACTTCAATCATTTTTGGAGCAAGTTTAGTCCTCTTTTCATTTAAAATTCTTCCACTTGCACTAAATGTTTGTTCGGATGAGACGGTTGAGACAGGAACAGCGAAAACATCCAAGGCAAGTCTTGATAATACCGGAAAAATACATTTTCTGGCTCTCCAATACTCTAAGATATCACAGTGATCTGCTGGAAATATTTCGGGGGTTGCCAAATATTGTTGAAGTTCATTACTCTGCGACTCCATGGAGGACAGTATATTAGTTGTTGTTGTTGGTGGTGCTTCTGAAGAGGAGGATGTGCTTCGGATTCGGGTCCTCTTCGGCTTATTCAGTGCATTCTAATAGTATAAGTCTTCATTTGTATTTTCTTCTGATACAGCTTCTCTGGGTATTTCGCCTCTTTGCGACTACGGGTTCCCATGCCTATTTTCATATTGGAAATATACTTCGAAAAGACTATTTTTTATCTCTCCTATTTTATTGACATATGCTTCGGTTTGTAAATTTGCACTTAAATTGTCAAAACCATTTTCTAAACGTGCTAATTTAATTTTAGGATCAAATATAGCACCTAAACAATAAAGAAAAGGAATGGGTTCCCAATATTTCAAAAAAAAAATTTTCCATTGCCTTTATTGGTGCATGTAAAATTTCATTGTCTTTGTTTTTTGCAAATAACTCGGAAATTTTTATAATTGTATGTATTACCAATGGACTAGTAGGATAATACACACCAGAAATTTGTAAAGTGGATAAATAAAAACATTTGAGAAAAGAATGAAATACTTTAGCTATCTTCCAATCATTGTCTACCAAATAATGAGGACCTCTATTATTTGCTACAAAATAACTAATTACATTAGTATGAGGTAAACATGAATCAAGCATTAAATAAGTACTATTCCATCTAACAGGCATATCTAATGCAAAAGTTCTAGGAGACATATTTGATTTTTTACAAGCTTCTTGAAATTCAGCATTTCTTTTATTACTACCAGTAATCCAAGCTAAAGATTCCCTAATTCTATCAAGATTTTGTTTAATTGTTTTCATACCACTTTTCACAATTAAATTAATAACATGACATGCACAACGTTGGTGAAAAAACTTCAAATTGTTATATAAAGGATAATTAATTTGAAAAAAATCTATAGCTTTACTATTAGAACTTGCATTATCTAAAGTTAACTTATCACTTTATCAATAATATCATAATCTTCTAAAACTTCAATAATTTTATTATAGATTTCTAAACCACTATGATCCACATCCATTAATCTAAATCCTAATAAAGATTTATTTAATTTAAATTCATTATCAAAATAATGACTAGTCACACAAATATAATCTTGTTTAGCTCTACCACTCCAAATATCGGCAGTTAAAGCCACACTAATATGACAAGTGTGAAATTTATTTTTTAATTCTAATTTCATTTTTTTAAACAATTTTATTAAATCATTTCTAGTTGCAGTTTTAGAATAACTTTTAAATCCTGGAAAAAATGAATTTTGAACAAATCTTTCAAAAAAATTATCTTCTGCCATATTAATAGGTTGATCAGGTACAGCAATATATAAAGCTAACTGTTCCCTATATACATCAGAATTATAATGCCAAGTAGTACTCATATTAGTTATTTGAGTTTGATTGCTTTCTCTATTTCCATGTTGATTAATATGTTTATTAGCATGCCTTTTTAAAGTACTAGTACCATTACCTGAATCAGCTTTATAAACATTTCCACAATATTTACATCTTACTTTCTTAACTTGAACCCCATTTTCTGTCTCGTAAAACTTGTCGAAATGCACCCAAACGTCTGATGTGTGCCTGTCTTCGAATTCGACGGCAGTTGATGAACCCGCCTCAACTTGAGATGGAGTTGGACGAGGACGACGATTATGAGGATGACTTCTAGAACCACGGGCAGCTGTTGGAATCGAGGGCATATTTTGAGGTATATCAGATTCTGAGACTGGGATTGGGATAGCGGGACTATTTGAATCTCCTGCATTCATAGTAAAATCAGCGGGACTAGGACTAGGATAGTAGTTTTCTTCCTCATTGAAATTCAGGGGAGAGAAATATCTATCCATTGTAGTTGAAAAAAAAATTGATGTAGAAGAAATAAAAATTAAAGAAAGAGAATTGGAGTATGGAAATTGGAATTTGGAAAATTGGAAATATGAATTAAAAATTGCAAAAACTAATAAAAATTAAAATATGAGCAAATTACAAAAACTAATAAATGAATAATTGAGAGATTAGAGATTAGAGAATATGAGAGAATGAGAGAATTTGAGTTGTGAGAAAAATGTGAGAGTTTAGGGCCAATTTATAGGAAAAAATGGGAAAGAAAAATGACAAAAAAGACCCTTCCAACGGCTATAAAACGGCTATATTTCAAGGGTAAATGGGTAATTTGAAAAATAAAATAAATTTTTTTTTTTTTTTTTTTGGGCCAACCCGTCGGGTTGGCTATTGCAGCCCAAAGGGTTGGCGGGTTAGACACAACCAACCCGGCGGGTTGCCGGGTCTCTTGCAAAAGAGACAAAATAGCAACCCGCCGGGTTGGGTTGCCATTGTGTAACCCAGCCCGCCCGGGGTTGCTGTCGGGTTAGGTCAACCCGGACCGCCACCTTGGCGGTCCGGGCTTAACCCGTAACCCTAACCCTAACCCGGCCCAAAATTTCTACCTCTACTCTCTACCCCTCTGGTTTTAGTTTTAAAATTTTGGAAAAACTGCTTCCCATTAACAGTTCAAAAATACAATTAAACCATTAACCGAACCCATTTTTTTTTTTTTTTTTTTTTTTTTAAAACCAAAACCAAACCAGTTGTTTTGAAAAACCGGTTTCGATCCAATTTTTTCGTTTGGTTCGATTTTCGGTATTTTTTTTTTCAATCTTACCACTCATTGGTAATTTCCTTTTTCTTTTTGTTTGTTGTTTGGGTTCTCAACTTCTCATTAATTCACCTTCACAGTTTTTACTATTGCATTTGTTTTGAATAGTTGATATTTGATTTTGACATCAACTATTTATATGTAGGGAGAGATCCAACCACTTTTTGGGTGGGTCATAGGCCACCCTCAAATTTTTTTTTAAATATTAATATGTATAATTTATATATTTTGGCCTACCCTAACAAAAATATTAATGTATAATTAATTTTTATTTTGGCCCACCCTAAAAGAAATTTATGGATCCGTTACTGTTTGCATGTGTAAAATACTAAAATGACTTAGAAGTCACACATGTAAAATGCTATTTTTTTCGGCATAACATGTATATTCCATTTTCCTTGAGGATATTGAACTACCATGCATTGGTTTTGATTTGAGTTATCAAGTTTATGCACGCAATGTGTTGGAAAGATGAAATGGACGAACCAAGGCTTGCATTTCAGGGGACCTATGGATATTGCTACTAAATGTTCTCAAGAGTGTAGATGGCCTCATCTTTTTACGAGACTGTTGCGTACAAATATAATCTGCGCTGTCACTTAGAAGGGGGAACAACTTACACCTACCCAGAGTATGTCATAATGACAAATTGGTACCCAAAAGGTTTGAAAACGATAACCAAATACCTTTCATCATGTGTTGTTAATAATTTCCGTTTGCTAATGATAAAAAGACTAAAACGCCCCTAAAAGTTTAATATTTTAATTTTTCATTAATTTATGACTAGTCAACTTATTCAATTACCTAAATACCCACATCATTATGCTGAATTACGGTTATGCCATCAAATAATTATGAGTTAGTAAATGACAAGTTGATCTCTATGAGTTTGTAAAAAATGAGACACAGCAAATGACCGATTTGTCCCAGTTTTGGTAGCAAATTTTCAAAGTAAATATAAGATATATACAAGGAAAGCAACAGTGTAAATATACTCATTTGTGGTTGAAACTTGAAAATTGAATTTTTTCATGGTTGGTACCCAAATCATTCATACAAAAGAACATAACTTGTAATGAAATTCAGTATCAATTAATTCTTCATGGTTTAAACAAGAACCATGAATTCAGCATAGCGAAATGTGTTTATAGGGAAGATATACAACTGAAACTTCAAATCACGTTTGAAAAACTAAGCAGTTTCCATATGCACACCCATAGTTGCAAAAAGTCAAAAACAGGCACAAAATTGTCCTCTTCTCCATCCTGCAAATCCACAAAATTAATTGATCATGAGTTAGGACCTATTTGAAAGAAATAGAAACTACACAAAATTTTCAGATGTGATACTGATCATTTACTCATAGTTTGATGTGTGTTGCAGTTGACTTATCTATTAGATTCCCATAATTCAACTGCTACTGTAATAGTAATGCATGCAAATTTTACAGAACTTACTTACCTAAAGACAAACCAACTTGGGCATTCCCAGGGGACAAGACTATACAAAAAGAGAAAAGCTGAGTCAAGGAAACTAGGTCCAACAGACCAGACAAAATCCAAAAAATAAAAAATAAAAAAAAAATAAAAACAGAGGAAACTGTCACGTTAACAAGTAGCCTGCAAAATCCAATAAAAAAACTAGGCTCTAGCATCTTGTCCCTCCAAAACAAAAAACAGAAGCTAATATATTAACAGATCTACACCTAAGCCAGCACGTAACAGCCTGTACATAACACCTATCCTTCAAGGAAGAATTACCGAAGTAACAACCCCAAATAACCAACTTAATAACCTCCTACACCATTTACAAAACTCTTCCAAACGTCCCACAAAGCTTCTTCTTATGCATTGCTGCAAAGTTTTCTGGATCAGCTTCATCGAAAATCTGTCAAACCACAAATCTGGAAGAGACACATCCATCCCAAATAATTTCACCCATCACATTAAACTACACTGAAAATCATCCATCCAACCCAAACCTCATTGATTAAAGGATTTTACAATCAAAAATCTTGCACATGAACATATCACATTACAGCTAAGTTATAATACACACCTATTCTTCTTCGTTGTTGTCCTGGAGGTCCAGGTGGCAAACAAAAACAACCTACTGCTGCAGCAAACAAAAGAACTTCCCCATTGCATTACTAACTTGGTTGACCTATTAAGAGAAGTAAGAATAATGTTAGCAAAGGTAAAAAATATAAGGTTTAAAATAGTTGTAAGTACCCCTTGAACTTGAAGCTTCGAACAAGTTTGACATCTGAATTGAAAAAGGCTTTGAAGATGCTGCAAATCGAGCTGCTGAAGAGGGTGCAATCATTGTGGGCACAAAGGTTCGCTGCAAATGAAAAAATAGAAATCAGTATTAGAAGAAAAAATATGATGAAATTGATTTTTTTCATACTGTTTGGCTGGATTTTATTCATTACACACTCCAGCACATAATCATACAATGAGATCGGTACGTGGCGTTGTTAACCAGGGGGTCAACCTGTAAACTTACAGGCCTCTGCACCATGAAGGGGTACAGAGTACTCTTCCCCACCAGTAGCAGTGCACCCCCAGTTTTCTAGCTGATATACCATACCTCATTAACAAAATGTTGTACCAAACATCACAAATGAAGAAAAGGACTGCCATATTCAGATAAAAATGATACAATAACCGACAAGTAGTAACTCTTATTTAAAAAATAAATATATGAATGACTTACGAAGTCATAATCTAACAAATTCATCCAATGAACGATGCCACTTATGCAAGTGAGAGCATTCTATGAATCACAAGATGTTGTCATGTTCAATTAAAAATTACAAACTATATCATGTTACCTAAATTATATATAAATATATATGTGTTAAAAGATAAGATAAACACAACAGATAATACATTAATGAACTAGATCAAATGAGTTAAAGAATGAAGGAATCCTTTGGTGAATTTTAGGAGCAATTATACACCTAAAACAGTACGGTGAATCAAACGCAAGGGAGGATAAATGGTCCTCTCTCTATCCAATAGGCTATGTCTGAAGAAATTCTAAACAACAATCCATCCTCCAAATGAACTCACTTGCTGCCCAAAACCTCAAGCAAGATCCAAGTTACTATATTAGTGGCCACAAAACCTGATGGGAATTTCTTGTCTGATATGAAAGAATCTTCTGAAAATGGTTTGTTAAAATCACATCCAACTGTAACTCTTAACAATTTCTCCGAAAATGCCTAATCAATATAACATATTAGACATTGTCAAAGACCAACTTGCATTCACACTTATACCCAGAGAAATCAACAGAACATATTGCGAAACTTCCTGGATATTAGATATTAGTATTTAAGAGAAGTTATTGGTTACTTATCCACTAATTAATCTAGGAGAAAAAAAACAAAACAAGGGAAAACAGGTACCAATTTCCTGGAAATTAACAATTGAGTTTACAAGAAATAGCCTATAATTAAGAGATAAAAAAATGATCTCTTCACATCAGAACAACACTTCAGATTACTATGTTAATTTTTTATTATTTTAACACTCACCAATCACAATAAAAAAAGACTTCATTTTTGTATTGATTTGTATGAATCTGCCACAACGTACAATAATTAAAGGCGAGGCCTGAATCGATTCCTGTGAAATTGCACAGAAAAAACTTGAGCCCATCGGCGACGGCCATCACATAACACGTTTTGTTGGAAACTCGAAACACGTTATCCAATTGAACCAGCAACCATCAGTTCAATTGTCTTAATCTGCAACTTGTAAAATTATGCTAGGAAGGACACCCAGGTTTCAACTCAGTTATAAACAAACCCTAAACCAAACAAACAAACAAAAAAATAAAAATAAAAATAAAAACCAAACATGCAAAAGGCACAAAAACTTCAGATTCACAATTTACTTGTTACTTTTGTCCTTTAAAACTTAGTAGTGCACTGAAATAAGAAAAAACCAAGAAAAAACTTTCCCTCGGGAAATACTTTTCGGAAAACACTACAGACACACACATCTACGACAACTAGCGTACTCATACCCACTTAGTGGTGCACTGAAATATGAAAAAAATGCTGATGAATATTACCTACTCTGTTAACCCCCGGTTTCCGTTGTTCGGTAGTCGTCCACGATTTATATCGTTAATAGTCGTCCTCCACCATTAATAACGCTGGCATTCGTTCAATCGTCCTCCACCATTGTCGTTACCCCATGATTCTCTCCCTCAGACGTCGTTTATCGTCTTCGTTTAGGATTCATTGCCGTTCAATGAAACTCTCTCTGCCACTGTCGTCGGTTTTAACTCGTCCTCCACTGTCGCCAGTTTCCGTTTTACTAGTCATCGTCGATGGTTTCCCGTTCCCACGATCTTTCTCCAAACGATGGCAGCAACTTAGTTCACAAACTCCTTCAGAGAGTCACAGACAAACAACGAAAAGGCAAAAGATTTTTGCTTATTTGGTTTTTTAGCAAAGTCAATATTAAGGGACAGGTGTCATCTCCTAAGCAAAAATCTTCCAAAAATATCTCCTATTTTTATTTATTTATTAAACACCCCATAATAAAATATTAAGAGTTAATAAAAATATCTTTAATCCACCCATTAAATACGAACAGTTGACCACTATCACCGGAGGAGGGTCGGAGTGTTTTTGTAATTTCTAAAAAATATATTTGGGAGTATTTAGTTAAACCAAACGGAGCCCTAGTTTTTGGGAATACTACTTTCAATATTATTCAACTTTTTTTAAACCCTCTAAATTTGTTAATTTAATTAAATACCCCTAAATTTTTTTTTAAAAATTGTAAAAACACCCCAACAATCCACATTTACCACATTCCGACCACCACCGCCGGAAAATGGCTAGAATCTAGTAGGATGGCTCGTGCAGATGCGCTCTGTGAATGCGAGGTAGTGCGCCGATCTAGCCTTTTCCGATCAGATCCACGGTGGATCTGTTCGGAAAAGGCCAGATCTTTGACCGTAACTAGTTGGTAACGACGGCCAAAAAACGATCATCGTTGACCATCAACGACGACCGTTTGTTGGTCATCGTTAAGGAGCAAATACCATCAACGACGACCGTTTGTTGGTCATCGTTAAGGAGCAAATACGGCTAGATCTGGCCATATCGATGCCCGATTGGTAAGATCCAGATGGTCATGCATCGATACGGTGAATCCAGCCACCCTCTGACGGTGGTGGCCGGCTGTCCGTATTTGAGGATGGGTTAGAGGTGTTTTTGTTAACTTTTAATGTTTTATTATGGGGGTGTTTTGTAAATAAACAAACATAAGGGGTATTTTTAATTTGTAAATCTTACATTGTAATACCTACCCAATTCAACTTTTTTTTAAACTTTTTTAAAAAAACTTTTCCCAAAAACACAAAATTGTGAACCAAACGGAGTCTAAAAGTTTGGTAACTGTACATTAAATTACTATATTATCCTTTTGCAAACAGAAATCAGTAATAGTACATGACAGAAAGTATTAGTTTGTCGTTTTCAAACCTTTTAGGTACTAATCTATCATTATGGCAAACCTCGGGTAGGTGTCATTCGTTCGGCCTCACTTAGAATGGCCTTTTGAAAAATACATTTTTAGACAAATATGTCCAATAGATTTTCATTTCTCAATCTTCTCAATCAATTTTAACATTTAAAAATAAAAAAAAAAATTACACAAAATAAAAAAAGAACACAACCTTCAAAATGAGTTGTTTTTTTTCCTTATTTAATTAAGGTTTTTTTTTAAGTGGAAAAATTATTATGGAATTTTAAATATTTTTCATTAAAATCACCACTCCCATAATTCATAAAATAATTAAGGAAAATAATACAGTTAACGAATAATGTACACCGAACTTATACACCGAATGACGTGGTGCCATCTTGACATCGATTAATTATGAATATCTTTTTTTAAGAAAACATAATGACGTCATGTCATTCGGTGCATGAATTCGAAGCGTATTCTTCGGTAACTATAGCATTGCTCAATAATTAATTAAGAAAAATACCGCGTACAATCGACGCAGACTCCACCCATATCCTTTTACTATGGATCTATCGTCTATATGTCATTCGGTGCATGAATTAAGCGATTCTTCGGTAACTATAGCATTGCTCAATAATTAAGGAAAAATAAAAATCGCAGCACAATCGACGCAGTACACTCCGCCTTATATCCTTTTACTATGGACGATCGTCCATATTATATGGACGGGCGTCCATATAATTTCAGATGAAATATTTCTTTTTAAAGTATAAAATTTTTAGATGAAATAAAAGAAAAAAAATTTGATTTTAAGTAAAAGTACGGACGTCAGCCCACTTATTTGGATGATCGTCATCCAAATGAGTGGACTGGCATCCATTCTCAAATTTTTCATTTTTTTTTTTTTTTTTCATTTATAAACAAAATGCAAGAGAGAAATGAAACCTATTTTGGAAGACCTAAATTTTTAAATATTCTAATTGAAAAATTTTAAGAAATTTTTTTATTAAACTAAAATTTGGGCCTCCCAAATTGAATGTAAAATTTTTTTAAATTAAATAAAGAGACACCTGTCCATTGAATGTAAATTTTTTAAAATTTTTTGAATGAGTGTCCATCTTATATAGACACACGTTCATATAAGATGGACGAACATCTATTATTTTTTTAAAATATTTTGATCAGATATCTATCTAATAAAAAGATACCTATCTATATAATATGAATGAGAGTTCATTAAATATAGAAGAATGTCTATAAATATTAGATCATCTTTTATTTACGAAAGACTCTAATATAATCTGACTGGCTGCCATGCTCTTAAGTACAAAAATTCAGTATAAAATTTCGGTCCGGTAGCATTACTCATTCATTAAAGCTGATGCCACGTACCCTAGACATCTGTCATGCAGTAGGAATGACAAAATTTCTATCAATTTTCTTAGGCATAAAAAATATTTCCCAAGGCATCTGTTGTGCATTTAATGCCAAAATTTCAATCAATTTTCTTACGCATAAAATATATTTCCCAAGACAAGGTGGCCGCCAGGTTTAATGAATTTTTTAAACACCACCTGTTCAATAAGGAGTTAGTTTAGTATCAAGTTGAGTTAAGCAATGTAGTTTAGTTAAGCTGCTGGTTAGTTTCTAAGCCTGGATTCATAAACAGTTAGTTTAATTTAATTTCTCATCTTTCTTCAATCCTTTTCCATCTTTGAGTATGGCTGAAGCACTTGTTTCTGTTGTCTTGGAGCAAGCTTGGCAATCGCTCGTCAACAACTTGACCAACAAGCTTAATCTTGGTGGCGGGTGTTGATGACCGAGTCCAAAGCTCACCACCATTTCCGATCCATTCGGGTTGTCCTTGAAGATGCAGAGAACAGACAATTCATGGATAGTGGTGTGAGGGATTGGCTGGATAAGCTTAAAGAGGCATCGTATGATATAGATGATGTGTTGGATGAGTGGAACACTTCTATTGGGAAATTACAACTTACGGAACTTAGAAATGCCTCCAAGCCGATGATCAAAAAAGTATGTTCCCTCATCTGTTGTTATCGCTTTTGTTGTACAAAAGTTATCCTGCCTTGTGCCATTGCTCGCCAGATAAAGCGTCTAAATAGAACTCTAGATGTTATTTGTATGGAAAAAATTATGTTTGGCTTCGTTTGTGAGCACTATAGAAATAAGACCACCAATGACTACATCTTTTAATGATGTATCTATGGTTCATGGAAGAGAAGGCATTAAGGAGGAGTTATTAAACAAAGGGTTATTGAATGAGAGTAGTCAAGAGCCAGCCATCTCTATTGTTTCTATTGTAGGGATGGGTGGGATCGGTAAAACTACTCTTGCTCGATTAGTTTTTAATATTGATGAGGTGAAAACCCATTTTGACAACAAAATATGGGTATGTGTCTCGGAGCCTTTTGATGAGATTAGGATTTCAAAAGCAATCCTTGAATCTCTTGGAGGTGATGCATCAAAACTAGCTGAACTGGAAACTATATTGCAACATATAAGTCAATATCTTGATAGGAAGAAGTTTTTTCTTGTCCTAGATGATGTATGGACTGAAGATTCCAAAAATTGGGAACAATTGAAAGATTGTTTAAAGTGTGGCTCTCAAGGAAGTAGAATTCTAGTTACCACACGTAAGGAAAATGCTTCAAAAACTATCGGAGCCACCAGCATGATCATGTTAGGGACATTATCAAATAATGAGTCGTGGTCGTTATTCAGCCAAATTGCATTTTCAGGTGATGCCGATGAAAAATTAGAAGATATTGGTAGAAAAATTGTGGCCAAATGCAAGGGCTTACCTCTTTCCATAAAAACCTTAGGAAGCCTCTTGCGTTTCAAAACAAATAGTTCAGAGTGGCAAAGTGTTCTACACAGTGAAATGTGGGAAATAGAAGAGGTAGAAAGAAGGATTTTTCCACCTTTACTAGTAAGCTATTATGATTTGCCTTCTACATTGAAAAAATGCTTCTCATATTGTGCTATCTTTCCAAAAGATCATGAGATAGAAAAAGATGAATTAATTAAATTATGGATGGCTCAAAGTTATCTTAGGGATGAGCGAAACAAGGACATGGAATTAATTGGTGAGGAATACTTTGAAAACTTAGCAATGCGCTCTTTTTTTCAAGACTTTAAGAAAAATAAATATGATGGTAGCATAGAAAGCTGTAAGATGCATGATATGGTGCATGATTTTGCTCAATTTCTTACCAAAAAGGAATGTTTTATTGTAGAGGTTGATAATTACAATGAGTCTCAATTAAAGTCTTCTTTAAAAAATGCTCAACACTCAATGATAATAGTTAGAGCAGAACGAGACTCATTTCCTACATGCATTTGTAATGAAAATAAATTGCGTAGTCTTTTGGTTAAGAGTCAAGATCCGAGAAGCCAGTTGACTCAGGCCAAATTATTTGACAATTCAAGTCTACGAGCATTAAAATTTATTTCTCTAACGAATATTCAAGAAATCCCCAGAGAAATAAAAAAGATGATACATTTGAGGTATCTTGATTTATCTTATAATGAGAATTTAAAAGAATTGCCGAAGGAATTGTGTGATTTATATAATCTACAAACGTTAAACATCGCCGATTGCTATAAACTAACAAAGTTACCTCAAGGGATGGGAAAGTTAATCAACTTGAGACATTTGATAATTAATCCTTTTATAATAGAATACATGCCAAAAGGAATTGAAGAATTAACTTGTCTTCGAACTTTGGAAAATTTTGTATTGAGTAGTAGCAGCCATGGCGGTAAAGCATGTAGTATTGGAAGTTTGAAAAACTTGACAAATCTTCGGTGTGTTGGTTTTTCGGGGTTAGGAAATGTGGGAGATGTGGATGAAGTTAAGCGAGCAAACCTTAGGAATAAGACAAACCTCCTCTCTTTAATTTTAGACTTTGGAAATGGGTCGTCTGAGAGGGATGAAATAATTGTTGAGGCCTTCGAACCACCTCCAAATTTAGTGAAATTATGTTTAGAGAATTATGGAGGTAAAACTATATGGCCAAATTGGATAGTATCATTAACTCAGTTGAGGGAGTTGAGACTTTTTAGATGCTACAACTGTGAGTATTTGTCTCCTTTAGGAAAATTATCATCTCTTGAATCACTCTTTATAGGAATGGTTTATAGTGTAAAAAAAGTGGAGAATGAATTTTTGGGAATAGAAAGTGATGCCACTGCCAGATCTTCTATTGTCTTTCCCAAATTAAAAAATCTTGAGTTTAATTATATGTATGAATGGGAAGAGTGGGGTGATATTACTTTGAAAGGAGATGAGTTAGTTACTACAATCATGCCATCTCTTCATTACTTGAACATTTCTTACGCCCCCTGCTTAAAAACGCTGCCCAATTACATTCTTCAATCTCCAACACTAAAACAATTAGAGATCGAGCATTGCCCTATTCTACGTCCGCGTTACGAGAAGGAGATAGGTGAAGATTGGCACAAGATCTCTCACATTCCCGACGTCACCTTCTTCTCATAGGTAATTTCTTCTCCATTTTAAAGTTTGTTGTTATCTACAATTAAAAGAAACCACAAAGTCGAATTTAAAAAACTTTTTGTCTTGATGTATGATGTTGTTTTGTTTCCGAATCAATGCAATCATATTCATCTTTGATGCTTCAACTTTGCTCCAATTTAAAGCGACTTATTTAGATGTATACCAATTAACAATCATTTTTCACATTACCTATATACGTCTTCTTCCTTTCTTTTTCCTTGATTAACTTATTTTCTAATGTTTGCTGTGCTTTATTTATTGACTTTATAATATAATATAATATTTCTTTTAAAATAATCCATTGTTGATAAAATTAAATAATCTAGGTTTATTCATGCAAGGTGTTTAAAGATGAAATGGATGAACCAAGGCTCGCGATTCAGGGGACCCTATGGATATTGCATTCTAGGTTTCACTGAGAATGACCTTTTAAAATTATTGATGAAAAGAGCAATGGACAGGATGGATGACGGCTTATGTGGGAAAGTTTTTCCTGTGAATGTTTTGGATGAATTTATGTTATTCTTAGCTGTTATAAGGTGGCATAATCCTCATACGGCTTTCAATGCCTTGGCCATTATTTCACAACCAAAGGTATTAGTCTTCACCAACTATTGCTTTGTATTATATAATGTAGGAGTTGATTTTGTAAGTCTTGGCTAAGTCATTCTCATCTCTTAAATAAACATAGGATGCCCTGTTGTAGGCTTTTATTGAATCCTCATGTCCATTGGGCTACTATAAACACTATCAAATACTTCTCCAAGCATTTGAGAGACAAATTTCTTGTCGGTTTTGTCAACAAGTACTGGATGTATCCCCAATAACTATGAATGATTCCAGTTAGTGGTCAGGTATTTAGCTTTGCAATTTTTTGTTCATTAGAGTGTGATTGGAATGATTTACAGTTTGGATTAAAGACAAATAATTATAAGTTATTATTGTTCTTTGCAATTTATGATTTGTCAATGAAAATTATTGTATTTATGTGCAAATTTGATGTTTTATAAGCTGTGCATTTGATCAATTGCTAATATGTGACCTCTTTTGCTTCTCCAGTGAATAGTGGAGAATCTTGCTCAACTCAGCTTATTGATGAGGATGGTACATTTAATGTTGCTGGATTTAAGCACTTTATTAAGGATGTAAAATTGGGTGATTGTGGGCTTTCATATGCTGTAGTCTCCATCATGGGACCACAAAGTAGCGGTATGTGTTCTCCTCGAGCTAATGACTTATGTTTTGCAAACGATGCATTTTGAAACAAGGGTTTAATGGTTTATTCTCAAACCAAATGCAATTTGAATGAGCATTGCATGTTAGAAGAGTATGAGCCCTGTGAATTAGAAATGGTTGAACCATGCTGAGATATAAGTTAGCTCATCTGTCGCTGATAGCATAGTAGCTGTGTTGATATGAAAACGGAATTACTTTTCCTGTATGATATTTGTGCACCATCTCTTTTAATTTTTGGTCATTTTTACTTCTTAAGATATGTCTTTCCTATCTCTCTGTTTTGTTTGTTTGTTAATTGTTTATTGGTTTATTATAGCTTGCATAAGTTGAAGCATACGCAAATTTAAAGAGTTTCACTTTGTTTTCGATGATAATTACAGGGAAAAGCACACTGTTAAATCATTTGTTTGGTACTAACTTTGGGGAAATGGATGCATTTAAAGGAAGCAATCTTCTCTTGATATTCTCATGGTACTTAAAATTTTTGTTGATGGAAGATAAAATGACTTATAAAACGTGGTTCTCTTCCGGTCTCAAACGACCCAAGGTATATGGTTAGCAAGATGTGCTACAGTGCTAGCATTGAGCCTTGTACTCTTGTAATGGACTTGGAGGGTACTGACAGAAGGGAAAGGGGAGAGGTAATTTTGCTTGCCCATATTCTTTTTAACTTCATCCCATATTAATTAATGTGATTATCCTGCATGCACATATTTTCAGACGTATGATCTGAATTTAAATAGCTCAGGTTCTGGGATGTGGAAATGAACTTTTGGTTTGAGAAGATAACGAGATATTTATTGCTTGCTGAATTTTATCTGGTTTTCCTCCCAGGATGATACTGCTTTTGAGAAGCAAAGTGCCCTCTTTGCCCTTGCTGTTTCAGATATAGTGCTCATAAACATGTATGTTATTGTATCTGGCTATAGAACGGTGCACTAGTTTGAGTGTATAGCTTTCTATGTTACTTTATTTTCTTTGGTCAGTTGGCCGTATATTGTATTTTTGTACTCTTCTTAAAGCATATTAATGTAGGTGGTGTCATGACATTGGCCGTGAGCAAGCTGCAAATAAACCACTTTTAAAGACTGTATTCCAGGTAATACACGTCTGTATACCCCTATGCTACCTGTATTTGGCATCATAAAAATTTTAAGTTTATAAATTGGTGGTGGAATATGCTCATGATGTGATTGTTTAGTCAGCGTAAAACAACTTTGATGTGTCATACATGGTAAAACACGGGTACACTCCTTTTTCTATTGAATTTTATTCAGTAGCTTTAGATATCTCAAGTTGTTTATTTAGGTAATTTGATTTTGTACTTGATCAGTTTCTTTCACAATGACCTGTAATTTATATTTGTCTGTTCTTCTTTGTTGATAGACACCATTGGAAAATTTAGAACCGGTTCTAAGAAAAGATATTCAGAAGGTATAAGGTTTGTTGTTACATTCCATTTTTGTTTCTCAAAATTGACTTTATTCATGTTGATTTTTAATCCTTATTTCCCTTGAACTGCAGATATGGGATTTTATTCCTAAGCCACAAGAAAATTAGACAATCTTGTCAAAGTAATGAGGTTCATTTTGCATTTTACATTTTACATCTACACAGACTACCTCATGTTAAGTTATTTGGTTTATCTTTTGGCTTTATTGAGTAAACAGGATCAAATTCCATCTAAAGAAGATGTTTCATGGAGGACCGAATTGTTAGAAACTCGTAGCCACCCCAAAATTTTAGGTGTAGGAACAGAGTTTTATTTCTACAAAATATGGTTTGCATGCTTGATTGAATTATGGCTTGTATAGTTTTTCTAGCTGTTCCATTCAACACTTTGATTATCTTCTTTCATCTTGCCAGTCTTTGGCTCCAGTATTATGTGCTTGCTAATTGCACGAATTTATATTCAACCTTAGTTTTTCATTCTCCTCAAAAGATCGCTGTAAATTCAGGTAATTAGTTTATGCAGAAGCCTTTTTATTTATTTATTTCTTTTATAAAACAATTACTATAAAGCAAGTTTTAAACATTTCATGAATTGCTTGAAGAACCAATTAATGTCAGGAGTTGATATACTAAACAAGTTTGGCATAAATAAAATGTTGTATTATTTTGTTAAGCAAGTACATCGAGTTTTGTTATCGTTCTACTGTTTGTAATAAAATTATTAATTTCATGTTGCAATGTCTTGGTTGAAGGCAGGGGAATTTAAAAGAGGATCAAAATTGGAAACTAATGACAAAAATGAAGTGAAGTATTGGAAGATGGTATATTTAAATTAGTGAAACTTATATGGATAACTGTATATAAAGTCTCTTGTTCCATTCTTGTGCTTAAATTATTTAAGTTTTGAATTTGGCACTAATATGTTTATTTCAATCCAAATTTTCATCTGGTGGACTTAACAGGAGATGATATAGCAAAGGTGATGTGATATCAATTAATTCAACAGAATGAACTGTTCTCATAGACATTGAAATCTTTAAATGGTTTGGCTGCAAGCAAGGTGGTGAATCAAGTTTGTCACATTTAGGTATAAATATAACTACTCTTTTTGTTGAATGATAAACCTCTCAAACTAATTGTGGCTTTCTTTATTCTCCAGCACTGCTGCGGCTTGCAAATATATACACTGTTAGTTCCATCATTGAAAGCATATAAAAGCAAGCTGGGCTTTGTTAAAAGTATTGTCTCCTAAACAGATGTATCATTATGTTTAAGATGGAACATTTTTGTATTCACAGTGGACGGTAGAAGAAAGTCTTTGAAAGTGATGAAGCCGTGGCTGTGACCATCAAAATGTTGTTGGCCAGGTGGTAATGAAGTTGCCCAAACTCATTTGATAATATTGTAATTCTTTATTTAAGAATGTTTTTAAGTACAATTTGGGAAGAAATTTATTTTTTAACCAGGTTAGACTCTTTGTATGGTATGTGTGAGCTTTATAGTTGAAGCTTTTTTCTGAGTGGAGATATTAATTTGAACAATGCTACAGTTACTGAAGAATGCGTATCGAATTTATGTACTGAATGATGTGGCGTTATCTTGTTTTCTTAAAAAAAGAAATTCATAATTAATCAATGGTGAGGACGATGTCATGACATTTGGTGCATGAATTTGGTGCGCATTTTTCGGTAACTGTATTGTTTTCCTATTAATTTTTTCCTTACATAAGTCTTATTGGCCACTGAAAATAATTTGCAGATAAAAGGGGAATCTTCAAATGGGCTACCCATGAAATCAAGTGGACTCTGGCTTACACATGGTGATACAAAAACCCATTAAGCCCAAGTCAATTAAAGGGCTGGGCCAACAATAACAATATAGGCTTAGTGGGTTGCAAATTTAATTTCTTTTTGTAGCTTTATACTTCTACTATTGGATTTTCTGGTTATCACCCCAATTATGCTAAATTACTTAAATCAGTTCTTTAATGTAATTATGTAAAGCAGAGATCAATTCCCTAAAGCATATACTGTATAAATACTAAAACTAAATGTAATGTTTATTATCAAATTGCATTTTCTGGTGAAGCCAGAAGATATTGGTAGAAAATTTGAAGCTAAATGTAAGGGCTTGCCTCTTGCTATAAAAACATTAGGAGGGCTTTTTCCACCTTTAAGCTATATATATATTTCTTTCTTTTTTTTTTTCTTTCTTGGTTGTAATCGGGGGTATTTAGGTCAGCTTGCGTATACTTAGACTAATTCTTTAGGGTCCTGAAGTTAACGATTAGGTGTATATATATATATATATATATATATATATATATATATATATATATATATATATATATATATATATTTTTTTTTTTCTTGGTTGTAACTGGGGGTATTTGGGCCGGCTCACATACACCTCTACTAATTCCTTAGGATCCTGAAGTTAACGATCAGGTATATCCTTTGATGATCATCCCTAGTAGCAACTATCCATATTAGTAATCAATGTGACTTGAATTCAAGACCTTTTTGAGTAATACACATAAGAGTCTTTGTCCAACCACTCGGCCATCTAGAGCTGGGTTAATATTAAGGTTTAAGGATGACTTGAATTCAAGATCTCTTGAGTAATACACCCAAGACTTAGCAAAACGCTCATTTTTTCAACACTTTAAGAGCAATAAATTTGATGATAACATAAGAAGTTTTAAGATGCATGAAATAGTGCATGATTTTGCTCATTTTCTTATAGAAAATGAATGGTTTAGTGCAGAGACCTAATTATAATGGGTCTCAAGGAAAGTTCTTTTACAAAAATGGTCAACACATAATGGGAAGATTTGGGAAACAAAACTCGTTTTACCAAGAGATTGTGTGATTTATGTAATCTACAAACATTAGACATAATCAGTTATTGGAAACTGTTTCAGTTTTCTTTCTTCAATATAAAGGTCATAAACACATGCTCAATAACTGATCTTTTACAGTTTTTACTATTGCATCTGTTTTTTATAGTCCATTTTCGATGCTGATAGTGAACTATTTTGGATGAGGTTTGAGTTACTCTTTTGATTTGAAACGTTACATTTGGGTGAACAGCTTTATGTTCAGAAGGTGGTTGAAAGATGAAATGGCTAAACCATGGCTTGCGTTATTACTCTTAATTTGTACATTTATAAAAATAAGATTGGAGTTTGGCAAACGTATGATGAGATGAAGGAAGATTAAGAGGTCCAAGTGGTTTCAAGGGCTGGGCTAATAATAAATATGTATACGACTCAATCTGTTGCGATTCTTGAGAATTCAGGTTCTTGAGTTCCTTTTTTAAAATTTTATTCCTAATCTAGGCTTTATATTAAACTGTTCACCATTTGAATTCTAGACTTTAAAATTTCTGTTTAGGTAACCCTTAATTAGCAACAAGAAAAATTGTTATTAATGCAAAACAGATGTCACAAATGGTGAACCCAAAAACAATCCCACTTTGGATAATGAATAATGTTATGCTTACAATTGAGTCATATAACCAAGAAAAAAATATAAGACAAAGTATTCATTTTACGTGAATTTTGTAAAATTTTTGCTTGGTTGTATACTTGACTTTATAATTCAATTTTAAGCAAAACATTATGCTTAGATAATTTATTAAAGTTTATAACGATATATGTTATCTCTAAGCTCATATACTTTATAATCTGAGTGTAATAATATACATCTTAAAGTTACCTCAAAAGTTTCATTCCCAAATTATATGTGTATTCTACATAGCATCATAGTGTTGAGATGCAAGTGAAATGGTGATTTGATAAATGACACTTCACATAGGATATGAATTTTGGAATATATTTTGGGATGTATACCATTATAGTCTTCTTTTCAAAATGCTTGACAATCAATGATAATATTTAGAGGACGAGACTTATTTCCCATAGGCATCAATAATGAAAACAAAAATTGCGTAGTCTTGTAGTTAAGTATCAAGATGAGAGCCGCTTGTTGACTCTGTCTAAATTATTTGATAACTTAAGTCTACGATAATTACAATTTGGTGTCTATGATAAAAATAACATTTCTTTGGGTGATGATATTGGAGAAATCACTCGAGAAATAAAACAGATAGTACGTTTGAGGTATCTTGCTTTATTTTATAATGAGAATTTAAAAAAATTGTCGAAGGAATTGTGTGATTTATATAGTCTATAAACGTTAAACATATCAATTGATATTGTCTAATAAATTACCTCAAGAGATGGAAAAGTTAATCAACTTGAGGTATTTTATAATTAATTCTCTTATAACATAATACATGCCAAAAGGAGTTGAAGGATTAAAAGGAGTTAAAATTATATAACCAAGTTAGATAGTAATATAGTATCATCAACTCAGCTGAGAGAGTTAAAAGACTTTTAATTGTTACAACCGCAAGTGCGAAATTCCACACTGATTAAAACGTCGGGATGTGAACACGGGTTGTAGGAGACAAAGCAGTGAATATAAGTGGGGGCCGCCCGGGGGCGGTGTCGGAGTATTCAAAACGTGAGTGTGAATGAGTATTTTAAGTTTTAATTAAAGATGGTGAGAGTTTCAAGGAATTAAATGCAAAGCAGGCGTGCATCTCTGTTTGTCAGTTTTTCTGACTTTTTTGTTTCTTATTTTTTCACTCTCTCTCTCTCCCCCTCTGGTTTAAGTTTTAAAATTTTGGAAAAACGGCTTCCCGTTAACAATTCAAAACTACAATTAAACCATTAACCGAACCGTTTTTTTTTTGTTTTATTTTTAAAACAAAAACCGAACCAGTTGTTTTAAAAAACCGGTTTCGATCTAATTTTTTGATTTGGCTCGATTTTTGGGCTCCGTTTGGTTTATAATTTTGTGTTTTTGGGAAAAGTTTTTTGAAAAAAGTTAAAAAAAAAGTTGAATTGGACGGGTATTACGATGTAGGATTTACAAATTGTAAAATACCTCTTATGTTTGTTTTTTTACAAAACACCCCTTATAATAAAACATTAAAAGTTAACAAAAACACCCCCAATCCACCCTCAAATACGGACACTACCACCACCATGAGGGTGGCCGGAGTCGTCGTAACAAAAACATTAAAAATATTTAGGGGTATTTAATTGAATTAACAAATTTAGGGGGTTTAAAAATGTTGAATAAAGTTGAATAATATTATGAGTTTTTTGGTATTTTACTGTTTAACTTTTTTGGGAATACTAAAAGTAGTATTCCCAAAATCCAACCAAACGAAGCCTTGGTAATTTTATTTTCAGTCCTACCACTCATTGGTAATTTTTTTTCTTTTCTTTTGTTGTTTGGGTTCTCATTAATTCTTTATTATTACATTTATTTTGTATATTCTATATATAGGTTTTGATTTGACTTATCAAGTTTATGCATGCAATTTGTTGGAAAGATGAAATGGATGAACCAAGGCTTGCATTTCAGGGACCCTGTGGATATTGCTACTAAATGTTCTCAACAGTGTAGATGGCCTCATCTTTTCAAGAAGCTGTTGCGTACAAATATAATCTGTGCTGTCACTTAGAATGACCTTTTGAAAAATACATTTTTAGACAAATATGTCCAAATACATTTTCATTTCTCAGTCTTCTCAATCAATTTTAATATTTAAAAAAAAAAGATAAATACACAAAATAAAGAAACGAACACACCCTTCAAAATGAGTTATTTTTTTTCCTTATTTAATTAAGGTTTTTATTTTAAGTGGAAAAATTATTATTAACCAAAAATTTGATAAAAGTAAAAAAAAAAATTGAGAAATTAGAGTTGAATATTGACATATAGAATACAATAATATTAGATTCAAAATCCAACCTCATAATTTTTTTTCATAATATCAACATGATAATTTAATATTTAATAAGTCGTAAAGTAGCTTCTGTCTGTATAAATCTCGCCGTCTATCTATGAGTTAACTAATAACGTCCTGTTGTGAAATTGGAACTTAAAAGCATATTATTATTAGTGCGCAACATTTGTCTTTGGGAAATGTTTTCCATGCGTAAGAAAATAGATTGAAATTTTGCCGTACTACTGCATTCTGCATAACAGCTGTCTTGGGAAGGTGGCCAGCAGCTTTAATTGATTTTTTAAACACCACCTGTTTCAATAAAGAGTTAGTTTAATATAATTTCTCATCTTTCTTCGATCCGTTTCCATCTTTTGAGTATGGCTGAAGCACTTGTTTCTGTTGTCTTGGAGCAGTTGGCTTCAATCGCTCGTCAACAACTTGACCAACAGTTAATGCTGGTGGCGGGTGTTGATGACCGAGTCCGAAAGCTCACCAGCCATTTCCGATCCATTCGGGTTGTCCTTGAAGATGCAGAGAACAGACAATTCATGGATAGTGGTGTGAGGGATTGGCTGGATAAGCTTAAAGAGGCATCGTACGATATAGATGATGTGTTGGATGAGTGGAACACTTCTATTGGGAAATTACAACTTAGGGAACTTAGAAATGCCTCCAAGCCGATGATCAAAAAAGTATGTTCCCTCATCTGTTGTTATCGCTTTTGTCGTACAAAAGTTATCCTGCCTTGTGCCATTGCTCGCCAGATAAAGCGTCTAAATAGAACTCTAGATGTTATTTGTATGGAAAAAATTATGTTTGGCTTCAGTTTGACAGAACGCACTATAGAAATAAGACCACCAATGACTACATCTTTTAATGATGTATCTATGGTTCATGGAAGAGAAGCTGTTAAGGAGGAGTTATTAAACAGGTTATTGAATGAGAGTAGTCAAGAGCCAGCCATCTCTATTGTTTCTATTGTAGGGATGGGTGGGATCGGTAAAACCACTCTTGCTCGATTAGTTTTTAATATTGATGAGATGAAAACCCATTTTGACAACAAAATATAGGTATGTGTCTTGGAGCCTTTTGATGAGATTAGGATTTCAAAAGCAATCCTTGAATCTCTTGGAGGTGATCCATCAAAACTAGCTGAACTGGAAACTATATTGCAACATATAAGTCAATATCTTGATAGGAAGAAGTTTTTTCTTGTCCTAGATGATGTGTGGACTGAAGATTCCAAAAATTGGGAACAATTGAAAGATTGTTTAAAGTGTGGCTCTCAAGGAAGTAGAATTCTAGTTACCACACGGAAGGAAAATGCTTCAAAAACTATAGGAGCCACCAGCATGATCATGTTAGGGACATTATCAAAAAATGAGTCGTGGTCGTTATTTAGCCAAATTGCATTTTCAGGTGATGCCGATGAAAAATTAGAAGATATTGGTAGAAAAATTGTGGCCAAATGCAAGGGCTTACCTCTTTCTATAAAAACCTTAGGAAGCCTCTTGCGTTTCAAAACAAATAGTGGAGAGTGGCAAAGTGTTCTACACAGTAAAATGTGGGAAATAGAAGAGGTAGAAAGAAGGATTTTTCCACCTTTACTAGTAAGCTATTATGATTTGCCTTCTACATTGAAAAAATGCTTCTTATACTGTGCTATCTTTCCAAAAGATTATGAAATAGAAAAAGATGAATTAATTAAATTATGGATGGCTCAAAGTTATCTTAGAGATGAGCAAAACAAGGATATGGAATTAATTGGTGAGCAATACTTTGAAAACTTAGCAATGCGCTCTTTTTTTCAAGACTTTAAGAAAAATAAATATGATGGTAGCATAGAAAGCTTTAAGATGCATGATATGGTGCATGATTTTGCTCAATTTCTTACCAAAAAGGAATGTTTTATTGTAGAGGTTGATAATTACAATGAGTCTCAATTAAAGTCTCCTTTAAAAAATGCTCAACACTCAATGATAATAGTTAGAGCAGAACGAGACACGTTTCCTATATGCATTTGTAATGAAAATAAATTGCGTAGTCTTTTGGTTAAGAGTCAAGATCCGAGAAGCCAGTTGACTCAGGCCAAATTATTTGACAATTTAAGTCTACGAGCATTACAATTTATTTCTCTAACGAATATTCAAGAAATTCCTAGAGAAATAAAAAAGATGATACATTTGAGGTATCTTGATTTATCTTATAATGAGAATTTAAAAGAATTGCCGAAGGAATTGTGTGATTTATATAATCTACAAACGTTAGACATCGCCGATTGCTATAAACTAACAAAGTTACCTCAAGAGATGGGAAAGTTAATCAACTTGAGACATTTGATAATTAATCCTTTTATAATAGAATACATGCCAAAAGGAATTGAAGGATTAACTTGTCTTCGAACTTTGGAAAATTTTGTATTGAGTAGTAGTAGCCATGGCGGTAAAGCATGTAGTATTTGATACGTTTACAAGTCCTAAAACACTTGTAAACATGAGTGGACAAGGAATTACAAGTCCTAAAACACTTGTTAATTCGGTTGAATTAAAGAATTGCATTCCAAGTCCTAAAACACTTGGATTGTGGAGTGTGGAAAGCATTGGAGGAGATTCGGCCCAAGCAAGTCCCAAGGGGAGAGAGAGCCCAAGCACTTCGGCCCAAACCATTCCAAGCCCAAGCCCAACAAAGAAAGCTCAAGTCCACCAAGAGAAAAGCCCAAGTGTTGAAGTAAGCCCATTCGGCCCATTTCTCATTCCAAAGGGGAAAGTCCACTTGAACCCTTATTGGATCCAATTGCAAGGTCTTCAAGGCCCAATCTCTTGCACCCTTATTAGTAGACTTGATTAGGATCATTGATCAAGTTTTGGGCTAATAAAGTGAGTTATTTCAACTAATAGGGTGGTTAAAGACATGAACCCTAGAATTAGGGAATCATGTCCCTTTTTGCATTAAATGGGTATGGCCTTAATTTTGAATGGAAGGCTTGTAATTTTTGTGTAATATTTATTATTTTTCATTTCCTTGTAATGCATTTGTTGATTACTCTTTTAACCTTGTAATTGCCTATATAAAGGCAACTATTATCCTTGTAATGGTAGTTCATGAAAATTATAAAAAAACTTGGTTTAACCATTGAGAGAACTTTGTGTTCTTATTGAGATTTCTTTATCCAAGTCTTGGCAAGGAGATTTGGTGGTGAATCGATTCAAGTTGGTGGAGGATTCCTTTATGCTTGAAGTGTTCATTCTTGTCCTAGCCTAAATTTGCAAGTAAGTGCAACATTGCTCCCATTTGTGTTTGGCCGAATTTGAGCTTGAGTTTAGGGCATATTTTGTGTTGTTTGTTGTTGAAATTTGGTTGGATTTGGATCATTTGGTATCAGAGCATAGGTTGTGAATTGGAGTAGGATTGATTTAGGATTGATTGAAAGAAGGTGGCCGGATTTTGGAGTGTACATTGCCGAATTTGGAGTTCTTTAGCCTAAGTGTTTCAAAACTTCTCTTTGTTACAAGTGAATGAACAATTTTTCTCTCTCATCAAACACTATTCCCCAACCAAATCCCTTACACCTTGTTCCCTTGTAACCAAACCCATTGCCACCTCACCCAAACCCTAACCAATTCCCTCCAAAGTCAACTAAACCCATTCCTTTACAACCAAACCTTAAACCCTTAACCCAAACCCTAAACCCTAAACACAAACCCTAAACCCTAAACACAATTAAGTTAACCTAATCTCATCTCCATAAACACCATTCCTTAGCCTAATCACAAAAATACTATTCACGAACACTATTCTGATCAGAATACTATTCACAGAACACTATTCACAGAATACTCACACTTAACTAAAATCACCAACAATCATACACTTGACCTTTCCCTCCCATTTTCCATTTTTTCTTTAACTTTCAAAAATTACTGTTCATCCGGAGTTACCGTTCACGTAGCTAAACCTTCAAAATTCTCATGGCAAACAAGTCCCCTTCCTCCCCAATTCCACCCCCAACACCATGGGAAAGTGCCAACAAAAGAATTCAAGAAGAACTTGATGAAGTAAAGAGAAATATGTCAAGCATGATGGAATTGATGGTTAACATGTCTAAGGACATTGCCAACCTTTCACAACCCAAACCGACTTTTGAGGAAACCCCACAACCACCCCTACGGGATGGTCGTCCACACTACCACCAACGAACCATGCTTAGGACACCATTGTATATGGAAAACCTAGTAGAAAGTAATGATTCATCTAGTGAATCCGAAGTGCCTAGGAGGAGAAAGTTTGATGATGATAGGGGTCTTAAAGTAGACTTACCCGAATTCAATGGAAGTCTTGACCCAAATGACTTCATTGATTGGTTGCACGAGATTGAGCGGGTATTTGAATTTAAGGGCTACAATGATGAAAAGAAGTGTAAAGTAGCCATATTAAAGTTCAAGGAGTATGCCTCCTTGTGGTGGGAAAATACAAGGAAGAAGAGAGAAAGAGAAGGGAAGGCTAGGATTAGATCATGGGAGAAATTGAGGAGAGTGTTGAAGAAAAGATTCTTGCCCGATAATCACAAACAAGACCTTTATCTTAATCTCCATAATTTGAAGCAAGGAGATAGAAAAGTTGAGGAGTATATTCGGGAGGTTGAAGGGTTGATGTTGAGAAGTGATATTCCCGAAGAGAAAGAGCATACAATTGCAAGGTTCATAGGCGGTTTGAGTAAGGACATTGCATACAAGCTTGAGTTGCAAGCTTACCATTCCTTTGGGGATGTTTGCAAGCTGTCTACAAGGATTGAAAAGCAATTGAAGAGCATGAAGTCCTTGGCCCCCAAGAAACTCTTTAAGGAAAGTAACTACCAAAGGGGTTCACCTTCCTACACCAAACCATATGTGGCACCTACGGCTTATGATAAGAACAAAGCCAATGAAACACCAAAGGAGAAAACAGGTTTTGTGAGGAATGATGCTCCACGGCCTGATTTGAGGAACAAGAAATGTTTCAAGTGTCAAGGTTATGGGCACTTCCAAGCAAATTGTCCAAACCGAAGAGTTATGACCCTTAGAGAAATAAATGAGATTGATGATGCTTGTCAAAGGGATTCTAGTGAAGAAGAGGAAGTAGATGAGAGTGAGAATGAGGTTATTGAGGAAGCTGATAGTGGAGAGATGCTTATGCTCAAGAAGTTGCTGCATACTCAAGTAAACCCCCAAGAGAACCAAATGGAGAACTTGTTCCATACAAGGTGCACTATCAAAGGAAAAGTTTGTTCAATGATCATTGATAGTGGGAGTTGTACCAATGTTGCTTCCACCAAACTTGTGGAGAAATTGGGGCTGCTGGTTGTGGATCATTCTCACCCGTACAAGCTTCAATGGTTGAGCAATGGAGACACCATACAAGTAGCCAAGCAAGTAGTGGTACCATTCTCCATTGGGAGGAGCTATTCGGATGAGGTACTTTGTGATATCATTCCCATGGATGCTTGCAATCTTTTACTTGGAAGGCCATGGCAATATGATAGAGAAGTGATCCATGATGGCCGCAAGAATACATACTCATTCAAGCTCAACAAGAAGTCTATTACCCTTGCACCCTTAGCCCCCACCCAAGCCATTATCCAAGCTCCCACACAAACAACTTCCCAAACACTTTCCCAAACACCATCCAAGGCACCAACCCGTAAAACCCTCTTCCTAAATAGCACCCAATTAGAAAGAGCTTTCCTAAAACACAAACCTCTCATTGCCCTCCTTATAGCCGAGACAAACCAAGAGAGAGAGCAACCTGAATTTCACCCAAAAGTTCACCATCTCTTGGATGAATTTGCGGATGTTTTTCCTAGTGAGTTACCAAGGGGTTTGCCACCATTTAGGGAATAGAACATCATATTGATTTGGATCTCGGTGCACCTCTTCCCAATAGACCAAGATATAGGTGCAATCCCAAAGAGTCAAGAGAGCTTCAAAGACAAGTTGAGGAGTTGATTTCCATGGGATTTGTGAGAGAAAGCATGAGCCCTTGTTCGTTCCAGGCCTTGCTTGTACCCAAGAAAGATGGCACTTACCGGATGTGTATTGATAGTCGGGTCATCAATCGGATAACTATCAAGTATAGGTATCCCATTCCACGGTTAGATGACATGTTGGATGAGCTTCATGGTGCAACCATCTTCTCAAAGATTGATCTAAGAAGTGGTTACCATCGATTAGAATGAGAGAGGGAGATGAATGGAAAACGGCATTCAAGACCAAGGGAGGATTGTATGAATGGATGGTGATGCCTTTCGGCCTTTCCAATGCACCAAGCACCTTCATGAGGTTAATGAATGAGGTACTCAAACCTTTCATTGGAAAATTTGTGGTTGTGTATTTTGATGATATATTGATATATAGTACTTGTGAGGATAGTCATGTAGAACACCTTAGCTTAGTGCTTGAATTATTGAGGCAAAAGAAGTTGTATGCTAAGCTTGAAAAATGTGAGCTATTTATGAAACAATTGGTGTTCTTGGGTTATGTAGTTTCGGGAGAAGGAATTAAGGTAGATCAATCCAAGGTAGAATCCATTCAAAATTGGCCTAAACCTGGTTCAATTACGGAAGTTAGGAGTTTTCATGGTTTAGCCTCTTTCTACCGTAGGTTTGTCCCTAATTTTAGTTCCATTATGGCTCCCATAACTGAATGTTTGAAGAAGGGATCTTTTGAGTGGACTAAGGCAGCAAATGAAGCTTTTAATTTGATTAAAAAGAAGTTGTGTGAAGCTCCCATCCTTACCTTACCCGATTTCAACCAAGTGTTTGAAGTAGAATGTGATGCAAGTGGTGTTGGCATTGGGGCGCTTTTGAATCAATCCAAGAGGCCAATAGCATATTTTAGTGAGAAGCTTAGTGATTCAAGGAGGAAGTATAGCACCTATGATAAGGAGTTTTATGCTATAGTGAGAGCACTTGACCATTGGAGTCATTACCTTCTAGAAACAATTTGTCCTCCATTCGGACCACCAAGCTTTGAGGTTCATCAATGGGCGCGTAAACTCAACACAAGACATGCCGAGTGGGTTGAGTTCATCCAATCCTTTTCTTTTGTGCTGAATTACAAACAAGGATCACACAATGTTGTAGCCGATGCACTCTCTAGAAGGTATGCCTTACTTTCTTTGCTTGATTCTAGAGTTCTAGGTTTTGAATTAATGAAATTGTGCTATGAGGAAGATTTGGAGATGAAAACATGCATAACTGAATGTGGGAAACCTGGTTTTGAGAATTATATTATGCATGATGGGTACTTGTTCAAGGGTAGAAGATTATGTGTCCCTAAGGGTAGTTTTAGAGAACTAATTATGAGGGAAGCACATAGTGGTGGGTTGGCAGGCCATTTTGGGGTTACTAAGACTTTAGAAACCATCAAGGAATATTTTTATTGGCCTAAAATGTTAGGGGGATGTTCAAGCTCTTATTAGAAGGTGTGGATCATGTCAAAGAGCTAAGAGTCAATTCAAGGCCGGACCATACCTACCCTTACCCATAGCCGAGCACCCTTGGGAGGATCTTAGCATGGATTTTGTGGTTGCATTGCCTAGGACACAAAGAGGAAAAGATTCCATCATGGTAGTGGTTGATAGGTTCTCAAAAATGGCCCATTTCATATCATGCCATACCACACATGATGCCTCCAAAATTGCCGAATTGTTCTTTAGAGAAGTGGTGAGACTTCATGGCATTCCGAGGACCATTGTCTCGGATAGGGATACAAAATTCTTGAGTCATTTTTGGAGAAGTTTATGGGGTAGACTAGGGACAAAATTAATGTTTAGCACCTCACACCACCCACAAACCGATGGTCAAACCGAAGTGGTGAATAGAGTGTTGGGTAATGTCCTAAGGAGTTTAGTGAGTAAGCATTTAAAGGATTGGGATTTGCAATTGGCACATGCTGAATTTACCTACAATAGGAGTCCTAGTTCTACTACGGGTCACACTCCTTTTGAGGTGTTGTATGGAGTAAACCCACTTATCCCTTTTGATCTCACTTCCCTACCCCTTGATTTTGAGCCAAGTGTGAATGCTAATGAGAAGTTGAAACAAATGAAGAAACTCCATGAAACCGTGAGAGCTCAAATAGAATATTCAAATGAGAAGATCAAGAATAAGGCAAACAAGCATAGAAAACCTAAGCTTTTCCAACCGGGGGATTTAGTTTGGATTCACTTGAGAAAGGAGAGGTTTCCAAGTAAAAGGAAGAGTAAATTAGCTCCCTGGTGATGGACCTTTTGAGATTGTTGAGAGGGTAAATGATAATGCTTATAAGGTGGAGTTGCCTAGTGAGTATGGGGGAGTCTCGGCCACCTTCAATGTGGGGGATCTAAGCCCTTACTTGGAGGACGATTTGGATTTGAGGGCAAATCCTTCTCAACCCGAGGAGGATGATACGTTTACAAGTCCTAAAACACTTGTAAACATGAGTGGACAAGGAATTACAAGTCCTAAAACACTTGTTAATTCGGTTGAATTAAAGAATTGCATTCCAAGTCCTAAAACACTTGGATTGTGGAGTGTGGAAAGCATTGGAGGAGATTCGGCCCAAGCAAGTCCCAAGGGGAGAGAGAGCCCAAGCACTTCGGCCCAAACCATTCCAAGCCCAAGCCCAACAAAGAAAGCTCAAGTCCACCAAGAGAAAAGCCCAAGTGTTGAAGTAAGCCCATTCGGCCCATTTCTCATTCCAAAGGGGAAAGTCCACTTGAACCCTTATTGGATCCAATTGCAAGGTCTTCAAGGCCCAATCTCTTGCACCCTTATTAGTAGACTTGATTAGGATCATTGATCAAGTTTTGGGCTAATAAAGTGAGTTATTTCAACTAATAGGGTGGTTAAAGACATGAACCCTAGAATTAGGGAATCATGTCCCTTTTTGCATTAAATGGGTATGGCCTTAATTTTGAATGGAAGGCTTGTAATTTTTGTGTAATATTTATTATTTTTCATTTCCTTGTAATGCATTTGTTGATTACTCTTTTAACCTTGTAATTGCCTATATAAAGGCAACTATTATCCTTGTAATGGTAGTTCATGAAAATTATAAAAAAACTTGGTTTAACCATTGAGAGAACTTTGTGTTCTTATTGAGATTTCTTTATCCAAGTCTTGGCAAGGAGATTTGGTGGTGAATCGATTCAAGTTGGTGGAGGATTCCTTTATGCTTGAAGTGTTCATTCTTGTCCTAGCCTAAATTTGCAAGTAAGTGCAACATTGCTCCCATTTGTGTTTGGCCGAATTTGAGCTTGAGTTTAGGGCATATTTTGTGTTGTTTGTTGTTGAAATTTGGTTGGATTTGGATCAGTATTGGAAGTTTGAAAAACTTGACAAATCTTCGATGTCTTGGTTTTTCGGGGTTGGGAAATGTGGGAGATGTGGATGAAGTTAAGCGGGCAAACCTTAGGAATAAGACAAACCTCCTCTCTTTAATTTTAGACTTTGGAAATGGGTCGTTTGAGAGGGATGAAATAATTGTTGAGGCCTTCGAACCACCTCCAAATTTAGTGAAATTATGTTTAGAGAATTATGGAGGTAAAACTATATGGCCAAATTGGATAGTATCATTAACTCAGTTGAAGGAGTTGAGACTTTTTAGATGCTACAACTGTGAGTATTTGTCTCCTTTAGGAAAATTATCATCTCTTGAATCACTCTTTATAGGAATGGTTTATAGTGTAAAAAAAGTGGAGAAAGAATTTTTGGGAGTAGAAAGTGATGCCACTGCCAGATCTTCTATTGTCTTTCTCAAATTAAAAAATCTTGAGTTTAATTATATGTATGAATGGGAAGAGTGGGATGATATTACTTTGAAAGGAGATGAATTAGTTACTACAATCATGCCATCTCTTCATTACTTGAACATTTCTTATGCCCCCTACTTAAAAACGCTGCCCAATTACATTCTTCAATCTCCAACACTAAAACAATTAGAGATCGAGCATTGCCCTATTCTACGTCCGCGTTACGAGAAGGGGATAGGTGAAGATTGGCACAAGATCTCTCACATTCCTGACGTCACCTGCTTCTCATAGGTAATTTCTTCTCCATTTTAAATTTTGTTGTTATCTACAATTAAAAGAAACCACAAAGTCGAATTTAACAAACTTTTTGTCTTGATGTATGATGTTGTTTTGTTTCCAAATCAATACAATCATATTCATCTTTGATGCTTCAACTTTGCTCCAAATTAAAGCGACTTATTTAGATATATACCAATTAACAATCATTTTTCACATTACTTGTATACGTCTTCTTCCTTTCTTTTTCCTTGATTAACTTATTTTCAAATGTTTGTTGTGCTTTATTTTGTTGACTTTATAATATAATATAGTATTTCTTTTAAAATAATCCATTGTTGATAAAATTAAATAATCCAGGTTTATGCATGCAAGGTGTTTAAAGATGAAATGGATGAACCAAGGCTCGCGATTCAGGGGACCCTGTGGATATTGCATTCTAGCTTTCACTGAGAATGACCTTTTAAAATTATTGATGAAAAGAGCAATGGACAGGATGGATGACGGCTTATGTGGGAAAGTTTTTCCTGGGAATGTTTTGGATGCATTTACGTTATTCTTAGCTGTTTTAAGGTGGCATAATCATCATACGGCTTTCAATGCTTTGGCCATTATTTCACAACCAAAGGTATTAGTCTTCACCAACTATTGCTTTGTATTATATAATATAGGAGTTGATTTCGTAAGTCTTGGCTAAGTCATTCTCATCTCTTAAATAAACATAGGATGCCCTGTTGTAGGCTTTTATTGAATCCTCATGTCCATTGGCTTACTATAAACGCTATCAAATACTTCTCCAAGCATTTTAGAGACAAATTTCTTGTCGGTTTTGTCAACAAGTGCTGGATGTATCCCCAATAACTATGAATGATTCCAGTTAGTGGTCAGGTATTTAGCTTTGCAATTTTTTGTTCATTAAAGTGTGATTGGCATGATTTACAGTTTGGATTAAAGATAAATAATTATAAGTTATTATTCTTCTTTGCAATTTATGATTTGTCAATGAAAATTATTATATTTATGTGCAAATTTGAAGTTTTAAGCTGTTCATTTGATCAATTGCTAACATGTGAACTCTTTTGCTTCTCCAGTGAATAGTGGAGAATCTTGCTCAACTCAGCTTATTGATGAGGATGGTACATTTAATGTTGCTGGATTTAAGTACTTTATTAAGGATGTAAAATTGGGTCATTGTGGGCTTTCATATGCTGTAGTCTCCATCATGGGACCACAAAGTAGCGGTATGTGTTCTCCTGGAGCTAATGACTTATGTTTTGCAAACGATGCATTTTGAAACAAGGGTTTAATGATTTATTCTCAAACCAAACGCAATTTGAATGGGCATTGCATGTTAGAAGAGTATGAGCCCTGTGAATTAGAAAAGGTTGAACCATGCTGAGATATAAGTTAGCTCATCTTTCCCTGATAGCATAGTAGTTGTGTTGATATGAAAACGGAATTACTTTTCCTGTATGATATTTGTGCGCCATCTCTTTTAATATTTGGTTATTTTTACTTCTTAAGATATTTCTTTCCTGTCTTTCTGTTTTGTTTGTTTGTTAATTGTTTATTGGTTTATTATAGCTTGCATAAGTTGAAGCATACACAAATTTAAAGAGTTTCACTTTGTTGTCGATGATAATCACAGGGAAAAGCACACTGTTATATCATTTTTTTGGTAATAACTTCGGGGAAATGGATGCATTTAAAGGAAGGCATCTTCTCTTGATATTCTCATGGTACTGAAAATTTTTGTTGATGGAAGATAAAATGACTTATAAAATGTGGTTCTCTTCCGGTCTCAAACGACCCAAGGTATATGGTTAGAAAGATGTGCTAGCATTGAGCCTTGTACTTTTGTAATGGACTTGGTGGGTACTGACAGAAGGGAAAGGGGAGAGGTAATTTTGTTTGCCCATATTCTTTTTAACTTCATCCCATATTAATTAATGTGATTATCCTGCATGCACATATTTTCAGATGTATGATCTGAATTTAAATAGCTCAGGTTCTGGGATGTGGAAATGAACTTTTGGTTTGAGAAGATAACGAGATATATATTGCTTGCTGAATTTTATCTGGTTTTCCTCTCAAGATGATACTGCTTTTGAGAAGAAAAGTGCCCTCTTTGCCCTTGCTGTTTCAGATATAGTGCTCATAAACATGTATGTTATTGTCTCTGGCTATAGAAGGGTGCACTAGTTTGAGTGTATAGCTTTCTATGTTACTTTCTTTTCATTGGTCAGTTGGCCATATATTGTATTTTTGTACTCTTCTTAAAGCATATTAATGTAGGTGGTGTCAAGACATTGGCCGTGAGCAAGCTGCAAATAAACCACTTTTAAAGACTGTATTCCAGGTAATCCACGTCTGTATACCCCTATGGTATTTGGCATTATAAAAATTTTAAGTTTATAAATTGGTGGTGGAATATGCTTCCAGGTCATGATGTGATTGTTTAGTCAGCGTAAAATAACTTTGATGTTTGTCGTACGTGGTAAAACACTAGTACACTCCTTTTTCTATTGAATTTTATTCAGTAGCTTTAGATATCTCAAGTTGTTTATTTAGGTAATTTGATTTTGTACTTGATCATTTTCTTTCACAGTGAGCTGTAATTTATAGTTGTCTGTTCTTTGTTGATAGACACCATTGGAAAATCTAGAACCCACTCTAAGAAAAGATATTCAGAAGGTATAAGGTTTGGTGTTACATTCCATTTTTGTTTTTCAAAATTGACTTTATTCATGTTGATTTTTAATCCTTATTTCCCTTGAACTGCAGGTATAGGATTTTGTTCCTAAGCCACAAGAAAATTACACAATCTTGTCAAAGTAATGAGGTTCATTTTGCATTTTACATTTTACATCTACACATACTACCTCATGTTAAGTTATTTGGTTTATCTTTTGGCTTTATTGAATAAACAGGATCAAATTCCATCTAAAGAAGATGTTTCATGGAGGACCAAATTGTTAGAAACTCATGGCCACCCCAAAATTTAAGGTGTAGGAACAGAGTTTTATTTCTACAAAATGTGGTTTGCATGCTTGATTGAATTATGGCTTGTATAGTTTTTCTAGCTGTTCCATTCAACACTTTGATTATCTTCTTTCATCTTGCCAGTCTTTGGCTCCAGTATTATGTGCTTGCTAATTGCACGAATTTATATTTAACCTTAGTTTTTCATTCTCCTCGAAAGATCGTTGTAAATTCAGGTAATTAGTTTATGCAGAAGCCTTTTTATTTATTTATTTCTAATTGCTATAAAGCAATTTCTTTTATTTATTTAAGAGACAAATTTCTTGTCGGTTTCGTCAACAAGTGCTGGATGTATTCGCAATAACTATGAATGATTCCAGTTAGTAGTCAGGTATTTAGCTTTGTAATTTTTTGTTCATTAACCAATATTAATTTTTCATTTCCTATGGTAGGTTTTCTTTTTCAAGATACAAGTAAGAAACACTAGATGCAAATGCTCATTAACCAACTTTTAAACATTTTGCAGTTTTTCAACCTAAATAAGATTGTTTAACGTCTCTATATTTTTTGATTGCAATTGTTTTATAGTCCATTTTTACACTAGATGAAATTAACATAGAGACAGCATGGTTTGACACTATACATTTTGGTGAACAGGGTTGTTGAAAGATTAAATAAAATGGCATTTGTTTTCAGTTTTTACTATTGCATTTGTTTTGTGTATTCCGTTTTTGTTGCGGATATTGAACTACTCTTTTGAATTATTCTTTTGATTTGAACTACATTTGGGTGAACAGAATTATGCAAAGGTGTTTGAAAGATGAAATGGCTGTTTGTGTTTCAGGGGACCATGTCGATACTGCTATCAAATGTTTTCTGAGTAATGGATAAAATTTGAGGTAACTTTTTTTCTCAAGAGGGATTGTCATTGGTAAGATATTGCGTATATTGAGAATGACTTTTTTAAAACGACTATTGTAAATTCAGTTAATTAGTTTATGCAGAAGCCTTTTTATTTATTTATTTCTTTTGTAAAGTAATTAGTATAAAGCAAGTTTTAAACATTTCATGAATTGCTTGAAGAACCAATTAATGTCAGGAGTTGATATACAAAACAAGTTTGGCATAAATAAAATGTTGTATTATTTTGTTAAGCAAGTACATTGAGTTTTGTTACCGTTCTACTGTTTGTAATAAAATTATTAATTTCATCTTGTAATGTCTTGGTAGAAGGCAGGGGAATTTAAAAGAGGATCAAAATTGGAAACTAATGACAAAAATGAAGTGAAGGATTGGAAGATGATATATTTAAATCGGTGAAACTTCTATGGATAACTGTATATAAAGTCTCTTGTTCCATTCTTGTGCTTAAATTATTTAAGTTTTGAATTTGACACTAATACGTTTATTTCAATCCAAATTTTCATCTGGTGGACTTAACAGGAGATGATATAGCAAAGGTGATGTGATATTGATGCGAACCTACCCTATTGTACTGGTTCAGTCATCCACAATTTCACAGCATTCAAGTATTCTGCCATTAAGCATAAACAACATAAACATTCAAAAGTTCAAATACGTATTTCCTGATAAAGTCAGATGTACATCCATGAATGGACACTTCTCAACACCAGAATGTAATTAACAAACAAACAACAAGGAAAATAAATGTAACTGCTACGCTGGACTTCGAGGGCCAGCTTCCTCCCCTTTTTCTCTATTTTCTTCTCTGCCTTTTTAACCTCTGCTGCTCCCTTTTATTCACTCCCTTCCTAACAGAATTTCCTCCTTAGCCACTCATCTGTTGCCACCTGTTTATTCTACCTTTTTGCTTCTCGTCACACTTTAGCTGCTCCCTTTATGACAATTGATCCCCTGGTGCTTCATCCCACGTTTCTTCTTATAAACCTTCACTTCACGTGTTGTATCAGATATCAAATAATTCAACAGAATGAACTGTTCTCATAGACATTGAAATCTTTAAATGGTTTGGCTGCAAGCAAGGTGGTGAATCAAGTATGTCACATTTAGGTATAAATATAACTACTCTTTTTGTTGAATGATAAACCTCTCAAACTAATTGTGGCTTTCTTTATTCTCCAGCACTGCTGCGGCTTGCAAATATATACACTGTTAGTTCCATCATTGAAAGCATATAAAAGCAAGCTGGGCTTTGTTAAAAGTATTGTCTCCTAAACATATGCATCATTATGTTTAAGATGGAACATTTTTGTATTTACAGTGGATGGTAGAAGAAAGTCTTTGAAAGTGATGAAGCCGTGGCTGTGACCATCAAAATGTTGTTGGCCAGGTGGTAATGAGGTTGCTCAAACTCATTTGATAATATTGTAATTCTTCATTTAAGAATGTTTTTAAGTACAATTTGGGAAGAAATTTATTTTGTAAACAGGTTAGACTCCTTGTATGGTATGTGTGAGCTTTATAGCTGAAGCTTTTGTTGAGTGGTGATATTAATTTTTTCCGTACACAAGTCTTAATGGCCACTGAAAATTATTTGCAGATACAAGAGGAATCTTCAAATGGGCTAGCCATGAAATCAAGTGGACTCTGGCTTACACATGGTGATACAAAAACCCATTAAGCCTAAGTCAATTAAAGGGCTGGGCCAACAATAACAATATAGGCTTAATGGGTTGCCAATTTAATTTCTTTTTATAGCTTTATACATCTACTACTGGATTTTCTGGTTATCACCCCAATTATGCTAAATTACTTAAATCAATTCTTTAATTATTCTTTCAATAAATCTTTTGGGATTTAAACCTATTGTCTAATTGCATCAGATACTTTCTTTGTACGGACATTCACAATTCATCAATTCTTTAATCCAAAAGGCAAAAATTATAGGAGCCACCAACACGATCATGTTAGGGACAATGGCAGAAAAAGAGTCTTGGTCACTATATTGTCAAATTGCATTTCTGGTGAAGCTAGTGAAAGATCAGAAGATATTGGTAGAAAATTGCGTCTTGCTATATATATATATATATATATATATATATTGGTTGTAACCAGGGGTATTTGGGCATAGCATTATTCTTAGATAATTTATTAAAGTTTATAACGATATATGCTATCTCTAAGCTCATATACTTTATAATTTGAGTGTAGTAATATACATCTTAAAGTTACCTCAAAAGTTTCATTCCCAAATTATATGTGTATTCTACATAGCATCATAGTGTTGAGATGCAAGTGAAATCGTGATTTGATAAATGACACTTCACATAGGATATGAATTTTGGAATATATTTTGGGACGTATACCGTTAAAGTCTTCTTTTCAAAATGCTTGATAGTCAATGATAATACTTAGAGGACGAGACTTATTTTCCATAGGCATCAATAATGAAAACAAAAATTGCGTAGTCTTGTGGTTAAGTATCAAGATGAGAGCCGACTGTTGACTCCGTCCAAATTATTTGATAACTTAAGTCTACGATAATTACAATTTGGTGTCTATGATAAAAATAACACTTCTTTGGGTGATGATATTGGAGAAATCACTAGAGAAATAAAACATATGGTACGTTTGAGGTATCTTGCTTTACCTTATAATGAGAATTTTAAAAAATTGCCGAAGGAATTGTGTGATTTATATAATGTACAAACGTTAAACATCGCCAATTTTTATTGTCTAATAAATCACCTCAAGAGATGGGAAGGTTAATCAACTTGAGGCATTTTATAATTAATTCTCTTATAATAGAATACATGCCAAAAGGAATTGAAGGATTAACTTGTCTTCTGTAACACCCACATCAAGGTACGTAACTTTGAAAAACTTACGTACCTTGATGTGGGTGTTACAGAAGACAAGTTAATGCTTCAATTCCTTTTGATATGTATTCTATTATAAGAGAATTAATTATAAATTGCCTCAAGTTGATTAACTTTCCCATCTCTTGAGGTAATTTGTTAGACAATAACAATTGGCGATGTTTAACATTTGTAGATTAAATAAATCACACAATTCCTTCGGCAATTTTTTTAAATTCTCATTATAAGGTAAAGCAAGATACCTCAATCGTATCATCTGTTTTATTTCTCCAGGGATTTCTTCAATATCATCACCCAAAGAAATGCTATTTTTATCATAGACACCAAATTGTAATTATCGTAGACTTAAGTTATCAAATAATTTGGACGGAGTCAATAGGCGGCTCTCATCTTGATACTAACCAGAAGACTACGCAATTTTTGTTTTCATTATTGATGCCTATGGGAAATAAGTGTCGTCCTCTAAGTATTATCATTGACTATCAAGCATTTTGAAAAGAAGACTTTAACGGTATACGTCCCAAAATTGGCCCATGATCAGACTCAGGTTGGCGTTTCCTCACTTCTCTTGATCCTTTGTGGAGACAATTGCGTTATTTATCGTTATTTTCCTTT
Source organism: Pistacia integerrima (assembly GCA_026225825.1). Taxonomy (NCBI): domain Eukaryota; kingdom Viridiplantae; phylum Streptophyta; class Magnoliopsida; order Sapindales; family Anacardiaceae; genus Pistacia; species Pistacia integerrima. Next base: position 24,772,861 of record CM047747.1, read on the forward strand.
TTCGCAGTTTTTTTCTTTGATGACGCTGCTTCATTTGGAGGCCCATTTTGCACTTTAAGATCAAGGGGCGATCTAGCTTCGAATCCAAATGGTCGAAAGGGGAGATTGCAGAGCTGAAGGGGTGCCTTGTGTAACGACCCGATTGCTTCCCTTCGGACTCGTTCGGCCTTAGGTGCTAATCTCCCGACGATTGCCCTAAGTCAGCCTTGCTTGCTCACGCTCCTAGCCCTGCAAGTAAGAAAACACTCACACAAACTCACAAGATATGCTAGAAGAGAGATCTTTACTAATTGAGAGAACTTTACAATTCTTGGATGGTTTGGCCAAATGAAGGCCTCCCCCTTTTATAGTAGTTGGAGTATACAATGAACGGTCTAGATCTTTCGAGATCAACGGGTGGAGATTAGCTAACTCCAAACTACCACCTACCAACTACTATCTATCAACTACCTCATTAATTACAATATTCTAGCATGTACAAAAGTATTCCGGAAGCTTCTAGATTGTCCGGGTGACGCACACCAAGTGTTTGATGAAATGCTTGAGAGGCGTCACATTCTCCCCCACCTAATCCGGAGACGTCCTCGTCGACTCTTCGTGGAATTCTCGGACCTTGTCTTTGAATTGCCATAATGCACTCTCGGGTTCCCAACTAGCTTCACTCTTTGGTAGCCCTTTCCATTTGACAAAGTATTCCCGACTTGGAGGATGGCCCTTTTGTCGAACGACGCGATCGGCTAACACACACTCCACCTCCTTATCATAGAACTTGGTGTTGCCAAACGGTACTCGCTTTGGTTCTCCTCTTCCCAGATCTTCCGTATCTTCATGGTACGGCTTCAAACAACTCACATGGAAGACCGGATGAAGTCTCAACCAAGAAGGTAGTTCAAGCTTGTAAGACACATTACCGACCCTCTTGATTATGGGAAATGGCCCCTCGTATCTTCGGACAAGGGCCTTGTGCAATGATCGGGTGGACTTGTGTTGTGAAGGGAGGATTTTGACAAGTACTAAATCTCCCACATTGTACTCTACATGCCTCCGTTTCTTGTCCGCCCATTTCTTCATTTTCTTAGTTGCTTTGTCGAGGTACACTCGTGTGATGTCGGCTTGCTCATGCCATGACTTAGCAACTTTGAATGCCGCGGGGTTGCTCCCTTTATAACTTGTACCCAAAGTGTGCGGCGTGAGTGGCTGTTGACCCATTACTATTTCGAACGGGCTTTTGTTGGTGGCTTCACTTCTTTGTAAGTTGTATGAAAATTGGGCTACATCAATCAACTTTGCCCAATCAAGTTGGTTGGCGCTTACAAAGTGCCATAGATAAATCTCTAGCAAAGCATTCACTCTCTCGGTCTGCCCATCGGTTTGAGGGTGAAAGCTTGTAGAAAAGTGCAATGCCGACCCCATGAGTTTGAATAATTCGGTCCAGAATCTCCCGGTGAACCGAATGTCCCGATCGCTTATGATAGACTTCGGAAGACCCCAATACTTCACAACATGCTTGAAAAAGAGCTTGGCCGTGTCTTCCGCTGTACATTCCTTCGGTGCAGGAATGAAGGTAGCATACTTCGATAACCTGTCCACCACGACAATAATGGTAGTAAACCCCTCGGATTTCGGCAAGCACACTATGAAATCCATTGAGATGCTCTCCCAGGGTCGACTCGGTGTGGGCAACGGTTCTAGGAAACCAGCGGGGCTTTGATGCTCGACCTTATCTTGTTGACACACAAGACAAGTTCTCACAAACTGTTCCACATCGTCCCGCATTTGTGGCCAATAATAAGCTGCTTCTAACATTGCTCGAGTGCGCCTTTGTCTGGGATGTCCGGCCCATTTGGTGTCATGACACTCCTTGATTAAGTTCCTCCGCAAATTTTCCCACTTTGGAACATACACCCTTCTCCCTTTGGTGTACATGAGGCCATCTTCTACCCAAAAGCGCTTGGTCTTGCCATCTTGAGCTAAAGAAATGAGTTGCTTGGCCAATGCGTCATGCTTGAGACCCTCCTTTATAAACTGGAGAAGATCCCCTTGTATCTTGCTTATGGCTGCAAACTCGGCCTTCCGACTCAATGCATCTGCTACTAAATTAACTTTCCCGGGCTTGTACTCCAACACATAGTCGAACTCAGCCAGGAAGTCTTGCCATCTAGCTTGCTTGGGACTGAGCTTCTTCTGACTCTGAAAGTAGCTCGTTGCCACATTATCTGTCTTTACCACAAACTTGGACCCAAGTAAGTAATGCCGCCAAGTGCGTAGACAATGCACCACTGCTGTCATTTCTTTCTCTTGCACCGTGTATTGCCGCTCCGTATCATTGAGTTTCCGGCTCTCAAAGGCTATAGGATGTTCTTTCTGCATTAACACACCACCAATAGCAAAATCGGATGCGTCAGTATGTACCTTAAATGGTCGAGTATGGTCGGGTAATGCTAACACTGGCTCCTCCATGATGGCCCTTTTCAAAGTGTCAAAGGCTTGTTGGCGATCAACCGTCCACTCCCATTTTATGGCCTTCTTGAGAAAATCCGTGAGTGGTGCGGCAATGGTAGAATAGCCTTTGATAAATCTTCGATAATAGTTGACCATGCCCAAGAAAGAGCACAACTCGGTAACCTTTGTTGGAGCTTCCCACTCTGCAATAGCCTTTACCTTGGCTTTGTCCATGATGAGCTTCCCGTCCATAATCTTGTGGCCGAGAAACTCTACCTCCGGCTTGGCAAATGAACACTTCTCCCGCTTGACATATAGCTTATTTTCTTGCAACACTCGGAAAACTGTCCGCAAGTGCTCGGCATGCTCCTCAAGAGTGTTGCTGTACACTACGATGTCGTCGAGATAAACCACCATAAACCGATCAAGATATGGATGGAAAATGTGGTTCATGAGGGTGCAAAACGTAGCAGGGGCATTGGTGAGGCCGAATGGCATGACTTTGAACTCGAAGGCTCCGTAACGCGTCACACATGCGGTCTTCGGCTCATCCCCTTCCGCAATCCGCACTTGGTAATATCCCGATCTCAAATCAAGCTTAGAAAAGTACTTGGCCTGTCCAAGTTGATCAAACAAATCGGCAATTAGTGGAATGGGATACTTGTTTTTTATGGTTACCTTATTGAGTGCCTGGTAGTCGATGCAAAGGCAAAGTGACCCATCATGCTTCTTTTGAAAGAGGACCGGAGCTCCGTATGGTGCTTTTGAAGGCTTGATAAATCCGGCCTCTAAGAGTTCTTTGAGTTGTCTCCATAACTCATCTAACTCTGGTGGCGACATCCGATATGGAGCTTTGGCGGGTGGTTTGGCTCCCGGCTTTAACTCGATCTTATGGTCCACCTCCCTCCTAGGTGGTAGGCATTTTGGCAACTCGGATGGCATGACATCCTTGTATTCTTCAAGGAATTTGGATATTTCCCCTGGTACCGGCTCCGTGTTGTCCACACCTCCCTCATCCTCCAACTCATGCACCATGGCGAGAAAGGTCTCTTCCTTTCGCTTAAGTCCCTTCTCAACTTGCATTGCGGAGAGTTGGTTGCTTGGTGCGGCTTTGCTCACTGTTGGAATCATGCACGGGACTCCCTCAAGGATGCACATAGAGTTGTATCATGGTAGGGGTACCGCATTGAATTGCCTGAGAAACTCCATGCCAAGAACAAGGTTAAAATCATCTAAAGGTGCAACAGAAAATGATACCTTGCTGCTCCATGTGCCAAGATGTAGCTCAACATTCCGAGCCACGCCCCCAAGTGGTTTAGCTTCAGCATTCACCGTCTTGAGCCATCCGTCTGATTTCTCCACCTTGAGGCCTAACCGTCTTGCCTCACTATCTTTGATGAAGTTATGGGAAGCACCCGTGTCCAATAAGGCTTGAACTTTCTTCCCGTTGATGGTGGCTTCAACATGCATGAGGGACTTATCTTGAACTTTCGGTTGTGCGGGCTTTACCTTCAAGGCATTGAGAAGTTGGAGGCATCCCATGTTGGCAGTCTCGGATGCGGATGTCTCGGGTTGTTTCTCTTCGAACATGGCATTGAGGGCCTTGCGCTTGGGGCAGTCACGGATCCAGTGGTCCCCATCACAAAGATAACAATTCTCACGGCGCTTGTATTCCTTCTTGCCATCCTTCCGCCATTCTTTCTTGTGAGGCGGCTTATCTCCCTTTTCTCGGTGGGATAGTTTGTCTCCCTTTCCTCCCCCACCTTTGCCGTGATCGGACTTGCCATCCTTCTTCGGCTTGGATGGTTCTCCCTTGCGGAACTCAACGAGGGTGTCGGCTTCGGTAAGGGTTGTGGAGATGTTGGCTACTTGACGCCTTTGGAGCTCCCTTGGTGCCAGGGTTGGAGCCCCTCCATAAAGTTGAATAGAAAATCTTCCGAATTCATGTTATCAACTTGAAGCATAAGTTTAGATAATTCATCCACATACCTGGAAATAGGCCCCGTGTGTTTGAGTTCCCGCATCTTCTTTCGTGCCTCATATGCTACGTTGCCCGGATAGAATTGCTTTTTGATTTCACACTTGAGTAACTCCCAAGTGTTGATGATGCATGTGCCTTGCATAATCTCAGCATGCTTCCGTTGCCACCACGCGATTGCATGGTCCTCAAGATACCCGGTTGCAATGTTCACCCTCTCTTGCTCACTTTGGACATTGGTAGCTTCGAAGTACCTCTCCATGGACCATAGAAAGTTCTCCAGCTCTTGGGCATCCCGCTTTCCCCCATACTTCCGCGGTCTTGGAACTTCGACCCTTGCGAGAGGTGCGGCATTGGTGACGACCCCGTTTGCCACCGCCCTCTTGCAAAACGCCTAATCGCCCTTGCTTTCCTCTAGACCCGATCAGAGCTCTTCCACTTGAGCTTGTAATGTCCTGAGAGAGTCCAACACCACCACTTGGAACTCCTCAAAAGCTTGGTGCTTATCGGCAACATGTTGGCGAAACTCTCCCATGGTTTCGACCATGCCTTCAACATGATCCATCTTTTGATCGAGGACGTCGAGGTGTTCCTTCACTTCGGCAACATTCACCTCATTGCGCATCACCCGCGCTTCCATGGAGGCAATCACGTCCACGGACTTGTCTTTCCCTCCTCGAGAGTTCTTCTTGGAAGGGTTGGGGTTAGGATTGGCTTCCCTCCCCTTTTGCTCTTCATGGCAAACTTCAGACGACATCTTGAACCAAGAATCTTCCCGCTCTGATACCAACTGTAACGACCCGATTGCTTCCCTTCGGACTCGTTCGCCTTAGGTGCTAATCTCCCGACGATTGCCCTAAGTCAACCTTGCTTGCTCACGCTCCTAGCCCTGCAAGTAAGAAAACACTCACACAAACTCACAAGATATGCTAGAAGAGAGATCTTTACTAATTGAGAGAACTTTACAATTCTTGGATGGTTTGGCCAAATGAAGGCCTCCCCCTTTTATAGTAGTTGGAGTATACAATGAACGGTCTAGATCTTTCGAGATCAACGGTGGAGATTAGCTAACTCCAAACTACCACCTACCAACTACTATCTATCAACTACCTCATTAATTACAATATTCTAGCATGTACAAAAGTATTCCGGAAGCTTCTAGATTGTCCGGGTGACGCATACCAAGTGTTTAATGAAATGCTTGAGAGGCATCACACTTGCTACGTCTTAGGCTCAGTTTGCCCAAGAACACCATGAGCTGCTCTGAGGGATTGATTTGAGGGAGCAGAGGATCACAAATTTCTCTTAGGAGAGGGCAATGAGTCATCTTGAGGTGTCATGGCTATAGGACGTGAATAGGGTTCATTAAATATTGTTGTGTAATAAAATAAAAAAATTTTATGCAACAAAACCCTAGTCCCAAATTAGGATCGACATATATAGTCTAATATATAATTGAAATTAATCTAACTGAGTGATTAATCCAATACCAGCATTTGATGGCTCTTCCAGTTCCAAAGAGTTTTCACAATCCGATTTAATGAAGAATCGCTCCAATTAAGTCCACACAAAGGCAAGAATAAAAATTCACAATTAAAATGCTGCTAGACACTTTTAATTACAAAGGATGTGGATCAATTTTGAGAGAAAAAAATTCTCTCTCAAAAAGCAATGGGCAGCTAGGGTTTTTCAAAATGGGAGAATTATTAAAAATTAATTCTCTTTCCTTTCTTTGTATAGTGAGGGATATCTTATCCCTCACTTGTAATAGAAATAAGACCATTCCTAATAGGAATAGCATTTAATAAATGCAATATAAATATAAATATAAATATAAATATATATTTATTCATTTATTCAATTTTGGTATTTTATGATCTATTTAAATTCAATTAAATATATTCCATATTTATATTAATATTCAAATTAATATTAATACACTTGTAATTTGTGCTAAATTAATTTCAATATAAATATTGAATATAGGCAACAACCTTAGCAAATTTATTCGCACAAAAAATTACCAAAATACCCATTTCATCTAAATAACGAAATTACCTTTCCTTTATCATTCACCTTAAACTACCTTTAATGTGTGTGATCCATAGACTCTTTATCATGTTGGCAGTGACTAGAATCATAACTAAGCATCAAATAATTAGCCCTCTGTACACCAACTAAGATTGGCCTCTGGCAAGGCATTATGGTTACCTAACAAATATAGATTCAACGAAGTTGCTACCTTTCAACAGTATGGTTACTATGCAATTCAAATCATTTCATCACCAATTATCTTATCAAGGCTTAAAGTATAGAAATAGTGTCAATTTCAAATATATTGCCTTGATATATTTGCCTTCGGTTATCAGACGAATGACCATATATATTTAGATTTGAGCAATAACTTAATTCCACTGTGGCCACAGATTTGAAGTCGCTGCAATTTACCGAGTAGTTGAGTGAGATAATTTCTCTTGTATTCAGGAGTGATGAGTCATTTGTCAATCCACCATAGCCATAATGTACTTCTCAGTGTAGCCAACCACCATTGTACTGATAACCGTAAAAAGGACTACATTAGGCTAGTGTCAAACTATACCAATATTTACACACAATGCTCTGGTGATCTCAAGTCTAAGGATCACATGCACCACCATTAATTAGAGGATATATTCCATAGACACTAGGGTTACCATCTACATGGAATCCTTTGGTGGGTCAATCCAGAGAAATTGTAAATAAAAAGCACCCATGCGTTGTACTAGGTTGTCACTAAACAACCTTGACATGTGAGAACTATCACCACCCTTCAGTAGGGTCATTCAATTATGATAGCCTTACGGTATTATCTGTGTCCTTGGCCAGATTAATATTAACACTACGGAAATTTTTAGAATGACCACCATATGTGATCAAAGGTCCTCACAATCAAGATTGAAAACACTTGATTCCCTTGTCACAGTTCAACCGTTCTAAGGTTATATATCAATGCATAAATAATTAACATGAAATAGGAATTTATGCCTTTATTGATATTTAATATAATATTACAAGAGTCAATTATACAAATATTATTGGCTCTAGTGCATCTACACTAACACAAATAACGTTCTCTACTGCGAGAAGGAGGAGCTCGAGTGGCAAATTGCCCAACTGCAAAGGGTGGAGACCCATGACTCGTCGCTCGCTAGCATAAATAAGGGAGCTATTTTTTTTTTTTTCGAAGACTACTGCCTTTCGACTTTTCGGTGCTTTTGTAAATAGATATCTTGTACCAATTTTGGATGTTAATAGAATGGTCTTTATTCAAACCCTATTCTAAATGTACAAGCATATATATGTTCCTAATATCAGTACTTGGTTCTTACCTCTTAAAGGTCCTTGTCCCATGCTGAGTAGCTAGGTCGCAATATCTTCCTATCCTTTATTTTTCTAGAAATAACCTCAGTAAATTTAATTACATTGTGAGATTACCAAAATGTTCTTTCATCCTTAAAGATGAAAATACCCTTTCATCATAAATGACGAAAACACTTTTCTCACTAATTTTATTCTTAATATGTCTTCTATATGTGCGACTTGAAGGTTCCTCATCATATTGGCAGTGAATTGTATCGCGATTGACAATCAATCAATTGTCCCATTAGGCACAGACTAAGATTGGAATCTAGCCAAGCGTCATGGCCACTTGATAGATTCGGATTTAGCGAAACTGCTACTTATCAACGATATGGTTACCGTACAATTCAATCATTTCATCATCTATTATCTCATCAAGGTCGAGACACAGGAGTAGTGTCAACCTCGGATATCCTTGATATCTCGATATTCGGTTATTGGACCAACGATCATAATAGATTTGATTGAACTACAACTCAATCCCATTGTGGCCACAGATTTAGTGTCATTGCCATCTACCAAATTACTTAGCGAGATAATTTCTCCAATACCCTGGAGTAATGAATCCTCTATCGATCCACCATAGTCTCGATACGCTTCTCAATGTAGCCAATCACTATCGTTTTGATAATTCTAAGTAGAACTACGTTGAGCTGGTGTCAAACCACACCAATTGGTGTACAAGGCACTCTAGTGATCTCAAGTTTAAGGATCACATGCACCACCATCCATTAGAGGATTTCCATAGACATTGGGGTTACCATCTATGTGGAATCTCTGGTGGGTTTGTTCGGTGAAGTTGCCTATGACAAATACCCATATGTTGCACCAGGTTGTCGGCAAACAACCTTGACAAGTGAGATTAGTCACTGCCTTACGATAGGGTTGTTCAACACGATGATAGCATTACCGTATTATTTGTGTTCTTGATTAGAATAATACTAGGGTCACTGACGTTTTTAGAATGACCACCATATGTGCTCATAGGGCCTTACTATCGAGATTTCAAACAATCGATACCCTCATCACAGCTCTACCATCCGAAACACATATATAATTTTCTTATACGAATATAATCAGATCACATGATATAGATAAATGCTTTTATTAATAATAAAACATAATTACAAAGAGTCAATTTATAATATTGGATTGGTGCACTTTAGGGCAACTACTCTAACAATCTTCCTCTTACACTATAGCCAATAATTTATATATTTAATACCAAATAACGCTATGTGCCTATCATGCTTCTGCCGCAACAAAAACTTCAACAATGGGTTAGTAGGTATTCTACAAATCTGTACATCCACTTTTTGGTCAATTTCTTAGATAAGATTGAATCAACTAAGTATGTGTTTAGATTGTTAGTGAGACCGTGGTTCCTTAGCCATAACAATGACTCCATTGTTGTCACAATAGATCTCTATTGGATTAGTAACGCACCAAGTCCAGTAATAGACTTCTTGATCCAAACTACCTCTATGACAGCATTAGAAAATGCGATATACTCAGCATCGGTTGTAGAATCTGCTACAATATTTTGCTATGAGCTTTTCAGGTTACTATAGCTCCATCAAGACAAAATGTAAACCCTAACTGTGATCGATAATCGTTCTTGTCAGTTTGAAAATTGACACTTTGTATCTTCTAATAGTGAGTTCTACTTCTCCTCCATAAAACAAGAATATATCCTTAGTCTTTTTCAGGTACTTCAGAATATTCTTAATAGTGTCTAGTGACACTCACCTAGATCTAATTGATATCTACTACAAATGTTCAATGCAGATGAGATATCAATCCAAGTACATAACATGGCATACATGATGGATCCGATTGCTGATGCACATGGGATCTTTTCTATTCTATCTCTCTCATCATGTGTTTTAGGACACATATCCTTAGAGAGATAGACACCATGTGACATTCGAAGAAATCCCTTCTTGGATTCTTTCATACTGAATCTCTTCATTACCTTGTCTAGCTATATACGTACTCTAACTTAGGCCAAGCAACCTACACGATCTATCATGACAAATCTTTATTCTGAGGATATAGGCTGCTTCTCCTATGTCCTTTATGAAGAAGCACTTGGATAATCAAGTCTTTACTAACTACAAGTTCAGTATACCATTCCCGATGAGAAGTATGTCGTTAACATACAACACCAAGAATGCCACTGCGCTCCCACTTACTTTTGTAAACACATGGCTTATCTTCGTTTATGATGAAACCGAATTCTTTTATGGCTTCATCAAAACGAATGTTCCAGCTCCTTGAAGCTTGCTTGAACCCATAAATGGAACTCTGCAACTTGCATATCTTATCAGCTTGTCCATCAGGAACGAAACCATCGTGTTTTGTTATATACACATCCTTTTCAAGGTTTCCATTTAGGAAAGTTGTTTTGACATCCATCTGCCAAATCTCATAATCATGATATGCAGTAGTTGCAAGTATAATCCGGATAGACTTAATCATGGCAATTGGCAAAAAGGTTTGTTCATAGTCAATGCCATGAATTTGTTTGAAACCTTTGGAAACTAGTCATGCCATATAGGTATGCACCGTATCATCCATGTCAGCCTTCTTCTTGAAGATCCATTTACACCCTATGGGGTTTACCCCTTCAAGTGGATCCACTAGAGACCATACTTGGTTCTGGTACATGGGTCCATATCAAATTTCATAGCTTCAAGCCATTTAACAGAATCTGGATATGATATAGCATCATCATAGGTTTTGGGTTCATTGTCTTGGTCGACTAGTTTGTTGCCATGTTGAGTCACAAGAAAATCATATCTCTCGAGCTTATGACATACTCTTCCAAACCTATGTAGCTACTTGAGGTGGTTCACTTTGACCACAGATTGTGGAGTAAGCTCCTCACGATGTTCAACCACTTCTTGTGGCATATCACCCCATCCTTCATCTATTATATCTTGTGGTACTAGATCTCATCGAGTTCTATTTTTCTCCCACTAGTACCTCTTAGAAGAAATTTCTTCTCTAACAAGAAACCAGTATGAGCAAAAAAAAAAAAAAAAAAAAATCTTGCACTCTTCTGGGTGGTAGAAATAGTATCCTTTGATCTCTTTAGGATACCCTACAAAAATGCATTTATAAGACTTCAGGCCTAGCTTGTTTGAAGTCAATTTCTTGACATAAGCATCACAACCCCAAATCTTCAGATAAGACAAGTTGGGCTTTTACCCATTCCATAGTTCATATGGAGTTTTATCTATAGACTTTGACAGTACAAGTTAAGTACATGAGTCGCAGTCTCTAAGGCATAAGCCCAGAATGATGGGTAGGTCACTAAAACTCATTATGGACCTAACCATATCAAGTAAGGTCCTATTCCCACTTTCAAACACACCATTATGTTGGTGTATATGGAGGGATGATTTGTGATACTGTCCCACACTCCTTCAGGTATGTTTAACTCAACTTGTCATACTTGGTATAGTTGTTGCCTTAAGAATATCCATATTGTCCATTTCAAGAACATATAAAATTATTATGAAATAGTTCCATAAAGAATATAATTTATATTAAAAGACAACAATCCATTAGTAATAAAAGCAACATTCTTATTTGTCCAAAGTGGACATAGAAATATTATTTCTAAAAACTGAGGGAAAATAATAATCCACAAGTTCCAAATAACAAGTCCATAGGCAAAGTCAAAAAATAAGATCTTACAGCTAATGTAACATCATGTGCTCCATTTCCAACTAGTAGGTCCACATCTCCTTGATTGAGCAATCTACTATGCCGTAGTCCCTTTACATTATTACAAATGTGAGAACCACATCTAGTGTCAATGACCTAGGATGTAACAAGAGATAAATCTCAATACACACCTTTAGAAGAAGAGGCTTTCTTCTTCTTATTCTTTAGGAAGGCCTTGCAGTGTTTCCTCTAGTGGCTAGGCTTGCCACAATAGAAGCAAACTACCTTTCCAACCTTTGTTGATGTCACCCCTTGACTTAAGAGCATCTTGAGGTTTGGACTTAGGTTTGGGTTTAGCCTTAGCCTTACCTTCACTTTTGACCGCCCTCTACTAGTGTTAGCAACAACTAACATTAGTGGTTTAGACTTTTAATGTCTTGTTCTATAGTCTTTAAAAGGGTTAGGAGCTTAGGAAGAATCTTCTTATTCATGATCATATTATCTATGAACTGAGAATAAGAATCAGGTAAGGACTACAAGACTAAGATGATTGCCAAGTCATTGTTCAAACCCAAAGTCTCTAACCTTTCAATGTACCCAATCATCTTGTGTACATGAGGGCCAATCCATTTTTCACCTTAACAACTGTTTCAACACCTCATACCTTTCATTATGTTGAAGGTATAAAATCATGGTAAAGGATCCATGTTTTCATATTGCTTTTGCAATTCATGTTTTATTGATTCTAACTTAATGTTAGTATCATCCAGACAATTTGGCAAACATCTTGTTGTTTTGGGTGATGTCATCACCAAGCTCATCAGGTAGAGCCTGATTGATGGTATACATTTTATTTTCAAACTCAAGTACAATCCGAAGATCTCTCTACCAGTTTAAAAAATTACTACCATCTAGCCTGTGTTGATTATCGAACGCATTATAAGGTTGTTGTTGCTCATATTAGGATTCCACAAGTGCAGAAAAGCCAACTTTACCATTATGTTTATTATTATTATTTAATAAGGTCTTTTAATAAATAATTGCTCCCATTATTTTGCTTAAGCTAAGAGCCTTCACCATTAACCCGAGAAAAGCCGTTGGATTTCCTAGTGGATTGAGATCCCATCTAGACCTTTTCAAACCTTTGCCTTGGTGAACAAGCCAAAATGGGTTGATTAGGTAGGCCAACAAACTTAACTTATACCAGTTGATAGCTCCAACTACCAACCTCTAATGTAAACCAAGCCAATAAGCCAATTACACAATTCAATGGCACCAACCATTGTCCTCAAGTGTAATTCTCGGTATCAGCAGAGTGGACACTACATGTCACCATGTACACTTGTAAAGTGCACTTCTCTACTATGCCTATGATATGCTTATCAACCTTCGCTTTGGCGAACAAGCAAAACAAATCATTTAAGTTGATCCATCACCATTAAGGAAAACTACAACGAAGTTTAACCTCCCACTAGTAGAAGTGTACCCTTCGCTTTGGCGAACAAGGTTCTGACGAATAGTGGTTTGATTAAACTCATGGTAATGGAAGGCTTTTATTAATGACTTAATATCCTTTATCGAGGGATTTTTATTTTGTGTATCTCACCAATTTTATCTTGTTTAGCATGCTATAGTCATAACATACACCCTTAGCATGCATACTAAGCATAAAATAAACGTGTTGGTGCATGGCCTTAACTAAAAACCGATTCCTCAAGCCTAGAGGAAACAATAGGTCAACCTAGGTTTAATTACAACTTTGGATTCTTCAAGTAACCAGCCTTTTTCTTCCTTCGCTTCTTCTTCTCGAACATTACACAACTTTCAAAATAAAATTACAAATCTAATTTTACATATTTGAAAAGAAACCTCGAGTTACAATCGAGGGGAGTGAGATGAAAAAGAGAAGTACAACATAGGTAATAGAGAAAGGTAGGGCACATGGGCCTTATTTTAAATTACATAACCCAAAACAATTAAACTAGGTCCGTAGGCTTATGCACCAAGCACCATGCATATTCAAAACAAGAATCATACATAAACAATCAAAATTAAATTTTGATTAGGTTGGTAAATTACAAGTTATCCCATGATTTTTAGCAATGTTATTTAAGTCCAACAAGTTTTAAAATTTTTATTTTAATCCCTTGTTAACGGGCCTCACTCAATTGGGTCTCTAGAATGTTTCTAACATGCAGCAACATTTTTAGAAAAATTATGGATTAAAAAATATCGTGCAACAGCATGATCACGGCCCAAAATTCAGCCCGTTGCACCTTTACGTGGGCTGCCCAAAAATTCAGATTTGGTGTACATTAAGACGCTTGGCTGAAAAACCAAGTGCCAACCAAGGCCAAGTGCTTTCTGGGACAACCCAAAAACAGCAGCCAACGGGAGGACATCAGCATTGCATTCAAATGCGCTGTTGCTACACAAGGTCGCTATTGTGTTGTTTGCGGTGGCATAGCCCAAGGCCACATGCTGGAGCATGTGGCCAGCACATCCCCATGCACAACAGTGCGCAATAGTGGAGCTGCTGCAAGCAATGCGCTGCCGCTGCTGCTTCTTGCTGTTGCCGTGAGCGGTAGCACACAGCAGCAACATACCACCCTACATGGCAGCATCCTTCTCTGATAGAAATCAAGTTTTATTTGATTTCAGTCCATAAAAAACAGATGCACAAAATCAGATTTGCAACATGTCAACCACAACAGATTTTTACAACAAAAATTCCAGTTTTACACAACATGCAAAAACCACAATCGATACATATAGAAATCAACTCAACCAAACATCGAATAACAACGTAAAAGGTATAAACCTGGCTCTTATACCATTATAAGTTGTTGGAAGGGCTTACGCAGTGGAAAACAAAATCAAAATCCCCAAACAACTTATAACCCAAGAAACCTTATATTTAATTTACGTCATTAATATAAATCAACAATAAACATAAACATTTCAAAACTTATACCTGTGTTTGGAGGCTCCTTTGATGAGATTGGAATTGCTACAACTCCAAGGTAGGAGTGCATTAACGGTATCCACCTAAAGACAAGACGAATGCCGTTGAGGGATTTTATTGGCTAGAAAAATCCTCAACTTTAAGAACAAAATACAACATAATTTTTTAAGCAAAAAATTCTGCTCACCCAACAATTGAGTTGGCATTTTTGGGAGAGAGAGGGTGGCTAGGTTTTCTTTTATTTGAAAAGAATATCTCATTTAATTTTTAGTTGCACTTAAATAGTGCACACTAAAAACCTAATCTAATATGGAATAGCAATCTAATTATTCCATATTTACATTAGCAACATTCCAAATACCAAACAAAGCATTTCAATTCAAAATATAAAATCAAATTTGAATTCCATAGTATCAATTGTTAATATTAAATAATATGTATATATATATATATATATATATATATATATATATACAATCTCACTAATTTAATTTCCATATGAAATTAAATATAGGCAATAACTTCAACAAATTTAATTGCATTATGAGATTATCAAAATGCCCTTTTATCTTAAAAGACAAAAATACCCTTTCATCATAAATGACTAAAACGCCCCTCTCACTAATTTTATTCTTAATTTGTCTTCTATGTGTGCGACCCAAAGGCTCCTTATCATATCGGCAATTAATTGTATCATGATTGACAATCAATCAATCATCCCACTAGACATAAACTAAGATTGGCACAGAAGTAGTGTCAACCTAGGATATCCTTGATATCTCGGTATTTGGTTATTGGACCAATGACCGAAATCGATTGGATTGAGCTACAACTCAATCTCATTGTGGCCACAGATTTAATGTCGTTGCCATCTACCGAATTACTCAATGAGATAATTTCTCCCGTACCTAGGAGTGATGAATCCTTTTTCTATCTACCATAGCTCGATACACTTCTCAATGTAGCCAATCACTACCGTTATGATAATTCTGAGTAGAACTACATTGGGCTAGTGTCAAACCACACCAATTGGTATACAAGGCGCTTTGGTGATTTCAAGTCTAAGTATCACATGCACCACCATCCATTAGAGGATTTATTCTACATACACTAGCGTTACCATCTATGTGGAATCTTTGGTGGGTCTGTTTCGTGAACTCGCCTATGACAAGCACCCATGTTTTGCACTAGGTTGTCGGCAAACAACCTTGACAAGTGAGATTCGTCACTGTCTTACGATAGGGTTGTTCAACACTATGATAGCCTTACCGTATTATCTGTGTCCTTGGGCAAAATAATACTAGAGCTATAGATGTTTTTAGAATGGCTACCATAAGTGCTCATAGGGTTCTCACTATTGAGATTTCAAATACTCAATACCCTTGTCACGGTTCTACCTTCCTAAGGACATATATCATTTTCTTATATGAATATAATCAAATCACATGATATAGATAAATGCCTTTATTGATAATAAAACATGATTACAAAGAGTCAATTTATAATATTGGATTGGCTCTAGGGTACATACTCTAACAACATCATGGCCACCCGACTGATTCAGATTCATCATATTCATTGTCTGTCAACAATATTGTTGCCGTGTAATAAAATTCTTTCATCATCTATTATCTCATCAAGTTTTGAAGCATAGAAGTAATGTCAGCTTCAAGCATGAACCACCTTGACATATTTGGATTTAGTTATCGGACCCATCGACCAACCAAGCATCAACTCGATTCCATTGTGGCCATAGATTCCAAGGTTGTTGTCCTTTACCGAAATCTCATTGAGATAATTTCTCTTGTACCCAAGAGTGATGAATCTTTTATCAATCTACCATATGCATGATGTACTTCTCAATGTAGCCAATCATTACCATCTTGATAACCCTACTAGGATTACGTTTAGCTAGTGTCAAATTACACCAATAGGTACACACGACGCTATGATGATCTAAAGTTTAAGGACCACATGCACCACCATCTGTTAGAGGATGTATTCCATGGACATTGGGGTTACCATCTATATGGAATCCTCTGATGGGCCAATCTAGTGAACTCTTGAATAACAAGCACCTATGCATTGCACCAAATTGTCACCAACCAACCTTGACATGTGAGATCTATCACTACCTTCTGGTAGGGTCGTTCAAAGCTATAACAGCCTTACCGTATTCTCTGTGCCCTAGTTTAGGATAATACTAGGGCTATGGATGTTTCTAGAATGGCCACCATAAGTGATCATAGGGATCTCACAATCAAGACTTATCACTGCTTGTTTCCCTCATCATGGTTCAACCACTCTAAGGGCATATATTAATATATACATATGAAATATGTTTTACATAATATAAACGATGTCTTTCATAGATTGAATAATCATGATCCTTAGAGTCAACATATAACAATATGATTAGCTCAGGAGCACCTACCCTAACACCTTGCCTTTCTTTTAATCTCTTGTATTTCTCTCTCTCATCTTACTCATTTCGAATGTAAATCAAGGTTTCTCTTTATTGATGTAAAGTTAAATTAGAATTTAATTTAATTTAAAGTAATGGTTGAGAGAAGAAGTATTGGATTGAAGAAGACAGGTTTCTAATTTGAAAGTCCTCTTGTAATTTAATTACCTAGGTTGAGATACAAATTCCCCAGGGCTCAGGGAGTTCGGTTTAGTTAAGGTAATGCACCAAAGAATTTATCTTTATTTCTTTAGTTGGCAGGCTAAGGTTGAATGTTATGGATATAACATGTTAATAAAGATAATAAAATGATGAGACCAAAAGAGAAAAAACCCTCATAAAGGATATTAAGTCTATGATTAACACCTTCCAATATATATATATAAATATTGAATGAACGTCATTAAAGGATAAAAATAATAACAGCTCAATACTCGATCTATGATTTTGTTCCGGAATCATGGACACTAATTATTTAATTAGTGGAAGGGCATAATAGTAATTAACCCTTCATGGGATTTTCAGGGCAACCCTATAAAAGGGGACTTTTCCCTACAAATCAAATAATCTCTCATACTCTCTCTTGGCCGTGAATACCAAAAGTTCATTGAGAGAATTTTTCTCTCAACCCTGTATCTCACTCAACTTCTTTAGACTACACAAATTATCTAGTCAATGTTTTGTGTTGAATCTTGCCTTTGTGCGGATATCGTCGATTTGATTCTACACTTGGATCGTGCGTGTTTTTCATCCAAATCCGAAAAAGAGGTGGAGCCTTCAAACATTGGTAAGATTATGAATCATTTATGGGTCTTGATTGATTTATAGCATGTGAACATTGTTATACTCATATATGGATTTCGGGGCTTATTGTGTTCAATCAGTAAATTTTTGTTTTTTGCTATGTTTATCTTTGATTAAAACACTTACAATTGGTGCATTTGCCTTTAGACCTAGTATTAGCTAATTTTGGGTTTTTGTAATTTCAATTTAAATAAGGCCCTGACTTTCTTTACAATCTCTTGTTAATTCTTCCTCTCATCTTACTCCCCTCGCATGTAAGTTGAGATTTCTTATTATTTATGTAAACTTAAATTAGAATTTATTTTAATTTAATGTAATGATTGAGAAGAAGAAACGTTGGATTGAAGAAGGCGGGTTCTTAAATTGAAGATTCCTCTTGTATTTTCTATTACCTAGGTTGGCATAAAAACTCATATGTGCTTAAAGAATTTGGTTTAGTTAAGGCAATGCACCAACACATTTATCTTTATTGCATAGTTTGCACACTAAAGGTGAATATTATAGGATATAACATGTTAATAATGATAATAAAATGATGAGACCAAAAGAAAAACAAAAACCGTCATAAAAGATATTAAGTCTAATTCATGCCTTCCAACACCATGGGCCTAGTCAACCAATTGTTCGTCGTCACCTTGTTCACATCAGCGAAGGCACACTTCTATCAATGGAAGGCCAAGTCGCATTGGAGTTTTCCTTAATGGTGTTGGGTTAAGACTTAACTAGCAGTTTGGTTTATTCGATCAACGAAGGGTGAAAACATACTAGAGGCATGGTAGAGAAGTGCAATCTATTGATGCACAGGTTGATATGTATTATCTACTCTACTGATCCAAGAGTTACACTTAAGGTCAATGGTAGGTGCCATTGAATTGTGTAATTGGTTTGTTTGCCCAATTTATATTTGAGGATTAATGGTTGGTGCCATTAGTTGGTATAGATTGAGTTTGTGACCTACATAAATCAACCCATTTTGACTTGATTCAATCAACGAAGGTTTAAAATGGAATTTATGGGTTCATGGCCCACTAGAAAGACCAACGTGCCTTCCTAAGTTTAATAGTGAGGGCTATTAGAACTTGAGTAAAATAGGGGGAGCGTTTTAATTAATTAAAAGACCTTGATTAATTAAATCATAACATGATATTAACTCACTTTATTTTGCCCTTGTAGACTCTCAAAATGACTACCAACACACTGTCATTGCGATTACTTATTGAAAAAAGGGAACCAGTTTGATGGTAATAATTTTATAGTGTTAGTGTAGGTGCCCCTGAGCCAATCATATTGTTTATTTGACTCTGAGGATCATGAATATTCAATATATGAAAGGCATTGATTATATTATGTAAAGCATATTTCATGTGTGTGTACTACTATATGCCCTTGGAGTGGTTGAACCGTGACAAGGGAATCAAACAGTGATAAGTCTTGATTGTGAGATCCATATGATCACTTATGGTGGTCATTCTAGAAACATCCGTAGCCGAAGTATTATCCTAACCTGGGGCATAGATGATATGGTAAGGCTATCATAGCATTGAATGACCCTATCGGAAGGTAGTGACTAATCTCACATGTCAAAGTTGTTTGGTGACAACTTGGTGCGGCACATGGGTGCTTTTTATTCACAAGTTCACCGGACAGACCCATAAGAAGATTCCATATAGATAATAACACAAATTTCCATGGAATACATCCTCTAATAGATGGTGGTGCATGTGGTCCTTAGACTTGAGATCACCGAAGCGTTGTGTGTACCTATTGGTGTAGTTTGAAACTAACCAAATGTAATCCTGATAGGGTTATTAGTACAGGAGTGATTGGCTGCATTGAGAAGTACATCACGACTATGGTGGATCGACAAAGGATTCATCACTCATGTGTATAGGAGATATTATCTTGGTGAGATTTCGGTAAAGGACAACAACCTTTGAATCTATAGCCACAGTGGAATCGAGTTGAAGCTCGATTGGTCGATTGGTCCAATAACCAAATCTAAACATGTCAAGGTGGTTTATATTTGAACCTGACATTACTTCTATGCTTCAAATCTTTATGAGATAATAGATGATGAATGGATTCGATTTTACATTAACAATCCCATCCAATCCCATATTGGATTTAATATGTAAGATTAGTTATTAGTTTAAATATGTATATTGTCATATATATATATTGTAAATAAATAAACCATCAATATTTAAATGTATATATCAGTGTATATTTGTTTTAAATATTTAAAGAATGTTATTAAAGGATAAAAATAATAACGACTCAATACCCGGTATATGATTTTTTTTTTTTCCTGAAATCATGGACACTAATTATTTAATTAGAGGAAAGGCATTATGATAAATAACCCTTCAAGGGATTTTGAGGGTGACCCTATAAAAGGGCACTTTTCCCTAAAAATCAAATAATCTCTCATTCACTCTCTCTTGGCCATGAACATCAAAGGTTCATTGAGATAATTTTTCTGTCAATCCTTTATCTCACTCATCTTCTTTAGACTACACAAATTATCTAGTAAATCTTTTGTGTTGAATCTAGTCTTTGTGTGGATACCGTTGGTTCGATCCTACACTTAGATCATGAGCTTTTTTCACCCAAATATGAAAAAAGAGGTGGAGCCTCCAAATGTTGGTAAGATTCTAAATCATTCATGGGTCTTGATTGATTTATAGCATATGAACATCATTATACTCATATATGGATTTCGAGGCTTATAATGTTTAATCGGTAAATTTTTCTGTTGCATTTATCTTTTATTAAAACACTAACATATAGACTAGTATAGACATTTTTACTCTGTAGTTGAGTCTAAAGATAAATTATATACCATGGAGCAAGCTTTAGAGCTTGATGATGATTCCACCCGAGAACAAATGGACGTTTATTCACAACGTCTGCATGATGCTAACATCAATTGTGTAACATATCTTATGTTAGCATCAATGACATCGTAACTGCAAAAGCAGTATGAGAACATGGATTTATCCACCATGGTCTTGACTTTTCAACAAAAGGAGAGGTATAAGGTGTCACGTGAATTGTTCATGTGCAAAATGTACAAAGGTGCCAAAGTTAGACCTCATATGCTCAAGATGATCGAGTATGTTGAGACTCTAGAGGTTTTAGGATGTGGTTTTTGTTAGGATTTAATTAAACAAATAGGCAGCAAAATTAAAAAAAAAAAAAGTTTACTAATTAAAACCCTAGAAGTCCCAAAATCCATATATGAGTGTTACAATATTTACATGTTATAGATCATCAAAAACCCATACAAGGTTTAGGTTCTTACCCACGTTGATGGCTCCACCGCTTTTGAACCGATGAAAAATGCTCATAGTCCATGGTTAGAAGTGAACCCACAATAGCCACACAAAGGCAAGAATCAACACACAATCACTATACTAGTTTGAATTGTGAAGTTTAAAGAAGATGATGTGAGTGAGAAAAGTTGAAAGAAATCTCTCTCAAGGATTTGTCTTGGGTGGCCAAATGAAGCTCTTCGGGAAATTTAGAGAAAAGTCCCCTTTTATAGGCACACCCTAATTTCCCTTGATTAGTATAACAAATATACTCTTCCACTAATAATTTAATTAGTATCCATGATTTTTGAACAAAATCATAAATTGGGTATTAGGCTATTATTATTGTATTCATCTAATAATAATTTTTCAATATTTAAAACATATATACACCAATATATATATAATGATTGTTTATATATATATATAAATATTTAAATAAATAACTAATCTTACATATTAAATTCAATACAGGATGGGATCCAAGCAACAACCTTTCTAGCAAATTTAATTGCTCTGTAAGATTTACCAAAATAGCCCTTTGTTAACAAATGACAAAAACGTCCGTTATACATTATCTTCTTTAAATTGCCTTTTAAGTGTGTGACCCGTAGGCTCTTCATCATGTCAGTAGTGAGTAATATCACGATCAACACCCTATTAATCATCTCATTACACACAAACCAAGATTGGCCTCTAGTAAGGCATCATGGCCACCTAACAAATTCAGATTCAACGTATTCGCTACCTATCAACAGTATGGTTACCGTGCAATCAAATCCTTTCATCAGCTATTATCTCATCAAGGTTTGAAGCATATAAGTAATGTCAGATTCAAGTATAAACCACCTTGACATATTCAAATTCGGTTATCGGACCAATTGACCAACCAAGCATCAACTTGATTCCACTTTAGCCATATATTTCAAGGTCATTGTCCCTTACAGAAAATCTAATAGAGATCATTTCTCTTGTACCAAGTGAACCCTTTGTCGATCCACCATAGTCATGATGTACTTCTTAATATAGCCAATCACTACCATAATGATAACCCTATCAAAATTATGTTTGACTAGTGTCAAACCAAACCAATAGGTACACATGGCACTTCGATGCTTTCAAGCATAAGGACCACATGCACCACCATCTGTTAGAGGATGTATTCCATAGACATGGGTGTTACCATCTATATGGAATCCTATGATGGGTTAGTCCAGTGAACTCGTGAATAACAAGCACCCATACATTGCACCAAGTTGTCATCAAACTACCTTGACATGTGAGATCAGTCACTACCCTCCAATAGGGTCGTTCAATGCTATGATAGCCTCCCTGTATTATTTATGCCCTAGGTTAGGATAATACTCCGACTATAGACATTTCTACAATGACCACCATAAGTGATCATAAGAATCTCACAATCAAGACTTATCACTGCTTGATTCCCTCGTCATAGTTCAACCACTCTAAAGGCATATATTAATACATACATATGAAATATGCTTTACATAATATAATCAATGCCTTTCATATATTGAATTTTCATGATTCTCAGAGTCAAATACAACAATATGATTGGCTCAGCGGCACCTACACTAACACTATAAAATTATTACCATCAAACTGGTTCCCTTTTTCGATAATCGATCACAATGACAACGTGTTGGTAGTCATTTTATGAGTCTACAAGTGCAAAATAAAGCATGTTAATATCATGTTATGATTAAATTAATTAAAACGCTCCCATTATTTTACTCAAGTTCTAATAGCCCTTACTATTAAACTCGGGAAGGCCCGCTGGTCTTCCTAGTTGGCCAAGATCCCATAAATTCCATTTTAAACCTTTGTTGATCGAATCAAGTCAAAATGGGTTGATTTAGGTAGGTCACAAACTCAATCTATACTAGCTAATGGCACCAACCATTAATCCTCAAATATAAATTGGGCAAACAAACCAATTACACAATTCAATGGCACCTGCCATTGACCTCAAGTGTAACTCTTAGATCAATAGAGTTGATACTACATATCAACTCCTGCATCATGAGATTGCACTTCTCTACTATGCCTCTAGTACGTTTTCAACCTTCATTGATCGAACAAGCCAAACTACTAGTTGAGTCTTAACCCAACACCATTAAGGAAAAACTCCAATGCGACTTGGCCTCCTACTAGTAGAAGTGTACCATTCGCTGATGCGAACAAGGTTATAATGAACAATGAGTTGACTAGGCCCATGGTGTTGGAAGGCATGAATTAGACTTAATATCTTTTATGAGGGTTTTTGTTTTTCTTTTGGTCTCATCATTTTATTATCATTATTAACATGTTATATACATAGCATTCACCCTTAGCATACAAACTAAGCAATAAAGATAAACGTGTTGGTGCATTACTTTAACTAAACCAAATTCCTCAAGCCTAGAGGAATATTTATGCTGACCTAGGTAATAGAAAATACAAGAGGAGTCTTCAATTTAAAAACCTGCCTTCTTCAATCCAACATTTCTTCTTCTCGATCATTACATTAAATTAAAATAAATTATAATTTAACTTTACATGAATAATAAGAAACCTTGATTTAGATGCGAGGGGAGTAAGATGAGAGAAAGAATTTACAAGAGATTATAAAGAAAGGCAGGGCACACATGCCTTATTTAAATTGAAATTACAAAACCCCAAAATTAACTAATACTAGGTCTAAAGGCAAATAAACCAAACTTTAAGTGTTTTAATCAAAGATAAACGCAGCGAAAAACAAAAATTTACTGATTGAACACAATAAGCCCCGAAATCCATAAATGAGTATAATGATGTTCATATGCTATAAATCAATCAAGATCCATGAATGATTCAGAATCTTTCCAACGTTTGCATGCTCCACCTATTTTTCGAATTTGAATGAAAAACACTCATGATCCAAGTGTAGGATCGAACTGACAATATCCACACAAAGGCAAAGATTCAACACAAAATATTTACTAGGTAATTTGTGTAATCTAAAGAAGATGAGTGAGATATAGGTTTGAGAGAAAAATTCTCTCAATGAACCTTTTGTATTCACGGCCAAGAGAGAGTGAATGAGAGATTATTTGATTAATTTTTAGGGAAAAGTCCCCTTTTATAGGGTTGCCCTAAAAATCCCTTGAAGGGTTAGTTACTATTATGTCCTTCCACTAATTAAATAATTAGTGTCCATGATTCTGGAATAAAATCATATACCGGATATTGAGCCATTATTATTTTTATCCTTTAATAACGTTCTTTCAATATTTAAAACATATATATACCGATATATATATTTAAATATTGATGGGTTATGTATTTACAATATATATATGACAATATACATATTTAAATAAATAGCCGATTGTACATATTAAATCCAATACGGGAATTTGATCTAGGCAATAACCTTTCCAGCAAATTTAATTGCTTTGTAAGATTTACCAAAATACCCTTTTGTCAACAAATGACAAAAATACCCCTCACATATTATCTTCTTTAGATTGCCTTTTATATGTGTGACCCAAAGGCTCCTTATCATGTCGGTAGTGTGTAATATCATGATCGACACCCAATCAATCGTCTCATTACACACAAACCAAGATTGGCCCATAGTAAGACATCATGGCTACCTGACAAATTCGGCTTTAGCGTAATCGCTACTTGTCAACAGTATGCTTACCGTGCAATCAAATCCTTTCATCATCTATTATCACATCAAGGTTTAAAGCATATTAGTGATGTGGGCTTCAAGTATAAACGACCTTGACATGTTCAAATTCGGTTATTGGACTAGTCGACCAATTGAGCTTTAAGTCAATTCCACTATGGCTATAGATTCTAAGGTCGTTGTCCTTCACTGGAATCTCATTGAGATAATATCTTCTGTACATAGGATTGATGAATCCTTTGTTGATTCACCATAGTTGGGATGTACTTCTCGATGTAGCCAATCACTCTCGTACCAATAACCCTCTCATGATTATGTTTGTTAAGGGTCAAATTACACCAATAGGTACACACGACGCTCCAATGATCTCAAGTCTAAGGACCACACACACCACCATTTGTTAGAGGATTTATCCCATGGACATTGGTGTTACCATCTATATGGAATCCCCTGATGGGTTAGTCTAGTGAACACGTGAATAATGAGCATTCATGTGTCGTACCAAGTTGTCACCAAACAACCTTGACATGTGAGATCAGCCATTGCCTTCCTGTAGGGTCATTCAATACTATGATAGCCTTACCATATTATTTGTGCCCTAGGTTAGGATAATACTTCAGATACAAACATTTCTAAAATGGCCACCATAAGTGATCACGGGGATCTCACAATCAGGACTTATCACTATTTGATTCCCTTGTCACAGTTCAACCACTCTAAGGGCATATATTAATCTCTGTTTTAAAACCTGGACCAGTCGGTCTGGCCGGTCCGACTAGGACCCGAAAACTTCTCCAGTTTGCTTCATGTTTTAGGGTGTTTTTATAATATTTCAAATTTATAGAGACTAATTTGTAATTTTCTAGGGGCATTTTACAGATACGTCAAAAGTTAAGGGATTAATTGGTAATTTTTGGGGGTATTTTTGAAATAAATAAAAATTTTAGGGACTAATTAAATTTTTAGGGATAATTTTATAATATACTAAAATTTAAGGGATTAATATGCAATTTTTAAAAAATAAAATTATTGCTGATGTCACTAGTCCAATCGGTTGGTCTAACCAGTTGGATCAGTTGACCCATGACCCAGGCATCAAAACGGGTTGCCCTTCAGTCTGAGTTTTAAAACAATGATATTAATACATACATTTGAAATATGCTTTACATCATGTAATCAATGCCTTTTATATATTGAATATTCATGATCTACAAAGTCAATATACAACAATATGATTGGCTCAGGGGCACCTACTTTAATAATCTCCCACTTGCACCTCTAGGCAATCATTTATATATTTAATACCAAATGACGTCAATTGCCTATCATGCTTTTGCTATGACATAGCTTTAGTAAGCAGATCCAAGATGTTATCATTGGCTGGTACTCTGCTTATTTGCACATCTCCACTCTCAACAATTTCCCTGATAAGGTGAAAACGTCTAAGAATGTGTTTAGATCTCTGATGAGACCGTGGTTCCTTAGCCTAAGCAATGACCCCATTGCTATCACATAATATATGTATTGGATTAACAATGCTTGGAACCACTCCATGTTCAATAATGAACTTCTTGATCCAAACCGCCTCTTTGGCAACTACTGGCAGCACAGTGTACTTTGATTCCATAGTAGAGTCAACAATAATACTTTGCTTTGATCTTTTCCAGCTTACTACAGCTCCATTGAGACAAAAGAAAAAACCTAATTGTGATTGAAAATCATCTCTGTCAGTTTGAAATCTGGCATCACTGTATCCTCTTATAGTGAGTTCCTTATCTCTTCTATAAACCAAGAACATATCCTTAGTCCTCTTCAGGTAATTAAGAATGTTCTTGACTGCGATCCAATGATGCTCACCTGGATCCGATTGATGTCTATTACAAATGCTTAAAGCATATGAGACATCAATCCTAGTACATAACATGGCATATATAATGGATCTAATAACGGATGTATATGGTATCATGTTCATCTTATCTCTCTCATCGTGTGATTTCAGACACATGTCCTTAGAGAGACGAACACCATGTGACACTGCAAGGAATCCCTTCTTGGATTCTTCTATACTGAATTTGTTCAGTACCTTATCAATGTATCTAACTTTGGCCAAGCAACCTACGAGATCTATCACGATAGATCTTTATACCAAGGATGTAGGCTGCTTCCTTTAAGTCTTTCATGGAGAAGTTGGATAACCAAGTCTTTACTGTCTGCAAGTTTGGTATATCATTCCTAATAAGCAATATGTCATGGACATACAATACTAGGAATGTCACTGTGCTCCCACTGAACTTCTTATACACACAAGGCTCATCTTCATTTTTGGTGAAACCAAATTCCTTAATGGCTTCGTTAAAACAAATGTTCCAACTCCTTGATGCTTGCTCAAGTCCATAAATGGACCTTTGCAACTTGCATACCTTCCCTGCTTGATCTTAAAAAATGAAACTAGCAGGATGTGTCATATACACATTCTCTTCAAGGTTTCCATTCAAAAAGAGCAGTTTTGACATCTATTTGCCAAATTTCATAATCATGGTATGCAACTATTACAAGCATAATCCGAATAGACTTTAGCATTACTATTGGAGAAAAGGTTTCATCATAGTCTACACCATGCTTTTGCTTGAAACCTTTGGCAATCAAGCATGCTTTATAGGTATGCACATTACCTTCCATGTTTCTCTTCTTCTTGAAGACCCCATGTTTCTCTTCTTCTTGAAGACACATTTACATCTTATGGTTTTATCTCATCAGGTAAGTCCACTAGTGTCCATACTCGGTTCTGGTACATGGAGTCCATTTCGAATTTCATGGCCTCAAGCCATTTAGCGGAGTCCAGAATTGATATAGCGTCATTGTTGGTTTGAGTTCATCATCTTAATAAACTAGTGCATCGCCGTGCTGAGTCATGAGATATCCATACCTCTCAGGCTCACGATGTACTTTACCATACATACATAGCTCTTATGTCTGAGTTTGCTCACTTTCTTCCACAATTTGTAGAGTGACCTCCTCCTGATTTTCCTCTATTTCTAGTGGTACATCTGGCTGTTCCTCATCAACCATATCTTATGGAGTTAGAACCTCACCTAGTTCGACCTTTTTTACCTCTTGTACTATTTTGGACAAATTCCCTTTCCAAGAATACACCAGATTGAGCTACAAAAACCTTTTGCTCTTCTGGCTGGTAGAAATAGTATCCCATGATTTCCCTTAGATATCCCACAAAGATACATTTGTCCGATTTTGGGCAAACTTATTTGATGGCAAACTTATTTGACGTCAATTTCTTGACATAAGTCGTATAACCCCAAACTCTTAAATAAGATAACTTGGGCTTTTGCCCATTTCATAGTTCACATGGAGTCTTATCCACTAATTTGGATGGCACACAGTTTAGTGTATGAATCGCAGTCTCTAGGTATAGCCCCAAAATGCTACGGATCGGCCAAACTCATCATCAAACAAACCATATCAAGTAATGTTCGATTCCTCCTTTTCGATGCACCATTGTGGTATGGCGTATAAGGAGGAATGAGTTGTGATACTATCCCACATTCCTTAGGTATCCACCAAACTCTAAGCGCAAGTATTTACCTCCTCAGTCCGATCAAAGGGCTTTAATACTCTTTCTGAGCTTGTTCTATACTTCAACCCTAAACTCTTTGAACTTGTCAAATCGTTCAAATTTATACCGCATCAAATAGATATAACTGTATCTACTGAAATCATTAGTAAATGTGATGAAGCAAGAATACCCTCCTCTTGCCTGAACTGATATAGGACCACATACATCACTATGGATAATCCCTAACAGTTTTATAGATCTTTCAATGGGGAACCAATAGTGGGAGAACGGGGTGCAAATACAAGGTCTCTTTCGTTATAGCATATAAATATTGCAATTTTTGGATGTGGGATTCTTCAGTTATGTTGTTTTTTTCCAACTACTTGGTCTACTTCTTGGTGGGCTTTCTTCATTACCTTTGGTTTTTTTATTAGTTCAGCCATGGCGAACTCGATTGCATTGGAGGATGTATTGCTCCCAACCACCACCATATCCTGTCCACAAATTCACGAACTCATGTCAAAGGAGCCAGAAAAAGTACACAGTTTGGAAGATTGGTATAAATTAGACAAATTATCATATCTATAATTTTAACCTAGCATTAAGTGTGTAAAGTCAGATTAGAGTAGATAAAGTGCTACAAATTTCACAAGTTGTAACAGAAAAGATCACTAAAAAAAAATATTTATGACAAAAGATGTATCGCCATTAATATAGTTTAAGATTAGAGATAGTGGTTAATTTTTTTAGCCCTTCTAAAATTTGGTTAACTTTTTAATATCACTAATATTATTCATTCATATATAAGTAAAAGTAATACTATACTTACAAAGAAATTTTATAAAGATCTCCATATAAAGTGATGTAGCAAAAAATGAATGGAACAGTGAATTTAATGAGTTTGACTTTTTATCTTACTCTTCCATTCATTTTTTGCCACGTCACTTTATATGAAAATCTTTGTAAATATATTATTATTGTATAAGTAATTAAAGGAATAATAAATAAATAAATAAACTAATTATAATAAGATTTTTAAAAAGAAAAATATTATATTTACAACTCAATCTCACAACGTTCTCTTATAACCCTAACGTGTTGACCGATTAGCACTGTCACGTTAGCTCCCATTACACCTAAGTTATCAAAAGACACTACTGAAAACGAATGATCGTTCCTTTAAAACGAATGGTCGTTACCTATGAAGGAGCGGTTGTTCCTTCATAAGGAACAATTGTTTCTTATGAAGGAACAACCATTCCTTGTGAAGGAATGGTTGTACCTTAAGGAATAACTAAAGGAATAGCCTTTCCTTGTCATTCCTTTCATAAGGAATGGTTGTTCCTCATTTATGAATGATCATTCATTTGGTCCTTCATAAGGAACAATCATTTCTTTCGTGAGGAACGATCAATTATTCATAAGTAACGACTATTCGCTATGAATGAACGACTGTTTCTCTAGCCTAGTCAAAATCATTTTGACATGACACACAAACTCAATTGTCACGTCAGGGTCATAAGAGAAGTTTGTGAGAAAAGGTTGTTGGCGTACATTACTGTTTTAAAAAAGACTTACCATAAGGAAGGTTTTGACATGTGTCATGTTTGTAATCACGTTCAATCGTCAAAAACATTTGTTCGTCAACATTAAGGGTGACCCGACCCAACTGTATATGTACCCCCAACAGTTTGTCGAACCTCAAGCCGCTGGAGCGCGAAAATAGAGTCCAGGGTTTTGTTGCTCAGCATCTTAAGAACAGATATCTTCCTTCACATCCTCCACTCGGATCTATACAGGTTCCAAACAATGTCACACTCGCTTGAGTTGCGACCCGACCCGTAATGGGCACGTCCTGGTTGGCAAAAATGGTGTCGTGTTCTTTGAGGACTTGGTGAACTGAAGAAGGAGAAGTCAAAACGATGCCAATTTTGTTCTCAAGACGAAGCTAGTAAGCGGGGTCGTAGGAGTGTGCGAGACGCGTGAAGTAAGTGTGGAGCTCCGAGTCGAGAGAGGTGAGGTTACCTAGTAAGGGAATGCCACGTGGGCCAGGTGGTTACGGAGGGATTGGGTTCTTGCATTTTGATATCGTCCATTTGAGGAAGTAAATGGCGATTGAAGAAGAGATAAGGCGAGGGCCACGATGTTATGGGATGATGAGATGTTGAATTGGGGATTTGATTGAGTTTTGTGAGGAATGAGAGGGGAATAATTTAATGCTGATGGAGAGAGTGAGGACAAGAATGGATCTTTTTAATGTGAGAAAAGTTTGGAGGAAGCTGGAAATGGGACATTTGTCTTGATATGAAGTTGTTAGTTATTTGTCCAATCATTTACATTTTTGAGTCTTCGATGGGCTTTTAGTAAACAAGAGTTTGTACTTTGTAATTGTAAGATTTGGATTTGGACCAACTAAAATAATTAGAGTTTTGTTCTCTTCCTTGAGTCTCTTGGTTCAAATCTTAGGGTCACTTATCACATTGTAACTTACCTCAGTTACTTGATCTTGTGGGTTTATAGGATGTTTAATAGATTATACGGATTAATTGAGGTGCGTACAAGCTGACCCGAACACTTCGATTATAAAAAAAAAAAAAAAAAAATTCTTGTAAAGTAATTGTGGAAATATAAAATAATAATAATGACTAAAATGTAATAGATGAAAGATAAGAGACTCTTGGTAGGAGAACAATAGATCAAGGGTTGAAGTGTAATTTCCTTCTAATTGATTTAATTCTCAAATCAGTACAGGAAGCCTTGGACGGCCAATTTTTTTTTTTTTTTTAGTTGATCTTTTGTGGCACTCATTTTGGAGTTGTTATATTTTGTTTCAAGTGTGGGAAAGGATATAAATGAGATAAAAGAGTAGAGTGGCATGTTACGCTTAAGAGTAATACTATACAGTAATACACATATAATATTTTTATACAATATTTCTCATACAGTATAATGTGGTAAAATATGATTGAGTGAAAGTTTATTTTTAATTTAAAATCAGTCAATCATCATTTGTCATATCATCTTATATAAGAAATATTTTATGTGTAATATTATGTTACCTTTAATCATTCCATCATTCATATTCTTTGCAATTGAAAAATATTCATACATACTCTATACTATTGACCCTGGTATCAGTGGAGGCAGAAAATTTGTTAAGAATAACATAAACAACGCGAAATAATATTTTAGTTAAGATAATCCAGTAGAAATAATAGTTTTTAAAATATATTATTAATTTTTGTTTACTGATAATTGTATATAAGTAGCTGTAGTTGTTATCATATTTTTGAATGTGATATTATAATACTTTCATTACAGCTGTATTTGTCTATTGATTTTCTCATATGATTTCTTTAGAATAATCATGATTCAAAGAACAAAGAAAACTAACGTGCCCTGATTTTTCTATCATTATGCTTAATACCAATTTTGTATTAAAAACTCAATATCGACTATCAAAAATACTATGCCTACAACCTTGTTTTATAAATTTTCTCTCACAATTTCAACGTAGTAGTTCGCGATTAGTCAGCTGGTAAATAGACAAACGGGACCTATAGCGAGCAAACGGGATTCATTCGCGAGTTGCCACATCGGGGTTATGAGAAAAAGTTTGCGAGAAGAAGTTGTGAGTATAATATTACTCATTAGAGTATATATGTATTTATAATATATGTTCAAAGTTATATCTTAAATGGAAAATAAAAAAAAAATTAATAATATAAGTAATTTTAAATTTTATTATGTTTGGATAAAAAGAAAATTGGACAAACAAATGAAAGATAAATACTTCGACTATGAACTTGATTAAAGATATCTAAAATAACAGTTAACTACTTTTTCCCATCCAAAAAAAAAAAAGTTCCATGACACTTTCCTGCCCTCAAAATTTTAAAATACCCTTTTACTACCTAACTAAGTAACTATTATGTTTCTCTCTAGTTTGGGTGGGAAACATAGTGATTTTTTGAAAATTCCCTTCTCTCTGTCTCTAATAAAAAAACTCAAAAAACCCTAAGGCAAGGAAGCTTCAATTGCTGATGATTGGTGAACAAACAGGATCGGGAATGCTAGGGCTTTTGGAGAGCAAGATCCAAGGGGTCGATTGACAGTGATAGGGTCAATTACTGGTGATAGAATCGACTCAAAAGGCACACCACAAGTTCATCATGCAACTGAAACACTAGGAAGAGGACGACGGTGATTGGCGAGCAAATGGGATTAGGGCTGTTAACGGTTTTGGAGAGGAGAAGATGGGGATTTTGGTGGTGGTTTCAAGGGGGATTTTCGACATTGGAAACGACAGGAAATCAGCCCAGAATTTGAAAAGTCGCGTAGTGCATGAGTGACGATCGGCGAGCGAGGGATGGTGATGGAGGTAAGGTTTTGGAGAGTGGGTTGTGCGGAGTGTGATGGTGGTGTCTAGGGGAATTTCTGGCAAAGAAATCGATCGAAAATTCGGCTTGAAGAGTTGGCCATGCAAATGGAGGTGGTGGTGGAAAATGGTGAGTGATGAAGGAAGATGGAGGCCTGGGCTTTGTAAAGTAGGTGATGGGGATTCTGTGGGTGGTTTCGAAAGTGATTTTAGACATTGGGGTTAGCCGTAAAAGGGCAAAAACTATCAACTGTGAAGCTGCTAACGTGCATTGTCTCTGGCTAATGTGCGCTGTCTTTTTTTCTTTTCTTCTTCTCCAACGGCCAAAATGTTTGTTAACCATTATGCCCTCACTTACAACGGACTTTTGACCATCTTGCCCTTCATCACAACAAAAATTACTAATAAAATTGTATTTTGAATACTAAAGTAGTATTTTAAAAATATAAGAGTGGGAAAGTGACATTAAGCTTTTTTTGGATGGAAAAAAGGCATTAACTCCAAAAATAATGAAAATTGATGGATGTTGTCTTGCGTGGCCACGTGAGGCCGCAGCTTGCTTGAGCCATGGCCTCGCGTGGCCAAGCAAAGCGGTGGCTGGCTTTCCTTGAGCCACAGCCTCGTTGAACAAGCCAGCGATAGAAATCGTGGGTTACCGGTCTTTTACACTCCATTCATTCATTAAATCCAACTATAAAATAACGTTTAACAAACGACAAGAGTCCAAAATTATTTTCATTTTGAGAGAGAGCTTACTGGATTATGGTATACCGTATTCCTCGCCAGGTTTAGAGCAATGCTCCCTATTCCCCAACCCCACAATCATGTGGAAAATAATGTGCTTACCACTTAAGCTTTGAAGTCGGTCTAAAGGAAATTTAAATATATTCTTAATATTTCTTATAGGAGCTGAAGAATTTATTTTCGAGAAATTTTACACAAAATAGTCTCACCATATCACCGTACGGATATGGTGAGATCATGTAATTACAATCAATAAAACTATATTTACTCACAATCTTACTAACCATCTTACTATCCTGATAAATATAACGGTATAGTACGGGTACTATGCGTATGGTACCCGTACTATGCCGTTATATTTTCCAGAATTGTAAGATAGTTAGTAAAATTGTGAGTAAGTATAGCATTACTCAATTACAATTAGCTATATGTTACCATCTAAAGGTGAAAAAAAAAACCAAAAAAAAAAGAATCTTATGTAAATTTTTTTCTCCATTCACTTGTCAATTTGTAAATATTTAAGGAGGGTCTTAAGAAGATGTTGGCTCGATAAAGGATGATAATGAGATATATAGTGTTAATCAGTGTTTTAAAACCTGACCCGACCTGACCTGATCGATTCAAATGGTTCAACTGGCTTTTATCAAGTCAGTTACCCATTTTACTATTCATCAAAAACCCTAGAAATTGGAATAATGGTCGACGAACAATTGAAGACCAATATATTAGGGCTTTTGAAGAGAAAGAGTTAGTGAGTGCAATGGTGGTAATGGAAATGATTTCAGATGAGCGAATCGACCATAAATCGAAAAAAACCAACGATAACAACAACCATTTTTTGCCGATGATTGGCAAGACGAATAAGGGTGTGGTGAGATGAGTTCTAGTCATGAGATTGCAGAGAGTATTTTCATAGTGATGAGAAAGGTTGTCGACACTGGTGGTTGTGACTTGTAAGATCTAACCTAGAATGTCAACGTCGACGTCGATGAAATCTGACTAAAATCAATAGATCTTCAATAGATTTTTGGGAAATGGGCTCAAAGGATGATTAAGATTGCATTTAGTATGCACCGCCAAGGGTGTGTTTGCTAAATTTCAAACTTATAGGGACTTAAAAACTTTTGAGGGCGTATTTGCTAAAATTTAAACTTTTTATCACCCAATTTAACCGACCAATCAAACCGGTTAAACCGGTCAACTCGGTTAAACCGGTCAACCTCAGACCCAACAACTTTGTCAGGCTTCACCCCAAATTGGTTATTAAAACATTGGTGTTAACTATTGCCGCCTGATTAATGTTCAATGGGATTACTGATTACAATAACACTGACCAACAGAATCCACCATAACAAGCACTGGAGACTTGACGCGAATCAAGTTAAGTGTTAACAATGGTGTTTATTCCAATATACAAGAGTTTAAAAGAGTCGTATGACTCTACGAGGCTGAAGTTTAACTTCAGTGTTAAAGTGAGAAAAGATTATCACAATAAATATTAATATATAAATGAAATACATATTTTACCAATCTACATCCAGTGCACTTGAAAGAGGAGTTTGTCAAGATAAAATCCATGTTTTACCAATCTATACCCAACTCTCGTGAAATGAAGAGTTTGTCGACGTACACAATGACTGGAGCAGATGCATAATATAGTTCTGCATTTGAATCCTCGCTGGCGCCTCGAAAAAAAAAAAAAAAAAAGAAAAAGAAAAAACATAACCAAAGTTGTACCATTAACATAACACAAAAAGATAAGCCCCTTCTTCCACCTTAGTTTTTTTATTTTCAAGTAGGCATCTATGACTTGAGCAAAACTTAGTTGGCATCGTGCAATTTCAGACCCATCCAATGAAAACAAGGATTTAAAGGCATCGCCACGAACATCCCAATAAAACATTTCAAAGTCGCATGTTATTGGGAGAACCTAGTCCAGGACTGAAGATGCCAATTCCCATTGTTGATCGATGTTGTTTTGACATCAATGGTGAAGACTTTTCATCTAAACAAGCCAGCTCTTACTAAAGCTCATCCCCAGTCAAAAGTTGAATTGTACAGGCAAAGCTTTAGCTTGAACCAACAAACCCCATGCCTATTGCGAGTGTATTATGTTAAAATTGTGAACATGGCATGTCTAAAGCCACATTTTTTTTTTTTTCTTTATTTTTTTTTTCTCTTTAATAATTAAAGGAAAGGTTGATGAAAACCCTTGTATATCAAAGATATAATTATTAACAAAAGGAAAAAGAAAATTTAAAAAGGGAAAGGGTTGGAATACAATATCAGCATTTCATTCTATACATATTTAACAACTGAAAGAAAGAAACAAATGGATCACAGGGGGAAGCACTCACCATCTTCATTGAGCTTTTTTAACAGCTGTGCTTTGGTTGGAAGGGCATACATCCCTGCGACAACGACTTTCCTTATAGCCCATCCATGATGGGGAGCAAATACTTGTGCATACGCTTTCGAAGCTGGATCTTTTAAGGAATTGCCCCTACATAAGGAAATCAAATAGTTTTAGCCACTTAATACCAACTTCACATTCAAATGATTACATTTGAAATAATACTTGCATAACTTGTAGCCATAAACAAATACTTATTTACATCCTGATACTTAAATATGACTCAGTTCGGGAGTTGAATAACTCATCAGGACAAACTAATTTATAAAGGTTAAGGCAATTTTGTAGAACACATCGTTTGAACCACACCAAGCAGGTTTTTTTTTCCCCCTTTTTTTGTTAAGAACTGGATCGAAAATACATAAATGAAAAGATTTACAAAAAGTGAACAAGCTGTTCACAGATAGACTAGACAAAGCTATGTTAAAGAGGCTCAAAGGAATCAAAAGGCTTGAGACAACCCAGAAGGACATTTAACAGGGTCCTGAAGTCAACAAATATAATAAAACAAAATGTCTATCAAGTCATTCACCTCCCAAACAATGATGGAAGAGTAAAAAGGCCACATCTCGGAATTTAGAAAACACTTAAGCCTATAAAGAGGTCCAGAACTTAATTTCGTCCCACAGAGACTAACATCCTCTATTCTTGTCTTCAAAAATACTTTTGGGTGCGTTTGGTGTAGTATTTTGGATAGGATTTTGAGGATAGTATTGGATTGTTGGATAGGGGAGTATTACGAGGTAAATTTGAAAAATTTATGAAAAAGCCCTTACATTTACTAATTTAATTAAAGACCCTACTATATAAAATGACAAAAACACCCCCACCACCGGTGTGAGTTAGACCACCGCCATTGAGAATCTAGTTGAAAAATTTCGTTACTGGCACGCCGATCGATCTGTGTAGTAAAGCATCATTATGGCCTTTTCCGGCCAGATCCACCATGAATATGGCCGGAAAAGGCCAGATCGGTGTAATTCAGGCCATTTATGGTCGGAATTTAGGCGTTGTACGTATTCCTGGCTATCATTCGTCGGTGGTTGCCAGGGAATCGACAAGTTGAGGGTTGATGGGGGGGTTTTTGTTAATTTTTTAAAAAAAATTCAGGGGGCATTTAGTGAAATTAATAACCTTATGG
The DNA here is from genome assembly GCA_026225825.1 of Pistacia integerrima. Lineage (NCBI taxonomy): Eukaryota > Viridiplantae > Streptophyta > Magnoliopsida > Sapindales > Anacardiaceae > Pistacia > Pistacia integerrima. The sequence goes on from CM047747.1 coordinate 24,809,825, forward strand.
CGTCTAAAAATAATTAAAAAAAATAGGGTAATATTTCTAGAATAGTGTGCCAAACATTATTTGGAGAATAGGATTGGGAATATGGATAAAAATAGGGAGCCAAACGCACCCTTTGTTTGTTTCTAGCCAAATAAACCAAAAAAAATTCCATAATAGCATGACCCCAATGAGCTTTCACTTTCTTACTTCCCCTGTGAGAACTTTAGATCTCTCCAAGAAAACAGAACAGCTAGAGGGAAAGGCTACACAGCAGAGACTAAAAAACAAAAAACAAATTCATTCACCCCGAAGAGTAACAGGACATTGCGAAAAAAAGTGGTCTAAACAAAGCCGAATCTTCAATTTACAGAGGGCTTTGGCTTTCCAAATCAAAGTAGAAGCTTCAAAAGGGAAAATCTAGGAACTTTAGGAAAAAAAGAGACATAGCATTCAATGCTATAATGAGCCTTTTTCTCATGTACCCTCAATTTATCTGCATTAAATCATATGCAGTTTTATCCTTCTTGATCACCACAATCATCCATCTCAATATCCCCATTAGATGATGCTCATTTCAAATATTAATGCTATATTTAGAATCCCCAGCAAAGTAATAAAAGATAGCTCATCTTAAAGTGCTATAGATAATTGCCAAACAGGCAACTTAATTTGATAATTGAATCCCATATAAAGTTAAACTCAACATTGACAAGCAACATAAACACAGGAAACTCATGACAAACCAACCTACCAGACACATCTAAAAAATCATCTTTAATTCTATTGAGGAAATCAAATACTACACCCACAAATTCCAACTCAATAGTTGTAAACCACATCCACAAATATAAGACAGTAAAACATCTCTGCTCCAGACTTGAGCCTTAATGATAAAATAGTTCTCACCAAATTCTATGTTATTAACAATTCCATAGAAAATGAAAGAGGCCTGCTTGGACTAACATCATCTTCCACAATGTTTCCTCTTTAGTAAACTACTTAAGGACCAACTAGTTTGATAAAAAAATTAACCACTAAACACACTACATCTAAGTAACATATATATTGATACCATAATTGATATGTTAGCACCCAAAGTTTGCTTTATTTTTCATTTCCTCCCCACTAGATTTGAGCAAATACCCAATCCCGTTGTGACCTACTCCAGTTATTTCTTGACAAACATTTTCAAACATTCCCTATTTTCTAATTAAAGGAATATAGGGCCACATTTGATTGTGTTTTTATAAATGATTTTCCACTTTTTGTCCTTGAAATCACGAAATACACGTTCATCATGCATTTCCATTTTGTCAAAAATGAAAAATGAAAAATCAGTTTTTCTTCTCAATCCAAGGGGACCTTTAAGGTTTAAATCACGTGGTTTATATTGTTTTTCCACCAAGAACGATACCACCTTTTCGATAAGCAAAATGATTCTTTATTGAACAAGCAATTAACCTAGGATAGATAGACAGATTAGGCAATATGTTCTTTTTGGATAAAGCTATATGTCCCTTTTTGGATAAAGCTATAGGATCTTGTGTTAAGTCATATGTCCTTGTTGGATAACGCTGCTATATGTCCTCAGGTAAGTTATATCTTTTTTGGAAAAACTATATGTCCTAGAATCATTTTCCTTGATAGAAAAGCCAATCTTCTTCATAGACAAGTAATATGTTTCCATAGGTTCCTTTTCTATAAAGCTATACGTCCCTTTTTGGATAAAGCTATATGTCATCTTCGGATAGAAACATATGTCCTTCTTGGATAATGCTCTATGTACTTAGATAAGTCATGTATCTTTTTTGGATAAAACTATGTCCTAGAATCATTTTCCTTGATAGAAAAGGAAAGGTTCTTACTGGTAGAGAAGTAATATGTTTCCTTAATGAACAAGGAATACTTCTCCTTGATAGACATGTAAAATAAACCACATTAAATAATTTTTGAAGATCCCCCAGGACCATCTCTACGACCAAAATACATATTTCCCTTTTTTAACACAATGATTCTCTCTCTTTCTTGAATTTTCTCTCTACTTTCTTTCTCTCTCACCCAAACCAATTCACCTTGTTATTTTATTTTCTCTTCACATTCTTTTCTTCATTATCTCTTTTCTCTTCATAGATTTTCTGCATGATTTTTAACCATGAAAATCATTTTTACAAACAGGACCTAAAACTCTATATGTCGTGCACATAATGCCAAAACCTAACAGCTCTAAGCCACTCCCCTACTCTAAAATGTATATTCTCTTTGATTATACCATCCAACATAAATGTTTCAGCTCTGTAACCATACAGATTTTATTTTTCTTCTTCATCTACCTTACTTTCTCTTCTTCCCAGGAGTGGAAGATAGAGTTCATCCAAACCGAATGATAGTCACTTACCTATCAAAATTTGCATTTTCCAGATTGAATGTTAGTATCATCCAATTTACCTTCAAATGCATATAACTCCATTAATGGAACCCACAATGAAGTGGAAGCCCCACTCACGTTAGAGTTAAATTAGTCCAGAGGAGGAAATTCATGCATTTGAAGACTACGTGCTATAAAGCAAAGATACTCAATTCAAATCCCGGCAAATAATTAAAAAAAAATACATATATATACAAAGACGAAAAGAAGAATCCGCAAAACCTATTAATTCCCAGGTCTAATATCAAAAGCCAAAAAACAACCTTGCTAGAGGAAGCTTAAAGGTGGTTTAGATCACAAGTTCAAAAGAGCCTAAAGATAACAAAACATTCTTGTAGTGACTTAGCTAAATTACCATTGTCGATGACACAGAAAGCAATGCATGCCTCTGCATCCATCCAATATAAACTAAAAATCACCGAATCATAAAATCAAGAGGCAATTAAAGTAAACTAACCTGATCAAGAAATGGAAAAGTATAAACAATCAATAAAAGGATTTGATTTTGATATACATACTCTGTAGCTATGATTTGTTCAAAAAGAACCCTAACCATGTCGAGTCCACGCTTCACCCTTAAAAGATTTCTAGTGTGACTACCAGCTTTCCGCACACAGTTTCCCTTTATATCATGATCAAGCAAAGCTGGCAATGTCATTATCGACTTTGATGCCACTGCAAGATCATCAACCTGATATGTTGCTCAATCGATCAATCAAACCACTCAAACATAAGAATTGCATTAAATAATAATCATTGAACAAAATATATTCCCAACAACACATTCAATAAGTAACCAAGGAAATAAAAAAATTAACAAAAACAATAATATAAATAAGCCCCACTAAAAATCCAATCCAGTAACACAATTTATACTCTTACACGACCGTACATAATACAAAATTCCAGTAAGGACAATGTCATATTTATGATTAACTTCACAATAATAACATTCAACTTCAAATTAATAACCAAATATGATTACAGTAACAATACCGGCAAAAGAATTAGGGTGTGGATTAACCTTGGCGACGTAATCCATTTCGGCGAACTTGAAGGCGATTCCTAAGCAGCCAAAGAGAGGAGAGACGAGAGAAGAGGCGTGAGAGAATGGCGCCACCTCGACATCGGCGGTCTGTGAATTGACGGTGGCGGCCAGTTCATTGAATGCTTCGGCTATTTTTCTGAGCGGTTTATCGGTGTTTGATTTCGCCATTGTCGACTCTAGATCTCCCTCTCTCTCTCTCTCGCTCTTTCCTTCCTCTTTTATTCTTTCTTCCTCTTTTCTACATGTTCAATTTAATTTTTTAAATTTGATTTTGTGCTGGAATGTTCTTTCTTTGCTGCAGATTGACGCAGATATTTTCTTATTTAAAAAATAACATTTTCGTCCCTAAAAGCACAAAGTCCGGCCCCACGAGGATCCGCCCCGCCCCGAATGGGCGGATTTTCTCCGAATTTTTTGGACTTTGGGTCGAGATCAGGCCCAAGATTGGCCCCGAAATTTGGGGACGGGCCGGGACCGGGATAAGTTTTGCCTCGCCCCGTCCCCGGTCCGTGTATATATATATATATATTAATATTAATTTTAATAATTGAAAATCAATCATATATACCTATAATAATTTTAATAACTGAAAATCAATTATACATTATACAATAACAAATTATAATTATGTAAGTATTTTATAAAACTATATACAAATAGGTAATAAATAAAACTAGATTAAATATAATAAATCATTATATATATATATATATATATATATATATATATATATATATATATATATACACACATAATATGTTAATGTTATGAAACAAAAGTTATACATTCGACATTATATATTTTACATTATATATGGTATACACTATATATGATATACATTTGACATTATACATTATACATTATACATTGTATATTATATATGATATATACTATACAAGTATAATGTATATAATATATATATGTTGTACATTATAATTTATACATAATATGCTATTATCTATAATCTTACGTTAATACATAATATATATGTAATATATTATTTGTTGTTTTGATTAATTATAATGAATCAATAAATCACTATAATTTTTTTTTTTTTTTTTGTCCTTCATTAAATTATTATTTCAATTCTTTTACCTAATTGTTTTTGTTATATTGTGAATTGTGATAGCTATTTATTTAGAATTTATTATAATATATATGGTAGTTATTGATTTAAAATTTATTATAATATATATGTATAATGTATCATATATAATAGATTGCATATATAATAGATTATATTATATATTAAAGAGACATTATATATGTATACTTATTACGTAATACAATAATACATAATATTATACTGTTAATATATAATATATTTATATATATGTATAATGTATTATAATTATAATTATCATTTTGATATTTGGATTCATTATAATCATTATAATTTAGTATTATGGTTTTTATATTTAATATGTACATTATAGATTTAATTTCTTTTTTGATGATATGATCTTTATGTTTAATATGTATATTATATATTTAATTTTTTTTTTTTTTTTTGGTTGGTATATATAATTTGGAGAAAAGAATAATAAAAGTATAAAACTAAGGAAAAAAAATTACAAAAACCCCCAAACGGGGAATGGGCTTTTTTCGAGGATTCCCCGAACGGGCTTCTGGCCGGGATCGGGGAATCCCCTTGGACTTTAAGGCCGGGGCTGTGAATAGGGGTCCTCGGCCCCGCCTTGGCCTGTGCCCATCCCTACTAAAAGGGTAAAAGCAACAATCCAAAATGAGAAATTACATATAGCCACCCAAAAGTTTGGGAAAGTAAATGGGGGAGGCGTCTACTGCAATTTTAGTCAAGTTACCCCCAAAGTTTTTGATAAAAATACCTCCCGAAACCAAAACGGCTTTGAAGCATTGATAGATTAAGAAGCTATAATTGTCTTTTCGCATTTTTGTATTAAACTTAAACACAAAAGTTGTCGCTAACATCACTTAAGGTGTGTTTGGTTGGGGTAATCCCCGATTACTGAGGTAATGTCATCTTATATTACTTAATCACTACCATTCGTTATGAGTAATATAAAATTCTGGTAATCTTCCAATTTTTTTTTTTAGATAATAATGCCTTTATTTTGAAAACAGTTTACAAAACCTTGTCAACCATTAAAAAATTAAAAAGCAAAGGGACTACCAGCTTCCACCTTCATTACCACAAAAAATACTCACCTTCTTCTTCAACATTCTAACCCAAAACCTCATTTAAACACTAAAAATCCTTGGATTGGAATGAGAGTGGTTAAGCTTTCTATCATTGTGCTTCCATTGAAGTTACTTCACCATTTTTTCAAGTGTTCATGCTTGGGTACGCTTATTGTATAAAGTTGACATTTTTCTTCATTAGTGATTTTGTTATTGTTGGAAAAGCACATCACATTACACTATTTTACTCTGTTGGAATGTGAACACTTTTTGATAATTGATGAAGAAAATGCAAGCAAGAAGAAAAAGAAATTTAAGTTTTAGACAAATTTCTAGTTTAAGAATTTGTAATTGAGAATATTTGTGTTCTTTTTACTTTGAGTTTTATTAGGAAAGAAGAATCGGTTTCAGATTTTATTTAGAGTTAAAATAGGATAATGAATTAAATTAGAGGAGTCCTATTAGGATTAGAAATATGTATCCTGGTAAAAAAAGAATGTCCTATTCTACCTATAAATAGAGGGATTAAAACCAATTCAAAGTTATGAAAAAGGGAATAAGAGAAAGAGAGAATGTGAGGATACAAGAGGTTTTGACGTAAGGATACTACGGGTATCGAGTAAATACCAAGGGGTATTAAACACCATAGGAGCAAGATGTCCACCTAAGTAAAGGAACTAGGTTGATGATGTGATGAAACACTTGTATCATATTCATATCATCATAGTGGAAACCCTCTCATCCGTGGATGTAGGCGAGTTATGCCGAACCACGTAAAATATCATATGCATTTTTATGTTGTTATGTGTTGTTTTTATTTTAATGTTTTTTTTACTCATCCAATTTTCAACATGGTACCACAATAGATTTAGATTTCCAACATAGTATCAAAGCTTATTTTCTTAAGAGACTTACAAGAGAAGGGGCTTATGGAAGATGAAGCGAAAATTGCAAGGTGATGGTCTACAAGAATGTCAGCAACAGGATCGATGAGAGAAAGCCATCAAGACTCCAACAAAGAGTGGAGGAAAAAGAGATGACTCTAACAGAAGATTAGAGAGAAGAAGCCAACACTAAGGGTGTTAGAGAGAAGAAGCTAACACTAAGGGTGGTAGGCTAAAGAAGAAGAAGACAATACTAAGGGTGGTAGGCTGAAGTTGTTGAAGAAATGAGGAGCAAAAGAATGAAGAACAAGCTTAGAAAATGAATTGCCAAAAAAGATTCAAGGAGGAGTGTTGGAATGTGAACACTTTTTAGTAATAGATGAAAAAAAAAGGCAACCAAGAAGAAAAAGAAATTTATGTTCTAGGTAAATTTCTAGTTTAGGAATTTGTAATTGAGAATATTTGTTTTCTTTTTACTTTGAGTTTTATTAGGAAAGAAGAATTGGTTTCGGATTTTATTTAGAGTTAAAATAGAATAATGAATTAACTAAGAGGAGTCCTATTAGGATTAGAAATATGAATCCTAGTAAAAAAAAAAAAAAAGTCCTATTTTACCTATAAATAGAGGGGTTAGAACCAATTCAAAGTTATAAGAGAGGGAATAAGAGAAAGAGAGAATGTGAAGATACAAGGGATTTTGATGTAAGGGTATTACAGGTATCAGGTAAATACCAAGGGGTGTTAAACACTATAAGAATAGGATGTCCGCCTAAATAAAGGAACTAGGTTGATGGTGTGATGAAACATTTGTATCGTATTCATATTATTATAGTGAAAACCCTCTCATTCGTGGATGTAGGTGAGTTATGCCGAACCACGTAAAGTATCGTATGCCTTTTTATGTTGTTAAGTGTTGTTCTTATTTTATTTTACTCCAATTTTCAACATGGTACCACATCAGATTTAGATTTCCAAACATACCCTTGCATGTTCTTTCTTGACGGTTAAATAAAACCCTAGTTTAGACAGTATAATGAAAATGGGGTTTTATATGGGCTTTCAAAAATTGTTATGAAATCATGTTTAATGTTAGAGAAGTAATGAATTTTACATTCATTGCTTAGTATTTTTCTTATTTTCTTCTGTCAAAGATGAAAACTTGAGATTAGTATTCTGATATCTACTAAAATCAAATGGTTGTGTAGAAGTATTGCAGTTATCCTACTGAATTTTTTTTTTTTTTTTTGGATGATTGTACATGCATGATGTATGTGGTTATTAACAAGGCCATGCATACAAATTTATTTACACATATATTGCTTTGTTCATGGTAATGTAGTAACTCCTCTATTCTTTTTTAGCGTTGTTTGTTATTGCATAAAGTAGTTCATTGTTGAAATCTTGTTAATTTGGAACGTTGTGATTGCAAGGACAAGAGAAACACTTGTTCTCATTAATGAAAACAATTAGGGATATAACCTATTTATAGATAGTTTACAACAAATAGATAAATTATTTAATCCTAAAATTATGACAACAAATTTGATTCCTAATCTTATCTTATAATCTTATCTATACAATTTAATTTTTAATTACAAAACATTTGAACCTTTCAACACATTGTATTCTGGGAGCGTAGCGAAACATGAAAAGTATACCGTATATAAGTTAGAAGGGGTTAACTAGGTTTTATCTTATACATTCATCACATATAAGCATGCAACAAAGTAAAGATTGACCATTAGAATCATGAAAATGACTTCATTTAGGTGATAAAAATACTCCATTTGTAATTAAAATGTAGTCATATTGAGACCATTAAAGAATTTATGAAATTATTCATAAAAAATCACATTCTAAATTTTTTTTACAAATGTTGCATGTTTGGAATGAATTTTGAGATGGTGTAAGTTGATATTAGGGCATGATTTATTGATTAGGGATGACTTTGTTTCTTTTATGATGTTTTGGGGTCAAATTATCATTTACATTTGGGGCTAATTTTGTCATTTTTTATTCGTGCAGGGTCTGAACAACGCTTGCCATCCTCACTATAGAAGGATACTGAGAGATCGTTCAAAATGAGCAACCGCTCACCCCCAAACACTAGCTCCACCGTTGGCGACCATGCATCTTCCTTTTTAGGCGACTCTCCACCTTCCCTCATCATTGACGACGTCCTTTTCCCCTTCCTTGGCTCTACAACATCTCATCTTCTCATTGTCAATGATGTTTTGCATTCCAGTGGCTTTCCTCTCTTTTTCCGATGACAATCCACCTCCTTGGCTACCGACTTTTTTCATCTCGTCATCTAGAGCCAAAGAAAAATTGGAATTGTTTACTCAGATCTATGTGGATCAATGAAGACATCATCTCTAAATGGGAGTAGATACTTCCTATTGTTTATTGATGATGCAACGAGGATGGCATGGCTATACTTCTTGAAGTTGAATCAGATGTGGTTGGAGGTGTTCAAGAGTTTCAAGGCAATGGTTGAAACCTAAAATGGAATGTCATTAAAAGGTTTGCTGACTGACAATGGCAAAGAGTTTTCATCTGTCTAATTTGATTTTTTTTTTTTTTTTGTGTGTGTGCAGATTTTGGACTATGGCATCAATGTACGGTGAGCTACTCTCCACAACAAAATGGAGTAGTTGAGAGGAATAATAGAATCGTCATGGAGGTCACTAGGTGCTTACTAGATGAGAAGAAAATGCCTAAAGAATTTTGGACTGAAGCTACTAATACAACAATATACTTGCTGAATAGATGGCCAACCAAAGCCATGAAGGAGATAACTCCTATTGAAGCTTGGAGGGGGTCGAAATCATCACTTAAACATACTATAGTGTTTGGTTGTGTATGCTACTTGCTACATAAGTATACCTAAAATGAAGAGAAACAAGCTTAATGAGAAGGCAAGAAAGTGGTGTTTGTATGATATAACAACCAAGCAAAGGGTTATAGGGTGTACAACCTCATTTTTGAAGAAAATCTCAGTCAGTAGGGATATTGTAATTGATGAAGAAGCATCCTAGAATTGGGAGACACAAAATGGAGTTATAGTTGAAGCTTTCTTTGAAGAAAAGGGTGACGAAAGTAAAAAACTAGATTATGTGGCAGTGAGAGGTACAAGGTCTCTTGAAGAAATATATCAAAGGTGTAGTAGTGTCATGTTATAGCCAACCTCTTATGATGAAGCATACATGAATAGAGGCTGAAGAAATGTGATGGAAACTAAAATTTCCATGATTGAGAAAAACAAGACATGAGAGCTTGTTGATGCACCAAAAGGAAAGAAAGTAATAGGTGTGAAATGTACAGAAGTAAGTTGAATCCTAATGGGAAGATTCAAAAGTTGAAAGCTAGACTAGTGGTGAAGGGTTACTCTCATATGGCAGAAGTGGATTACATTGACACATTTGCACCAGTACCATAAGATTACTAATTGCTTTTGTTGCTTAAAGGAAATGGGAGATACTTCACTTGGATGTCAAGTCAACGTTCTTAAATGGTTGGCTCGAGGAGGAGATTTATGTCACTCAACCTGAAGGTTTTGTGGTTCATGGGAGCCAAAACAAAAATGGTGTACAAGTTGCAAAAGGCCTTTTATGGGTTAAAACAAGCACCAAGGGCTTGGTATAGTAGAATAGATCCAAGTTTGAGACTCAAGGATTTAGAAGGATCCTAAACTGTATGCGAAAGAAAATGATGGAGGAACCATAATCGTTTCTGTTTACGTAGATGATTTGCTGATTACGGGTAGTGAAAACAAGAAAATTGAAGACTTCAAGAGGAATTTGATGAAAAAGTTTGAAATGAGTGACTTGCGAAGGATGAACTATTTCCTATGTCTTGAAGTGAGCCAAGAGATGGCATTTTCATTTGCCAAAAGAAGTTTGCTCAAGAAATTCTAGAAAAGTTTGAAATGGAGAATTGCATACCTACCGCAACCCCTCTAACCTTGAATCTAAAACTTATGAAAAATTATGGAAAGAAAAAGGCTAATGGAAGAAGTTATAGGAGCTTGGTTGGAAGCTTGATGTACTTGACGGCAAGAAAGCCGGATATAATGTTTTATCTAGATTTGTGTAGGAACCAAGTGAAAAACATTTCACAGCAAGGAAGAGAGTTTTGAGATATTTTAAAGGAACCAAGAACCAAGGCATTTGGTTCAAAAGAGTTGATAAAGAGAAGCTAACAGGGTTTGTGGACAACAATTGGGCGGGAAGTGTTGTTGACAGGATTTCACCTCTAGTTTTACAGAATTTCACCTAAGATAAAATGAATTCAAAATGTTTGTGTGGGTTTTTGCCTCTACTCTAGGCTATTACACAATTTTTACACAAATTTCTCTCTAAGATATTGAATAAGGATCTTAGAGAGTGGTGAGAAGATGTAGAATTATAGCTCAAAGAGTATTTTGATGTTGCAAAAATGTAGGACTTATTTCCCGTACTTCTTCTCTAGTTCTTTCTTCTTCAAAGTGAGATTTTATACTATGATATGAAAATATATATAGTTGTTCATATTTGTTAGGGAGAAGTTGCAACCTGCAAAAGTAGGAGGAATCGGTGTTCCAATATCGCGAATGGTTGTTCCTAACTCCAATTATCATAAAATTTGAAATCTTGATCTAATAACGGCCATTATTTTGTTAGTAATGGGCGTTCATTTATTTTGATATGCGCAAGCCATATATCATTGGAAATCTATTTTAGTTTGTTTTCTCATGAATTTTACATAGTTGAATTTGGAGTTCTCTAGAGAAAGTTATAGCCCAATCTTTGCAACCTATCCAGATTTTCCAAAATGATGAACGACTTGGTGGAATGGTATTATTCATGCATGGAATGACTTAGGGACTTGATGATCAGCCATTCCACTTTGAATCTCCAATTTTCCAAAATTTGGCAAAACCATGAATGACTTTGTGGAACAGGGCCATTCATGCCTAGAACATCTTGAGGATAAAGGAACGGTCATTCATTCTCTTGAAACGGGATTTCCCCCATGATTCCAGGTGATTTGGAAAAAGTGATAAACACTAAAGTATTAGCCCTTTGAATTATCTTTCTGAAGGTGCAATAATCATGTAATTATAATATTTGTAGCAAAGCATATTCTCGAAATACTAAAGAGATGTTTTGAATCTTGATTCTACCAAACTGTCAACTCATGTCATGATTTTATCCTTGATTCCAAATGATCTGGGCAAAGTGATAACCATAAACTTTTTAAATTTAAGTTATCTTTACAATGCAGCAAGAATTGCTAGATTTGGAGCTTTCTAGACAAAGTTATCTCCAAAATACCGAAAGATAGTTCTAGATGTTGATTTTGCCAGACTGTAAAGTTGTATCTTGATTTTCTCCTTGATCCCGACTAATCTGGGTGAACTTATAAACATAAAAGTTTTATCCCTTTGAATAATCATTCCAACGTCGCAGAAATGACTTGATTAGATCTCTCTACCCAAAGTTATCATCAAAATACTGAAGAGTGTTCCAGAGGACAGTTTGAGGATATAAGGGATGGCTTGCCTAGAGGTGGGAATGACGTTCTAAGATTAAATCCATTTTCATTTTTGGTCATGATTTATGTCATGCCTTAAGAGTTTTGTTAGTCCTTACACAATTATTTTTCTAGTTTTGGCACATCAAACACATAAAGGTCCAACAATTTTGTTGGAGTTCTAGGAAACAAGAAGTTGTGGCTCAAACCACAGTGGAAGCTGAATATGTTGCTATAGCAACTGCCACCAATCAAGCAATATGGATTTGGAAACTGATGAAAGACTTGGAAGAAGAACAAATGAGAGCAACAGTGATTGCTTGCGACAATAAATTTGTTATTTCTATTGTCGAACATCTAGTCCAACATGGAAGAACAAAGCATATCAACAAAAAATATTATGCAGTTCGAGAAGTGGAGAAATTTAAAGAGATCAAAATGGAGTTTTGTAGCTCTGAATTTCAAGCAGTAGATATTTTCATCAAAACTTTGCCAAAATCAAGATTTGAAATGCTAAAGAATTTGCTTGGAATGGGCATAAAAAAGGTTCAATGGGGAGTGTTGAAGGTTGAACCTATTTTGGTAAGTGCAAATCATGTGACACCATCGTATTTTTGATAAGTTTAACTAAGAATTTTTAATCTTAATTTAGGGTGCAAAGTGAAAGGATTTGGAACCTTTGAGGGAGGAAGGCGTAACAGATGAATCATGGAAGGCCAAATTGAAATTTGCCCAATTAGTACTTTGTAGTGAGACAGTTCTCAAAATCGCACAAAAATACACAAAAAGCAACCGACCTAATAATAAGGCTCAAGCAGAAACAACAAACAAGGATCTACTTAAATGACTATTCAGAATATGCTCTAATACCAAATGAAAGTTTATGACTTAACCAAGTTCATTAAACTTATGCAGAATAAATTAATCATCTTCATTTGTGCTTGTGGGCTTGTCCATTCATCATCAACACAATTCTGAACATCCAAGACATAAAGTAAAGCACACACAAATGGTTTTATCATGGTTTGACCAACTATTTACATCCATGGGACCACGTCCAAACAAAGCAAATCCACTATAGCAAACATTCAAGGCTCATTACAAAGTTGTAATTGAGCAAACTAATGTAAAACACAACCTGTTTTAACAAAGCTCTAACTTCATCCTTTGGATGATCTGCCGTCTTGCCACAACTTTCTTGAATCCAAGACACCTCTTGGATAGCTCGAGCTCCACTCAAGCTTCAACACCGAAGACGCACTTCAACTCCACAGCTTGAAATCCCATCAAGCTTTTCATCAGTGGAACCACGCATGTTCCAACAACACTCAAACAACAAAGGTTAACATGGTATTTTAAAGCTTACTTAAGCATAAGGGAACCTGACCAAATATGAAATCAACCTCAAAGGATTTTCAGAGAATAATAAGAAGAGTATTCAGGTTCAAAACATAATGCAAGGTTGACGAAGAACATAGAGAAAAACTTGCACAACAATCCATTAGACAACCAGCCGATAGTCTCTTACAATGTTCAACTATTTTTCGAAAGTTTTCAACCGCTTTCTTTAGACGACTTCTAAAAATTCAAATGGATTTCCAGCACCTCATATGAGATATAAACATCTGTATACGGACCACTTACACATATCTCAGGTCTGGAAAAATATCCTAGCAACAAATGAAAACACAACATTTGTATGGAAGTCTGAATGAACGACTGTCTGCACACTAGACTTTGATGTGCCCACATGTTTTACAATAAAAACAGACTAAGTGTGCACACATCAACATAGAGTGTCATGACAATTGAAAGCTACAAAAACGATTGTGCTTAAACAATATGATGTGCAAACATCAAAACTTAATGTGTCCACACAAAATTCATAAGTTAACAAAAGTACTTTTAGAGGTCAGAAGTGAGACATGCAAGAACGACTGTGGAATATTCTAATCTAATTATTACTAGCAGTATAATTTGATTGTATATTATTTAATCGGTGTGATTAAAAAAGAATAAATATGTTGATCAGCTTGGTTCGAGTCTTGTTTACTCAGTACTTTAAGCCATTTCAACGACTTGACTTGAGAAGTCGAAAATTCTTCCAGTAGATAACCTTGTCGATGCTTATATGTGACTGATCATTTTTTGAGAATGCAATTTATCCTCTTGGATAAGAACATTCAAGATGCTTATTCTAAGGATTGTGAATCCTTTCTTGTAGAAGGAATAAAGAAATAATATAGACAAATTTATGATACAAACAATCACTTTTGGTTTGGATATTCGAATAATAGTTTCCGCGATAAACTAAAAGTACTGTTGCAATTCTGCTCTTGGATAAGAACATTCAAGATGCTTATTCTAAGGATTGTGAATCCTTTCTTGTAGAAGGAATAAATAAATAATATAGACAAATTTATGATACAGACAATCACTTTTGGTTTGGATATTCAAATAATAGTTTCCGCGATAAACTAAAAGTATTGTTGCAATTCTGAATTTGGATTTTTTATTCTGAAATTCCAAATGGACGACTCATAGCACATTATAATTTATAGAAAGAATCTTTCTTGGTGCGATAATGTCATAGTATCATTTTTTTCTTCTCTAACTTTTTGGTTCGATTTTTTTTTTTAAAGATTAATGGAAAAAAATAAATAAATCGTTAAATATGTTAAAATTAATTTTTTATGGACTTGATGTACCACAAATCCTTCATAGTCAATTAATCCGTAATAATTCTTGCTACATTAGCAAAAAACAAAAATCAGGCGTTTGATCCATTAAGAAAGTAGTTGTAAACAAAGATCCTTTCATAATATCTTTGAAAGTTGACAGGTGGAAATTTCTATCTCTAAATGTGGCATCTATTATTATGTCCTTAAATAGTGGAAACTGTTGCTAATAATTTTTAATAATTAGCAAAAAATCATATAGAGCTAAACGATGGGAAATTTGGTATTATGTGGAAACCTTAAGAGTTTTCATAAAACCATACTTATACATAAATATTTCGGGAAGTTTTGATTGTCGACATATATAGAGGCAATAATGGACGGTGTATAGATCATGTTATCTAGTGGTGGGAGCAAAGTGAATCTCAATTATCCTTTTCAAATAAGAAAGCGGACCAAGATTCTCATGAAAAGGAAAAAAAAATTCGTCAATTTGTAGAAGGAATAATGTAACGTATGTCTTATCATAGAATAAATCTTTTCGTATGATAATGATATAAACGTAATCAATTAGACCATCTCATCCTATAAATTCTAGGTCTCCATGGGCAGTAAGAGTTACTTGGAATTAAAGAGAAGAGTGATTACGAGATGGCTTTAGCTCAAGTTCAACTCCCACACAACCTCCATGCCATTCTTAAAGAAGGAGACTCCCAGACTGACGCCTCCTGCGACAATCTGATTGAACAGCTCCAGGGTGGAATTTTCTTGAACCAAAACAAACTGGCAAGTGACATCTTCATTGTTGTTGTTGTTATAATTTTGCACCAATTATTTTCAATACTAATACTTAATTAATGTTTTACTGCAGAAGTTTTGGGTTGACAGGCTTTTATGTGCCAACGCCTTCGACATTCATGCAAGGGGTCTCTCAATCACTTGGGGAGATGATAAACGTTACTGGAATTGGACTTACAAGCCAGACACACAAGGGTATTTATATATCACATATATAAATATTGGTTTTCTACCTTATTTATAGTCAGTGAAGATTAATTAATCAAATAAATTATGTTTTTGCAGTTGTGTTCAAGTGGAGGTGGCTGAACTATTGAATGTCTGTTGGCTTGACGTAAGCAAGAAATTCCCTGCCAAAAACCTTACTCCAGGGATAGTTTACCAAGTTTCGTTTGTTTTAATGATGAAGAATGGAGAATATGGATTTGCAAATCATCCGGTGAACTTGAAACTCGTCATCCCCAATTACCATGAGACAATTGAACGCAAAGAAGATTTGAGTAAGTTGCCCAAGAACAAATGGTCAGAGGTCCGAATTGGTGAGTTCCTTACATCTTGCAATATGACTGGGGATATGGAAATCTCGATGTTTGAACACGAATCCCAATGGAAGAGTGGGCTGGTTGTGGACAAGATCGTCATTCACCCAGTGCGCCGGCTGAACTAAGAATGAGGATGATCAACAGCGAGACATATGCAAAACTAAAAGTTTCTAGATACTAAATAATTTAGTTGGCATGCGTCTCACGTTGTACTCGCAGCTTCTCACCATACTTTGTAGTAAATAAAAATGTGAGAATTTGCATACGGGATAATAAAAAAAAGCATAATCTATCTGAGGTTGCTTCATAAAAATTTCCTGCATCTACTTGAACTCTGGTTTCTTGGTTCTACATACATATATTAAGCCTGAGCTATTTGAGCATGAATGAAATGCATACAAAAGGAGAATACATAGAGCTAGCTGACCATTTTAAAATAATATTCTCAAACACTTTCAAATAGCATACAAAAAATTAAAAGATAGTATCTCCATATTGTTGTGAATTTTGCGGAAGTGTATATATCAAATATCAATTTGTTCATTTTAAAGCCTACATCCATAGATGACTGAAGAATATACTATTACCAAAAAAATACAAGAGCATAACACATAATGTGACCCCAAAGGAACGGTATCTTAATACCTATTAGAAGTCTCTAAAGCCAAGGTCAAAACATATACTACCTACCAAAGCCCCAAATTGTTGATAAATTTTGTAATGCCGTCGTATAATTCTCTCTCCAATGAGCTAACAACTCCTGCTCGGAAATATCTTTCTAATCCTTGGAGGAATTATATTCTTTTTTCTTGCATAATTGTATTCATATTCTGACAAGTTGTCCTAAAAGAAACATAAACTCAAATAGTACAAAAAGTCAAAAGAGGGAAACGAGCAAAAATCATCAACACATATCAAAAGAGAAACGTACATTTATGTTGAAGGTAATGAAGCCAACTTACACGGTTTAATGCTTTATATTTTGATATTTGAATTCGGGCGATGACTATCTGTAAAATTACACAAAATTGATGAGTTGCTTGCTTTTATTAGTTTTTGTTACAGTATTGAATACTCCTGGTTTAAGTATTTGAAAGTTTAGATACTTTACCAAGTAGATTAAACCTAAGTGGAATGGATTGTTAAGTTGATTGTAGCGTCAATTCATCACCATTACAAACTAAACATTCATGAACCAAAATAAAGCACACCAGAGGATTTTACATGATTCAGCAAAATGCCTACATCCATGAGATCAAGTCTAGATGAAGCCAATCTACTATAGTAAACATTTATAGTTCAATTACAAAGTCAAAGTTAAGCATCAGTTGTAAGAACACTCTATGTTTTGCAATGCTTCAAACTCCACCCTTTGGTCGAACTTCAAACTACCACAATAAGTTCTACGTTCACGAGACCACTTGGTTAGCCTTGAGCTCCTCTCAAGGTACAACACCGAAGACGCACTTCAGATCAAAAAGCTTGAAATCCCATCAAGCATCACCAATGGAAACCCACATTCCAGCCAAGAACAAATAAACAAAGTTTATCCAAGGTATTTGTATGCCTACCTAAGGCATATGAAACCTAATTCAAAACAAAGAAACCTCAAGGAATTTTCAAACTAATATCAGAGGTATATTTAGGCTTAAAAAGAGTTGCATTGGAGAAGAATGTATAGAAAACTTGGGTTCCAATGCAAGGGGATAGGTGGCCAACATGATGCTTTATGGTTTTACCTTTATGAAAAAGTTTATTCCAATCTTTGTTAGGACCACTGACAATTGCAAAAAGCTTTCTAGCACATTGTATGAATAAATGACTAGTGTCATGGACCATAAACAATATCTCAAAAGAGAATGAAAATAGTTCACGGAATATCAAAATGCAATACATGTTATGCAAAATATCTGTCCGATGCGTGTGACCACTCAGACTCTGAAGTACCCACACGATATAACAGAAAACTGACTTAATTGAAAGTGGTCACTTCGATAGAGAGTTATCACATAGAAAATTTAAACAGAAATGGTTGTGCGAATATTCAAAGTGAAGTGTTCATACCATGACTAATGTTACCACACTAGAATCATAAGTTGACAAATAACTTACAGTTTCCCCCTTTGTCAAACTTATGAACAAAGCACAATCTTTTCAATTACAAACTTGTCTCAAAATACCAACAATCAATCAAAAAGAGACAGAAATAGAGACAACACAGAAACATATCTCATTAAAGGCATAATCATCAAGACATAGAGACATGAATGAAACAAAGACAATAAGCAAAACATAATCAGTATCAGTTCAATAAAAAAGTTTTGCAAGATTAAAAAAAAAAAAAAATCAACTAAATTGCTCCCCCTCAATTAGTATACTCCCCCTGAGTAACTAAACCAAGTCACATTCAAGTGATGATCAATTTAGAGCAAAAAGAGGGTTAGTATAGTTTAAAAACAAACAAATAACATAATTTGTTCTCTGCACATGAAAGAACAACATCAGCAAGTAACAACTTAAATAAAAATGCATTTTTTACAAAATAGCAACTTAACGAGAAATTCACTGCACAAACCACAATGACTTAAGCAAAAACTTAACATTTTCACCAACACACAATTTGCACTAAGTCATACAAGATCATAACTGAATAACTCCCCTCAAAATGTAAACTTCCCCTAAGTAAATGCACCAACTCACATACAAGAGATAAACAATTAGGAGTATACAAGGGTTAGTTCAGTTCCCAATATCAGAGCCAAACAAAAATAAGAAAATGTAAGACAAACAATAAAAAGGTTTGCTGCATGGATCTCTCCATCAACAAACACAAAAATAAGCTTCATCAGAACTTATAATAAAAAATTTATTCATAAACATATTAAAAACACAAGAAACATAGACTGATTAGATCACAGTTCAAGTAAACAAACAAAAGAGAAAATCAGTTCAGCTTAGGCCAAAAAAATCAACAATGAAAATTTAAAAAAAAAAAAAAATCAGTGTGATCACATCAACAACTCATGTCATCACACCATCAACTCTTTAAAGCAATATCACCAACATCCAAGCAAAACAGAGCAAAGTAACTCTCAGCAAATCCTTCAGCAATTTCACTCCTCCTCTTTGTTCATAATGTTTGTCAGACCCTTTAGTGTCTGCTGGACCCTCCAGTTAGTGTAAACACCATAATATTCAGATTTAAAACCGTCAAACCGTTTGGATTTTCTACAAGAGGTAACTCAAGCACATTGCTAACAACATCAGCATAAAAAAGAACCTAAGTTCTATTCAACAATATGGACGAAACTTTAGAAAAATCATCCAATTTCAAATGAGTTTCACAAATGATGGGGCTCTAAGAAACATATTTCTTAAAGTGAGAAAAGGCTTTAGAGGAGACAAGGTTAGATTTTTTTTACTAGGTGAAGACTTTTCACTCGATTTTGAATTCTTCTTTCCTTTAGGTAACTTTGATTTAGAAGCTTTGGACTTTGATTTGGAGACTTGGAAGACATGAGCTTATTTAATAGAGACTCTTTAGGCGACGAAGATGTCACATTTTGAGAGTCAGACAATGATTCTTCATGATCGGATGACAAAGAAGAAGACTCGGTTTAAGCTTTAGAAGAAACTTGGTGAAGTCTAACCCTTTTCTTTGCAAACAATGCTTGATGCTTTTCTTTCAAAGATGAGCTTAGAAACATTAGGAGTTTTAACACTGTATGGACACTTAAAATCAATGTGAGCACACACAAACTCAATGTGAGCACACCAGCAAAACCAAAATCAAAATGACGACCTTCACTTTAGGTGTGATGACACATGACAAGAGATAATTATGAATCAAAATGAACAACATTCATGTGATGTCATTCATACAATTATGTAAGCATATTGGACAACAGGTGAAGTGTCGTGACAATGACGAATCAAGTCAGCACATGCAAAAGAGAATTCATAGATAATGAACTTAAGAGAACTCATGTGGCTACACACTCTCTCAAAGTGGTGACAGTGGCACAAAAATTGCAGACTTTAATCATTTATTCCATTTTGAACAAAAATAAGGTCAAAAGACATCAGGAGATCAATAAGAGATTCAAAAAATACACAAAGAGGATCTCATCCCATGTAATTCAACAATTAAAGATTTATAACCTTAGATCATACATGAGTAAAAAGCAAAGATTCTTTATTAGATGTGTGTGTTGTGTCCTCAAGGGGGAATTTATGACACATTGGTCAAGCAGTCAAAGAGAAAACTCCCCTTTCCCTTATGCCCTTTTTCACTTTTCTTTCTTTTAATTTCTTGAGCATAATCTCAAAATTTTTGAATTATTTTTCATAGCATATGAGATTTAATGGGCAAATACTCTCAGGCAGTAACCAAATATAGCTTTCACAATTGCAAGGAGGTAGCCCTCTAAATGGTAAATTTTCCAAAGACATAGCACAGGAAGGAAAAAATCCTCTCTTGATAGAAAATTTGAAAGAATTTCTTGATTGCTATTAAAAATAGTGAAGAATTCTTTTCCTTGACAACTTCTTTACTGTTTTTCAATTGTTAAGGATTTGAGACAATCCTTGACTGTTTTAGAAAATCCTTGGCTGTTATTAACTATCAAGGATTTTGTAAAAATTAAGTTGTTCTATTTCATTCCTTGACTGTCAACTGTCAAGGATTTTGGAAAAATGAAATTCATTCCTTGACTATTATTTTAATTGTCAAGGATTAAGATAAATTTAAAAAAAAAAAAAAAAGGAACCAAAACTCAAATTTGGCTAAGGCGAATTCTTTCCACCCAAAACACCAAAGTTCATTGTCAAAACCCATTTTCTCGCAAATTTCGACCAAGTCAAACCTAGGGAAGGAAAAAAACTTCCACTAAAAACCCAAATTTCCTCCACTAAATTAATCAGATCCCGTAAACCCTGAATCTCCTCTACTAAATCACCCAACTCTCTTCCACTAAATCTCCCAAATCTCTTCCATCACTTGTTTCTTCGGTTCTCAGTAGTAGAAATAAATAGAGAAGTCGTCACTTCACCACCTCCGCTACCGCAAACAACTTACATTATATCAACCTGTCTTGACTAATTTATGGATTCAACTATGTTAATATCTCTTAGGTCTGCGTCGGAAGTGTGAAATGATGCTAATGTTTTTTTTTTGTGCTTAATTTTTTTCCCTTTCTTCCCCCAACAAGATAGGCTTCCACCATGCGATGTCGCTTCAAAGCACTATCATCTCTATCAGGTATCTTGATTGATTCTTTATCCAAGCTTTAAGTTTGCCAAAAACAACTAGGGAATGTAATATGACAGACTAAACTTTTCATGATTTATGGGGCGGTTTGATTTCTTTTGTTAAGACTGGAGATTGAATTTTCCTTTTTGAAAATCTGGCTTTGGAAGTCCTATATTAAAAAGCCAATTGTACTAGTTGGACCTGTAAAATACATTCATATTCCAATATTCATATAAAGGTGATAATACAATCAATTTCAATATAACATCTCCATGGAATATTTGTGGAAGTAAATGACAAACCTCCGGCCATAGCAATTGTTTTTTGTTCTTCTTGCTCCTTTATAAATTACAAGATCTTCCACTGACTACAATTTTTGGAGTGGTGGTTTTGAAACTAAAAAAACTGCGTCAAATGGGGACCTGTAAAGTCTCTTTTTATGCAGTTGTCTTTCCATCAAAGACAACTGCTCAAGGGAAGAGACACAATCGTACCACATCAGTCCACATCAGCCACATCAGTATAAAAGTGTAGGACCATAATGCAATTATATTTAAAGTGTAGGACCATAATGTAAAAAGTCTAACATTCTCCCACTTGGTCCAAACTTTTATAATATAATCCAGAACACAAGAGATGTATATGCGGTATGTTCAATTTAGAAAGAGGAAAAATTACATGAATCATAGCGGTAAGTCCTTTTAAACCAGTATTACTTTCCATGTATTACAATGCAATTTTTCTCTTTCTAAATAAACGCTTAAATGTGGAATAGCACTTTATGAACAAACCTCAATTGTTTGTTCTAGGTCCTCTAGAATGTTTGTTTGTCTCCAACTAAAATGTATACAACTTAAAAGAGAAAACAAACTAAATTACAAAGTTTCAGACAATGAAAGTATTACCTCTCATAGTGACAAAGCGGGACATAGTCCCATTTGAACAACATGATCCTTGAACGTCTTTGGTGGCATGCCTTTTGTTAGAGGATCAGTAATCATCTACTCGGTATGTATGTGTTCAATGAGCACTTCTTTGGCTTTAACGTGCTCCCTTATTGCTAAGTACTTAATGTCAATGTGTTTACTTTGACTTCCACTCTTATTATTCTTAGCAAAGAATACAGCATCTGAATTGTCACAATATAACTTTATTGGCCTAGAGATAGACTCAACAACTCCAAGCCCAAAAATGAAACTTCTCAACCAAATACCCCTGTGAAGTGGCCTCAAAACAGAAACAAACTCAGCTTCCATGGTAGAAGTGGCAACTAAAGATTGTTTGGCACTTCTCCAAGATACAGCACCTCCGGCGAGCATAAAAACATATCCGGATGTTGATTTGCGAGAATCAACACAGCCAGCAAAGTTTGAGTCTAAATATCCGGCGATTTCTAAAATGTCGGATCGTCTATAAGTAAGCATGAAACCTTTAGTTCCTTGAAGATACCTCATGACCTTCTTTGCAGCTCTCCAATGATCCAAACCTGGATTACTTTGATATCGTCCTAACATGCCAACTGCAAAAGCAATGTCAGGTCTAGTACAGACTTGAGCATACATTAGGCTTCCAATAGCTGAAGCATAAGGAATAGTTTTCATTTGTTCCTTTTCAATCTCAAGTGTAGGACACTGGTTCAGATTGAACCTATCACCCTTAACAATAGGTGCAACACTGGGTGAACAATCTTTCATCCTAAATCTCTCAAGAATTTTATTAATATAGGCTTCCTGAGATAGTCCCAAAATATGTTGAGACATATCCCTATGAATCTTAATGTCAATGACATAAGATCCCTCACCCATATCTTTCATACTAAAATGTTGAGAGAGAAATTGTTTCACCTCATGTAGCAAACCCAAATCATTGGTTGCAAGGAGAATATCATCTACATATAACACAAGAAAGATTATTCTACTCCCACTGACCTTGCGGTATATACACTGATCCATGACATTCTCTACAAAACAAATTGAAGAGATAACGGTGTGAAATCTTAAATACCACTGTCGGGAGGCTTGTTTAAGTCCATAAATGAACTTCTTAAGCTTGCAAAAAAAATGCTCACCATCACTTGAAATGAACCCATCAGGTTGTTTCATATAAACCTCTTCCTCCAAATCTCCATTAAGAAAAGTTGTTTTAACATCCATTTGATGTAAATCTAAGTTGAAATGGGCAACTAATGCCATTATGATACGGAAGGAATCCTTTTTAGAAACTGGAGAAAACGTTTCCTTATAATCTATTCCTTCCCTTTACGTGAACCCCTTGGCAACAAGTCTAGCCTTGTATCTCTTAATGTTGCCTAATGAATCCTTTTTGGTTTTAAATACCCATTTACAACCAATAGGTTTCTTTCCAGTAGGCAACTCAACAAGGTCCCAAACTTCATTATCCGCCATAGAATTCATCTCGTCTATCATGGCATTATACCACAATTCAGATTTACTACTGTTCACAGCTTGTAAAAACGTGTCTGGATCACCCTCAATACCTATGTCACAGTCAGACTCTTGCATATACACTTCATAATCAGTAGGAATTGTTGATTTCTTTGTTCTAGTAAATCTCCTTAATGTTGTATCAGCAGTCTCTTGAGACTGTTGCACAACTAGTTGTTCCACTTGTAGTAGAGGTTGTTCAAAATGATCTTCTAAAACAATTTCATCAGAATGTGAATTTTGATTAAGTGGTTCCTCATTATTCACCCTGTTTGGATGAACAACCAATCTTTTACTTGATGTAGGAGCATTGTCTGAAACATCAATTTTCTCAAGGACTAAGTCTCTTATTTGATCACTCCCACTGACCACATCATTTTCAAGAAATTTGGCATTTCTTGATTCAACAATTCTACTAGAATGGTTTGGACAATAAAACTTATATCCCTTGGATTTTTCCGCATATCCAATAAAATATGCACTAATAGTCCTATGATCTAACTTCCGTTCTTGTGGATTATAAACTCTAACCTCAACTGGGCAACCCCAGATGCGTAAATGACTTAAACTTGGTTTCCAACCTTTCCATAATTCAAATGGCGTTTTGGGAACC
Organism: Pistacia integerrima; assembly: GCA_026225825.1. Classification (NCBI taxonomy): domain Eukaryota; kingdom Viridiplantae; phylum Streptophyta; class Magnoliopsida; order Sapindales; family Anacardiaceae; genus Pistacia; species Pistacia integerrima. Next base: position 24,834,161 of record CM047747.1, read on the forward strand.
GCCTTAGTTGGAGCTCAGTTTAATATATACGCTGCAGTTTTGAGAGCTTCAATCCACAAAGAATGAGGAAGTTTGGAGTTACTCAGCATACTCTGTACCATATCCATTAATGTTCTATTTCTCCATTCTGCTACACCATTCTGAGATGGTGTGCTAGGCAAGGTGTACTGAGCCACAATACCTTGCTCTTGAAGAAATTTAGCAAATGGACCAAGTGCTTGTCCTGTACCAGTGTATCTACCATAATATTCACCACCTCTATCAGATCTCATGATCTTAATTTGTTTTCCACATTGTTTCTCTACTTCTGCTTTATATATTTTAAAAACATCCAACGTTTCATCCTTGTGATAAAGCAAATAGAGATACATATATCATGAGTAATCATCAATAAAGGTGATGAAATATTTCTGACCACTAGAGCTCATGTCAGGGCAACAAATATCTGTGTGTATGATTTCTAAAAGTTCAGAACTCTTCTTGGCACCCTTCTTGGATTTGTTAGTCTGCTTTCCCTTAATGCAGTCTACACAAGTATCAAAGTCAGTAAAGTCAAGAGTTTCAAGAACTCCAGCATTTACCAACCTTTTAATCCTATCAATAGAGATGTGTCCTAATCTCCTATGCCACAAAAAAAAGAGTTTTCATACATAATAGTACGTTTCATACTAGTGTTAGCATGTGAAGTCATAAGACTATAAGGAACAGTATCACTTAAATGAATTTTAAACAACCATCAACCAAAGTACCATATCCAACAATAGATGAGTTCTTAATTAAATTAAAAGAACTACCATAAAAGTTGAAAGAGTATCCACAAGGTACAAGTTTAGAAACTGAAATTAAATTCCTAGAAAAACTAGGAATATAAAAGGTTCGTTCCAAATCCAAAGCATAATTAGTACTTAAAATAAGTCTAAAAGTTCCAACTGCTTCAACACGTGAAGGCATCCTGTTTCCTGAATAGATGCTGCATTCACTTCCCAATGGGTTCCTTTGATCTAGAAAACCCTGTATGGTATTAGAAACATGGATTGTAGAACCAGAATCAATCCACCAATCATTATGTGAAACACAAATCATATTAGATTCATAACACACAAAAGATAAGAGGTTACCTTTCTTATCAAGCCAGGCCTTCCTCTTAGGACAATCCTTCTTCATGTGTCCCGTCTTTTTACAGAAGAAACACTTGATATTGTCCTTATTACCTTTGCTCACAACCTCGTGCAGCTTGCCTTTTCCCTTCCACTTCTTATTCTTATTTGAAGTGTACTTGACATTTCCTGTCACCAGATGTGCAGTTTCATTCACTTCCTGAAGCAGTCTCTCCTCCTCCTGAACACACATGGTCAAAAGCTCATTGATTGACCAGTTATCCTTCTGTGTGTTATAAGATATCTTGAAAGGAGTATAATGAGACGAGAGAGAGTTCAGGACATAATGCACCAGGAAATCATCATTAATCACCATCTGAAGGGATTTCAACTGAGCAGCGATGTCCCGCATTTTCATAATATGCTCACGGACTCCTTTAATGCCAGTGAACTTCATGGATGTCAATCTACTCATTAGGATGCTTCCTAATGCCTTGTTTGATGTTTCAAACTGTGCATGAATTGCCTCCATCAGATCGTTGATGTTTTCACACTCCGGTATCGACCCACGGATACTAGTCGTAATGTGAGATTTGATAAACATCATGCTTAAACGGTTGGATCGCTCCCACCGTTCATACAAACCAATCTCAGCTTGAGAGCTAGTATCTGTAGGTGTAGGTGGCTCTTCCTTACGAAGAGCATAGTCAAATCTATGCACCCTAAATGAAGAAGGACAGCCTCTCTCTAGGATTTGTAGTTATCACCATTTAAATTAGGAACCTTATCCTCAACCATCATCAAAGTTTGATCAACTATAGGTATATCAATAGACATGCTCACTAAATAAATTATGAGGCACAAACCATCAATAAAAATTATAAGTTTACCAATGTAAAACAAATAATAAATGATAAATGAATCGACATATCATAAAATCTCCCTGTGGGTAAAGACATTACATATTATGATTCATTATTCTTTAATGATGAAACTAGAAATTATTAATATTTCATAATACATGTGGGCTAATTAAGAAATAAGAATAATTTCTATTTCATCCCCTAATTAATCATGAAAATATAACATTCCCTGTGCGTAAAATGATTATATTAATATGATTAACTACAAAACGATGTTATTAACCTTAATATGATCATAAATAATATTACTTAATGCATATATTATCATAATTTAGATGTTGCAGATACTCTAAATTAATAAAATATATACGATCATAAAACATCAAATAATTTATAATATGAATTATATAATATAACACAAATCAATACAAGAATAACACATTATTTATGCATAACAAAGTAATATATAACATAAAAAACCATCATACAAGCTGTCACCGACTTCCACGCGCCACCGTGACTAAAGGACGTGCCCCACGTGCTTTTCATGCGCCGCCAGAAGGCAGCACGCACTCCCACACGCCTTCACGCGCCCACACGGCACCACCAAACACGGTCACGCGCTAGCACGTGCCTAGGACACGCTCACACGCACCTGAGCACTCATCCTCACGCGCCTGACGCAAGCACAGCATTTTCACGTGCCAGCACGCATCGGATCTAAATACGGGTCAGTTTGACCCGTTTTGACCGGGTCGGTTTGACCTGGTTTGGCCCATTGGACCGGTTCATTAAATGGTTTGACCTGTTGACCGGTTCATTGGCTGGTCCGGACTGTTGACCCGGTCGAGTCGACCTAACGGGTTTTACGCTGGGGTTGACTGGGTCGTTTGACTTGTTTTGCCTGTTGACTTTGACTGGGTCAATTTGACCCATTTATCCTATTGGGTCAGTTCTTCTTGACCCGTTTTTCTGCAACTTTTACCCAGTTTTTTCAGATTTTCAACAGGCCGTTTCCGACCATTTTTCCAGCGTTTTCGATGGGAAACTTGAATGTGGACATATAACCTATGTCGGTGACATCCCAAATGACAATTTCGTCCTAAATCGGTGCCATAAATGGCTTCCAAAAACACCCAAACAATAATTTCTAACCAAAACTTTAAACTAGCATAACTTTGCATCCAGAACTCCGTTTTTGACAAATAATATACCGTTGGAAAGATTTTTCAACAAGGATTCCAATGACGCCAAAATTGGAAACATATTCTATTTATAATAAAAGTTATGATTGATTTACAGTACGGGTTTTAATGGAAAAATTTCCAAATTTTATGCAATATTTTTCAGATTTGCAACAAAGAACTTCACGGTAGGCAGAGATTCAAATAATGGCTCTAATACCAAATGTAAAATACATTCATATTCCAATATTTATATAAAAGTGATAATACAACCAATTTCAATATAACATCTCCATGGAATATTTACGGAAGTAAATGACAAACCTTCGGCCATAGCAATTGTTGTTTGTTCTTCTTGCTCCTTTATAAATTACAAGATCTTCCATTGACTGCAATTTTTGGAGTGATGGTTTTGAAACTAAAAAAACTACGTCAAATGGGGACCTGTAAAGTCTCCTTTTATACAGTTGTCTTTCCATCAAAGACAACTGCTCAAGGGAAGAGACACAACTGTACCACATTAGTCCACATAAGCCACATCAGTATAAAAGTGTAGGACAATAATGCAATTATATTTAAAGTGTAGGACCATAATGTAAAAAGTCTAACAGGACCCACTCTTGGTGTTGCTATAGCAATTGACTTTGCAGTGAACTATCCTGAAGCTATAAGCGTTTCATCTTTTCAATTCATTTTCATGCCTATGTACAGAAAAAGATTTTGACTTTAGACATTCTGATGTCTCAAAATTGCTGCTCTAATTCCAACTTATGTACTCACTTTTGCTTCCAGCTTTTGCCCCTGAAGTACAGAATACTTGGTCAATAATGTTTATTCTAAAAAGTTATTTCCTAATACAGGTTGCAAAGATGGTTTTGATCAACCCCAGTGTTCATGCAGAAGGCACCGATAACCTTGCAAAATTACCTAAGATACTAGCCTATGCTGGTGTAAGTCTCCACATTTAACGATTAAACTTTGAGATTTTGGTTTATATAAACGATGATGTCAGAAACCTAATTGCAAAGCATGTGTTACAAAAAGGAATAAGAAAAAGGTAAAATGAAAGATGTTATAGAAATAGAAGCTAGGAACACCTAACTAACAGAAAGGCCTGATGGTAACATGATCTTTAAAATTAAACAAATACATAGAATATTGTACCTCCTAGTAACCATTAAACTATTTACAATTTATCGTTTCCTCATTTAATAGTCCACTTTCATGAATCAGATGTATAATGGTGAAGCAGGATGCTTTTTAGGAAACATTATAATTAAACTAACACCAGGAGTTACTGGTAGACTTTGTTGTCACATTCTACATAACCAAGGTGACACTAGTTATAGGACAAAGAAGGATGCTTCTCGACCGGAAGATGATGTTGCTTTGTCATATCTCCAGCATCTTTTTGTCATTCATCAAATTTACTCATTATTAAAGTTATCTATCTAACTGTTTTATTAAACTTTATGAATGATGTTTCTTTGTTGAAGAGCATTCCACTGTGCCTTTATGCTAATATATAACCTTGAATGGCATCCCATTATCTAAAGGGTTAGATTGGACTAACATAAGTCCATTTTTTTCTTGTCAAGACATATGATTTTTCTTTAAGGATGCTTAGAATTTCAATGCCAACAAGTTGAGCTAAGTCAAATACTTGGGCACATTTGAGGTTGGCTCAAACTGATTGCTTAGCTTTAAACTTGGCCCAAGTTTTATTGAGCTTAAAAAGAAAGCTCAAGGTCCACTCATGTTAGGTTGGTGAAGTATTTGAGTCAATTTGACTCAACTTTGGGCACAGTTTATATAATGTAAGTTGTTTGTGTTAGAGTATGTGCCCTAGAACTAATCAATTATTGTAAAATGGACTCTGTAAAAAATGTTTATTTATCAATAAAAGGCATATTCTTCTATATCGTATATGTAATGATATATGTCCTTAGGATGATAGAACCGTGATGAGGGTATCAAGTGTTTCAAATCTTAATAGTGAGAACCCTATGATCACATATGGTGGCCATTTTAGAAAAATCTGTAGCCCCAGTACTATTCTGACCAAGGACACAAATAATACAGTAAGGTAGTCATAGTGTTGAATGACCCTGTCAAAACGCAGTTGATCACTAAGGACTGCAGAGCAAGACTTGAAGAAGTCCAAGCTTGTTGTCAGTAAAGGAAAGGGTAAGGGCAAGGGAAAGGCCAAGGCCAATCCCAAGCCCAAGCCCAAGCCCAAGCCTAAAAGACAGGATGCTCTCAAGCCTGTGGATGGTGTTGGGAAAGGTGGGAAGGTAGTCTGCTTCTATTCTGGTAAGCCTAGCCACTAGAGGAAGCACTACAAGGCTCTCCTTGTAAACAAGAAGAAGTCAGATGCTTTGACTTCATGAATGTTTATGATTGAGATTAACTTCTTTCCTTCAACATCTTGGGTCATTGACACAAGATGTGGTACTTACATTTGTACTAATGTGCAGGGACTAAGGCAGAGTGGATTACTCACCAAGGGAGAAATGGACCTACGAGTTAGAAATGGAGCACATGTGGCTACATTAGCTGTAGGGACTTATTGTTTGTCTTTGCCTTTGGGCTTATTATTAGAACTCAAAGACTATTATTTTGTACCTACGATTTCTAGAAACATTATTTCAGTATCCGCTTTGGATAATATAGGATATCGTTTTGAGATTTCTAATGGATTGTCGTCCTTTAGTTTGAATGGTATTCTATTTGGAATTGCAAGGTTATATAACAGATTATATGTTCTTGATTTGAACAAGAAGCATATTCTCAATGTTGAAACTAAGAAGGCTAAACATAGCGAACAAAATCATACATACCTCTGGCATTGTAGATTGGGTCATGTTAATCAGACCCACATTGCAAAACTTCAAAGGGATAGAGTTTTTGACCCTTTTGACTTCCAGTCATTTGAGGTATACGAGTCATGCCTCTTAGGCAAGATGACCAAGTCACCTTTCACAGGACAAAGTGAAAGGGCTATTGAATTGTTAGGCATCATCCATAATGATGTATGTGTCCACTACCAGTTGAAGCCAGAGGTAGATATTCCTACTTCATCACATTTACTGATGATTTCAGTAGATATGGTTATGTCTACCTCATGAGACATAAATCTGAAGTCTTTGATAAGTTCAAAGAATTCAGGAATGAAGTACAGAATATGTTGGGCAAAAGTATTAAAGCTCTTCGGTCGGATCGAAGAGGTGAATACTTAAGCTTAGGATTTTCTGAATAACTGAAGGAATGTGGGATAGTATCATAACTCACCCTTCCGTATACACTCCAACACAACGGAGTGTCTGAAAGGAGAATAGGACCTTACTTGACATGGTTAGGTCCATAATGAGTTTTAGTGATTTACCTTCATCATTTTAGGGTTATGCCCTAGAGACTGCGACTCACATTATGAACCGTGTACCATCAAAATCTGTAAACAAGACTCCATTTGAACTATGGAATGGGTGAAAGCTCGATTTATTTTATCTAAGGATTTGGGGTTGTGAAACTTATGTCAAGAAATTGACTTTGAACAAGTTGGGCCCAACATCCTACAAATGTATATTTGTGGGGTATCTTAAAGAGACCAAAGGATACTATTTCTACCATCCAGAAGAGCACAAAATTTTTGTTGCTCATATTGGTGTCTTCCTAGAAAAGGATTTTTTTCTAAGAAGTACTAGTGGGAGAAAAGTAGAACTCGATGAAGTTCTAGAGCTACAAGATATACTAGATGAAGGACGAGAAGATGTGCCACAAGTAGTGGTTGAACATCAGAAGAAGGTTACTCCTTAACTTGTGGATCAAAGTGAACCACCTCAAGTAGAACAATAGCTATGTAGATCTGGGAGAGTACGCCATGAGCCTGAGAGATATGGTTATCTCGTGACTCAATATGTGACATACTTGTCTACCAAGACGATGAACCCAAAACCTACAAAGATGCTATATCATATCCAGATTTTGTTAAATGGCTTGAAGCCATGAAATTTGAGATGGACTCCATGTAACAGAACCAAGTATGGTCTCTGGTGGAACTACTTGAAGGGGTAAAACCCATAGGGTGTAAATGGGTCTTCAAGAAGAAGACTGACATGGATGGCAAGGTACACTCTTATAAAGCACGACTGGTTGCCAAAAGTTTCAAACAAATTCATGGTATTGAATATGAGGAAACCTTTTTGCCGGTTGCCATGATTAAATCCATTCGGATTATGCTTACGATTGTTGCATATCATGATTATGAGATTTGGCAAATGGATGTCAAAACAGCTTTCCTGAACGGAAAGCTTGAAGAGCATGTGTATATGACACAACCCGATGGTTTCGTTCTTTATGGGCAAGCTGAGAAAGTATGCAAGTTGCAGATATCCATTTATGGACTCAAGCAAGCTTCAAGGAGTTGGAACATTCATTTTGATAAAGTCGTAAAAGAATTTGGTTTTATCAAGAACGAAGATAAGCCATGTGTTTACAAGAAAGTGAGTGGGAACATAGTGGCATTCCTAGTGTTGTATGTCGATGACATACTGCTGATGAGGAATGATGTACCAAACTTGCAGTCAATAAAGACTTGGTTATCCAAGTGCTTCTCCATAAAAGACTTAAGAGAAGCAGCCTACATCCTTAAAATATAGATCTATTGAGATAAATCACGTAGGTTGCTTGACCTAAGTCAGAGTACATACATTGACAAGGTTCTAAAGAGATTCAATATGGAAGAATCCAAGAAGGGATTTCTTCCGATGTCACATGGTGTCTATCTCTGTAAGGCTATGTGTCCTAAAACACACGATGAGAAAGATAGAATGAAAAGGATCTCATATGCGTCAGCAATTGGATCCATCATGTATGCCATGTTATGTACTCGGATTGATGTCTCATGTGCATTAAGCACTTGTAGTAGATATCAATCGGATCCAAGTAAACATCACTGGATAGCTATCAAGAACATCCTTAAGTACCTGAAGAGGATTAAGGACATGTTCTTGGTTTAGGGAGGGGAAGATGAGCTCACTATAAGAAGATACAGTGATGCTAGTTTCCAAACGGATAAAGATGATTATCGATCGCAATCAGGGTTTGTATTTTTGTCTCAATAAGGGTGCAGTGAACTGGAAGAGCTCCAAGCAAAGCATTGTAGTAGACTCTACCATGAAGGCTGAGTATATTGCATTATCCGATACGGCCAAGGAGGCAGTCTGGATTAAAAAGTTCGTCACCGAACTTGATGTGGTTTCCATGATTGTTGATCTGATAGATGTCTATTGTGACAACAATGGAGCAATTACTCAAGCAAAAGAACCACTGTCTCATAAGAAGTCCAGACACATACTCAGACATTTTCATCTCATCAGAGAAATGGTTGAGAGGAAAGATGTACAGATCAGTAAAGTGCATACTGATGACAATATTGTCGATCCACTGACAAAGCCTCTATCGCAACTGAAGCATGAAAAACACTTAAGGTCATTTGGTACTAAATACATGAATGATTGGCTATAGTGCAAGTAGGAGATTGTTAGAGTAGGTGTCATAGAGCCAATCAATTATTGTAAAATTGACTTTGTAATCAATGTTTATTTATCAATAAAAGGCATATTTTTCTATATCGTTTATGTAATGATATATGTCCCTAGAATGGTAGAACCGTGACGAGGGTATCAAGTATTTCAAATCTTGATAGTGAGAATCCTATGATCACATATGGTGGCCATTCTAGAAATGGCTGTAGCCCCAGTATTATTCTAACTAAGGACACAGATAATACAGTAAGGCAATCATAGTGTTGAATGACCTTGTTGAAAGGCAATGACTGATCTCACTTGTCAAGGTTGTTTGCCGACAACCTAGTGCAACGCATAGGTGCTTGCTAGAGGCAAGTTCACCGGACAAACCCACCAGAGGATTCCGTATGAATAAATCCTCTAACAGATGATGGTGCATGTGATCCTTAGACTTGAGATCAGCAGAGCGCCTTGTGCACCAATTGGTGTAGTTTGACACTAGCCTAACGTACTTCTATTTAGAGCTATCAATACAGTAGTGATTGGCTACATTAAGAAGTGTATCGAGAGTATGGTGGATCGACAAAGGATTCATCATTCCTAGGTAAGGGAGAAGTTATTTCACTAGGTAATTCAGTAAATGGCAATGACAATAAATCTGTGGCCATAGTGGGATTGAGTTGATGCTCAATCCAATTTAATATTTCTATCATTGGTCTAGTAATTGAATACAAACATGTCGAGGGTATCTAAGGTTGACATTATTTTTGTACCTCAGTCTCAATGAGATAACAGTTGATGAAAGGATTTGATTACACAGTATTCATATCGTTGACAGGCTACGGTTTTGCTGAATCTAAATTTATCGGGTGGCCATGATGCCTTGCTAGGGGCCAATCTTGGTCTGTGCGTAGTGAGACAATTAATTGGTGTTAATCACGATACTACACACTGCCGATATGATGAGGAGCCTACGGGTCACACACTCAGAAGATAATTTAAGAATCAATTTGTGAGAAGGGTATTTTCATCTTTTAGGATGAAAGGGTATTTTGGTAATCTCACAGTGCAATTAAATTTGCTCAGGGTATTACCTGTATTTAATTTTAATATTAAAATTAAATTAGTGAGATTATATATATTTAAATGAATTATTATTATTAATTAAATGTTAATATATTATTATATATTAATTGATTTTAATTATAATAATAATTAATTAATTAAAATACCATAAAGGGTGTGCTTGGTTGCAAGGGTGAACTAGGGTTGGAGCCCATGACTATTCCTAAGTGGAATTGGGTTTTAATTGTTGCACTATATAAGAGCAACTTAAAAATTAAAACATAAGAATTATTCATTCAATTAAAACCCTAGCCACCCTCTCTCTCTCTCTCTCTCTCTCTTTCTCTCTCTCTTTTAGGAAGAAAACTTTTATTGTTCTTCTTTCTTGATTCTTGAAGCCCTTGATTGTTCTAGCAAAATAATCAAGGGTTTTGCGGATTATCTTCGTGTGGACTTCCGTGAATGCGTTCCTACTTTGAATCGATTGGTGAAAAATCATGTGAACAGATGGCAAACAGTAGACTGTGAACAGTAACTGTGAACAATAGATGGTGAACAGTAACCAAGAACAATAATCCTGTCTGAAATTAGAGATATTTGAAGGAACCTCCAAACGTACATAAGTATTCTAATCCTTCAATGGATTTACTTTATACAGATTTTTGTTTATAAACATGTAAACGATATAATCTATACTCAGATCTAGGCGAAGAAATGTAATTGATTTATCGATTGAATTTTTGTTTTCCGTTGCATATGATAGATCAATTCTTACAGTTTGCTTATAGGAGTGATTATGATTTAATCTTCATTGGATTTTATACTGCATATTGTTGTAATTTTGGTATTTTTTAAATAGGGGCAACGCTTTATATGAGAAGTTGAAGGGTAATGGGGGCAATGTAAATGAAATTGGTTTCATGGGCCCCAGCTCATTGTCAATAGTAGGCAACACTAATACCACAGGAACAAGAATCCAAAAGGCCGTTGCTTGCCAATTGGTTGGCAAATGTGAAGAATGAGAATTTAAATATAGTGCCATACAACCCAGGGTTAGTAATTCATTGATTTCCTTACTTTTAATCTTGTTTGAATAATCTGTTTTTAAGATTTGAAAACAATGTTTGTCCTAAGTTGTTTATTTGTGATCTGGAGAGTTTACATTTTTGTTATGATAGACCCCTAAGGTTATTGATAGACTTCCCATTAAGAAGGTGTATCATATAAAAGGGCATAAGGGTTAAAAGGTGTGAGAGTGCATGTGTGTTAGTGGAAGGTGGTTAGGTGTCATTTGCATGTGAAAAATCAATTGGTTAGTGGAAGGAATTATTGGGACTATAGTTTGTTACTTTCCTTTTGTTGTTGATAATTGTTCTTATGAATTGTCATTTCCATTCACGTAATAAAATACAGATATGTTTCCAGCTATTACATTGCTCTTTTTTTTTTTTTTTGCATTTTTGCATATTGTGTTGCTGGGTTTGTGTAAAATTGTGAGGGAGTTTCTGATTTGTGGCACGGATTTGCTTGAGTGTTGATTGTATACTCTAGTGTGAATCTAAATATAATGTATTGTCTTCAGGCATAAATCTTATTTCGTTTTTGTTTTGGGCTGATAAACTCTTGCTGGGTGATTATATCTATTGCTTCTTTGTGGTTATTGTGTTGGGTACTTATGCAATATTGTTTACAGGTTTCATTGGGTTCTTGTTGCTACTAGCATGAAGACTTTAACTGTGTATTATTTTGATTCCTTGAGGGGAGATACTGGGTAGGATTTACGGGAAATAGTGCAAAAGTCAGTAATTCTGCTTATGTCATTTTTAATGCTCTTTATAATATCAAATACTATGTGCTAATTTCAGGAGTTGTTTTAACTTTCACGGTGGTTTCTTAATCCATTCTACCAGGAAGGTGTCCGAAAAAAGGGCTAATATCTCGTGGTAGAAAGTATTGGTGCGTAGAATTTTTATTATCAATGGCAATTAATTTTCAGTTATAATATTGTTTTACCTTTTGAATATTAATGCTTACTTCCGAATTAATTTTCTGTAAGGACCTTGGGAAGCGTTGAATATGGGTTTTATATAATGCGATACATGAGAGATATAGTTGAGAATGGGTTGGCATTACTGAAAAACAATGTTAAATCTTTTGTCTTTTTTCGTTTTGAATAATAAGATATAGTTGATATTTGTTGATTAGTCTTATTGTGTTTACTTTTATAGTTCTTGGGGAAAGAAATATATGAAGATGCGGAGGTCAATGAAGTCAGCGCAGAATGGGCGATGAACGTATCAAACTTTTTTTAGTTATTGTTGTTTCAACGATGTCAAAGGGCAATGAGGGCAAAAACTATGTATCAAACTTTTCATTTGTTTATGCAATATTGTAAAATAGTTACTGTTGTTCAATTTTGTTCACCCAGAGCAACAGTAATATATGTACCATTTGATCAATCATTCTATGTCTCATTGCATATTGTTGAATGGTGATAATTGTTGGAAAGAAAAATATTATGAAGCATATCATTCGACTATTCTGTAATTTAATTCATAATAATAAAGAACTTTTACTTATTTTAAAAAAAAAAAATTAACAAACAAAATCTTGACAATGTGAAAATTATCAACAATTTGGCTAAAATTCTAAAAAAAAAAAAATTGAAAATTCGGCTAAATCCTTGACAGTTCGATAACTACCAAGGATTTAGCTAGCTATCAAGGATTAGGTAAAAAATTTGCTAAATCCTTAATAGTTCAAAAACTGTCATGACCCTTTCTTGATAGGGGCTACAATGGCAGTTCAAAAACTATCATTGTAACCCCCTTCTTGACAAGTGATACCTGTCAAGAAATGCCTTTTTTCTTGTAGTGTAGGGGTCATTACATCCTAGAAAATTACTCAAATATGACTTTCAGACTACAAGTGAGATAGCTCTTTCATAAGGTGACAAGAAATAAGCAATATGCCCTCAATGATGAATGAAAGTGATTATAGTTCAAGAGGTGAAAAACAGTGTGAACGCATCACTCATAGCATACATTTATCAAGAGAGAGTAGTATTCTTTATGTCATGACACAGATCAGTACACTTGCAACTTTAAAACAAAGAAAATTTTCTAATGAATTTATTCAACAAAACAAAGACTTTACTCAAGTTGAATCAATCCAATGGACTTCCTCAAGTTCACAAATGTTTGAAAATCTAAAGCCTTTGTAAACAAGTATGGCAGTTGAGAGTTTGTGTTTACATGTGCAAGCGAAATAATTTTCTCTTCAACTATATCTCTTATGGAGTGGTGTCTAATATTAATGTGCTTAGTCCTAAAGTGTTGAACATGTTTTTTTGAGATGTTAAAAGCACTAGTGATGTCACAAAAATAGTTATACACTCCTGATAAAGACCATAATCACTCAACGTTTGTTTAAGCCGCAAAATCTGAGTGCAGTAACTCCCAGCTGCAATGTACTATGCTTCAATAGTCGATAAGGAGATCGAATTTTGCTTCTTGCTATACCATGTCACCAAGTTGTTTCCAAGGTTAAAACATTCTTCTAAAGTACTCTTTCTGTCATCAATGTTCCCGTCCTAATTAGCATTTTTGAGTTCTGCAAAAGAAACATAACACCAATTGTTAATTTAATTCATCATTTTTCCTCTTGTAACCATTGTTAATGTATGCCCTAGGAACCAATCGTGTCAGATATATATATTTTAATGTATATATTTTGTATATACATTTATATCTTATCAATAGAAGAAAGTGTTCTTATTTCACGTGTGGTTTATTCATTTATATATATGTATTACAGTGAAATGTCTGGATGATACAAATCTTTAGAAGATCAAAATCATGAAAGTATTCTCTACATAGGTAATATTAATTGGGCAATAATATTACATAGTAGAATGCCTCCGTAGAATATCATGTGATGGTATTAGTGTGGATGGTTATAAAAGTTATATCACTAGGGCATTAGCATGGATAAGCGGTTAGTGAACTATTTATTGAATATGACAATTTATGATGGATCACATGGACATTTAAAATCTAGTTAATGATTCATCATAAAATCATACTAGTGTATTATTTTAGACCTAAGATATCACGGTTGGATTATGCGTAAACACATATGGTTCATATGGTGTATAAACACGAGACTAATCATGTCATGTGTTAATAAGCCGATTTAGCCATGTGTTGTTTATGTGTGAGGACAAGTGATAGTTAAGATGAGATCCGTTGACTTAGTATAGATTGATATCAAGTTCCTAAACAAATGTCAAGATATGTTGAAAAAGGGAAATCTCTGGCTGGGGTATATAAAATGTTACCTGAAAGGTTGTTTCATGGTGACATGTTCCATATGTATTGATTGTCAATTTGATATAAAATTAAAATAAGGATTTTGACATACCATGAATCCATTCTTAATTGGGATTAGACAATGGAAGGATTTGATTATAAACGTGTATGATTATAAAAGGGTTCGTTGGAGTATATCTTCATTGTGACTTAGGGGTTATGGAGCATTGCTAGATGCCTACCATAATCGGTGGGAGTTTTGTTCATAAAGAGTTATGGCAAAACATATCAGAATAGACTATGATATTGGGCCCATGGCTCGGCCATAGTGAATCTAAGAGGTCACACATAAAAACTAAGAAGAATGGAGAAATAGCCAAAGAGAGTTGATTATCCAAGATTGGCTAGCACCTACCAAGGGTAATAAAGTTATTTATATTATTATCATTGAATTAGATTCAATGGAGGGTTATACTAGTTATTATGAATAATTTCGGAGTTAAATTGCTAATTGGAATTAAATGGAATTCCAATTCATAATTAATCATTTTCTTTATATTAAATTGAATTTAACAATGGGTTGTAATTGTAAACATATGAAAAATTTAAGGGTTAATTTATTATGTAAACAATTTAAGAGTTAAATTGTCAATCGTGATTAAATGTTAATCCAATGTTATTATTTAAAGAAGTTTAACAACTTCATAATAATTATGGAATTATTTACAACTCCGAAAGAATTATGGAATCGTTTAAGGAAGTCCAAAACAATTATTGAATTGTTTGAGATAAAGATCAAATTTTCTAAGAACCCTAAATATCTCTCTTGGCCTAATTCTTCTTTTACCTTAGTGTGGATACTCTTTTATTTAATTTCTCTTGAAATTAAAAGTCTTCAAGGTTGCTAAGGACTTAAGGTAACAAGTTATACCTTACTTGTTTTCAATTTGATTGAAAATTTTTGCAAAAATATGAATATACATGTTATAGTATCACACGCATCATTCTCCATGCATTCCATCTTTCAACCATTACCTCATCTGGATTTCTGATCACATTTGAAGGTGGATGACCTTTCTTGATCCATGAGGGTGGTTCTTTCCTTGTGGATGTCTTTCTTTGAGTGATCTTATTAGAAAGATCAACAATTAATTCAAGTCCTTGTCCTTGGGAGACTGATCCCTATTGAGCAACAGTGGTGCTCACATAAGGTTCTGATGTGATCACCTCAGCTTGGGATTTAGTTCTAGAAGAAGTCACGGTGGGCATATCATCATGATTTGTAGTACCTCAGCAGGGGAAATCATATCATCAATTTCATCTTCCTGTGAGAATTGTGAGTAATCTTCCTCAAGACAACCTCCTCAAGGTTCCATTAGAATCGGATTACGTCAAGTTACAATGGTTTGACAAGATTTCGCCTTTAGTTTTACAGGATTTCACTTAAGATTAAATGAATTCAAAATGTTTGTGTGGGCTTTTGCCTCCACTCTAGGCTAATACACAAATGTTACACAAATTTTTCTCTAAGGATATTGAATGAGGATCTTGGAGAGTGGTGAGAAGATGTAGAATTATAGCTCAAAGAGTATTTTTGATGTTGCAAAAATGTAGGACTTGATGAAAGGCCATTCCACTATGAATCTCCAATTTTCCAAAATTTGGTAGAACCATGAATGACTTTATGGAACGGGGCCGTTCATGCCTAGAACATCTTGAGGATAAAAGAACAATCAATCATTCTCCTGGAACGGGAGTTCCTCCATGATTTGGCAAAAGTGATCAACATTAAAGGTTTATCCCTTTGAATTATCTTTTCGATGCTACAGTAATCATGTAATTATGATATTTGTAGCAAAGGTTATCCTCAAAATACCAAAGAGATGTTCTAGATCTTGATTCTGCCAAACTATCAACTCATGTCATGATTTTATCCTCGATTCCAGATGAGGTAGGCAAAGTGATAAACATAAAATTTTAATAAATTTAAGTTATCTTTACAATGCCACAAGAATCACAAAATTTGGAGCTTTCTAGACAAAGTTATCTCCAAAATACCGAAGATAGTTCTGGATGTTAATTTTGCCAGAGTGTAAATTTGTATCTTGATTTTCTCCTTGATCCTGACTAATCTAGGTGAACTTCATTCCATTGTCGTAGAAATGACTTGATTTAGATCTTCTAGCCAAAGTTATCATCAAAATACTGAAGAGTGCTTCAGAGGACAACGTGAGGATATGAGGGATGACTTGCTTAGAGGTGGGAACGACGTTCGGAGATTAAATCTTGCATTTTCATTTTCGGTCATGACTTATGTCATGCCTTAAGAGTTTTGCTAGTCCTTATACAATTATGTGCTAGTTTTGGCACATCAAAACACAAAAGGGTCCAGCAATTTTGTTGAGTTCTAGGAAACAAGAAGTTGTGGCTCAAACCACACCGGAAGTTGATTATGTTGCTATAGCAACTGCCACCAGTCAAGGAATATAGATTCGGAAACTGATGAAAGACTTGGAAGAAGAACAAATGGAAGCAACCGTGATTGCTTGTGACAATAAATTTGTTATTTCTATTGTGGAATATCTAGTCCAACATGGAACAACAAAGCATATCAACATCAAGAATTATGTAGTTCAAGAAGCGGAGAAATTGAAATAGATCAAAATGGAGTTTTGTAGCTCCGAATTTCAAGTGGCGGAAATTTTCACCAAAACTTTGGCAAAATCAAGATTTTAAATGCTAAAGAATTTGCTTGGAATGGGCACCAAAAAGGTTCAATGAGGATTGTTGAAGGCTGAACATATTTTGGTGAGTGCAAATCATGTGATACCCCTGGATTTGGAACCTTTGAGGGAGGAAGGTGTCACGACCGAAACATGGAAAGGCCAAATTGAAAATTGCCCGAGTACTATGTCAGAGAGACAAATTGCTAAAAATCGCAAAAAAATACACAAAAAGCAGCAGACCTAAAAACAACGCTCAAGCATAAACAACAAGCAAGGATCTATTGATAAATGACTTTTCAAAATGTGTTTTGATACCAAATGAAAGTTTATGACTTAACCAAGTTCATCAAACTTCTGTAGAATAAATTAATCATGTTCATTTGTGCTTGTGGGTTTGTCTAGTCCTCTTCAACACATTGCTAAACATCCAAGACATAAAGTAAAGCACAAATGGTTTTTACATGGTTCGGCCAATTCCCTACATCCATGGGACCACATCCAAATGTAGCAAATCCACTATAACAAACATTCAAGGTTCATTACAAAGTTGTAGTTAAGCAAACTAATGTAAAACACTCTCCGTTTTTACAAAGCTCTAACTCCTTCCTTTGGATGATCCATCGACTCGCATACCTCAAATGATTGGAAGTCAAAAGTGTCCAAAACTTCATCCCTTTGAAGTTTTGCAATATGGGTTTGATTAAAATGACTCAATCTACAATGCCATAGGTATGTATGGTTTTGATTGCTATGTTTAGCTTTCTTAGTTTCAACGTTGAGAATATCCTTATTGTTTAAATCAAGAGCATATAATCCATTATATGACCTTGCAATTCCAAATAGAATACCATTCAAACTAAAGGACAATAATCCATTAGAAATTTCAAAACGATATCCTATATTATCCAAAGCGGATACTGAAATAATGTTTCTAGAAATTGCATGTATATAACAATAATCTTTGAGTTCTAATAATAAGCTCGTAGGCAAAGATAAACAATAAGTCTCTACAACTAATGCAGCCACATCTGCTCCATTTCCAACTCGTAGGTCCACGTCTCCCTTGGCGAGCAATCTACTCTGCCTTAGTCCCTACACATCAGTACAAATGTGAGTACCACACCCTGTGTCAATGACCCAAGATGTTGAAGGAAAGAAGTTAATCTCAATCATGTACATACCTGAAGTTGAAGCGTCTGATTTCTTCTTGTTCACGAGGAAAGCCTTGCAGTGTTTTCTCTAGTAGTCAAGCTTGCCACAATAGAAGCAGAGTACCTTCCCACTTTTCCCAATGCCACCCTCAGGCTTGAGAGTATCTTGTCCTTTGGGCTTGGACTTGGGATTGGCCTTGGCCTTTCCCTTGCCTTTACCCTTTCCTTTACTAGCAGTAACCAGTAAAACAGTCTTGGACTTTTTCAGGTCCTTCTCTGTAGTCCTCAACATATTTAGAAGCTCTGACAAAGGTTTCATCATGATGTTTATATTGAAGTTCATTATGAATGATGAAAAAGTATTAGGTAAGGATTGAAAAATTAAATCCACTTGTAATTCTGCATCCAACCCAAATCCCAAAGTCTCAAGCCTCTTTATGTATCCAATCATCTTGAGCACATGAGGACCAACTTAGGCTCCCTCAGTCATGTGACTTCTAAACAACGCACTTGACACCCTGTACCTCTCATGTCGAGTGTTTCCTTTGAAAAGCTCCTTGAGGTGCAAAATTATGGCAACAGCATCCATATTCTCATGTTACTTTTGTAGCTCAGGTGTCATCGATGCTAACATAAGGTATTGAACAGTCTCAGCATCATCAAGGAATCTTTGGTAAGTTTCCTTTACTTCTTGAGTGGCATCAGGATCAGGCTCAGCCAAATAAGGCTTGCCAAATAAGGCTTGCCAAGGATATATAATTTCTTTTCAAACTTCAGTACAATCTGAAGATTTTGATACTAGTCTGAGAAATTAGATCCATCCAACCTGTTTTCTTTCTCGATTATTGGTTGTAAGTTGACAGTGATCATTTTAAATGAATCTATAATACAGAAAATTAAAGTTATTATCATGTTTATCTTCATTATTTAATAAGGCCTTTTATTAAATAATCGCTCTCACTATTTTCCTCAAGCTAATAGCACTCACTATTAGCTCGGGAAAGCCCGTTGGCTTTCTTAGTGGACTGAAATCTCATCTAGCCCATTTCAAACCTTCGCTTTGGCAAAGAAGCCAAAATCGGTTGATTACTAGGCCAACAAACTTAATCCACACCAGTTGATAGCTCACACTACCAACCTCAAATGTGAAGCAAGCCAACAAGCCAATCACACAATCCAACGGCCTGGCCATCGTCCTCAAGTGTGATTCCCAATATTAGTAGAGTGGACACTACAAGTTGCCACGTACACAGAACATGTGTACTACTCTACTATGCCTATGACGTGTTTATCAACCTTCGTTTTGGCAAACAAGCAAAACTGTCATTTTAAGTCAACCCATCACTATTAAGGAAAACTCCAATGAATTTTAACCTCCCACTGGTAGAAGTGTACCCTTCGTTTTGGCGAACAAGGTTCCAACGAATAGTGATTTAATTAAAACTATGGTGATGGAAGGCATACGTGACTTAATATACTTAAGTTGAGGGTTTTTATTTAATGTCTCACCAGATTATTATCTTTGTTAGAATGCCATTTTTTGGCATGTTATTGAACATTCAACCTTAGCATGCATTTTAAACAAAATAAAACGTGTCGGTACATGGCCCACTAAAACCGATTTCCTCAAGCTTAGAGGAATCGGTGGGTCAACCTAGGGTTTTAAAAGTAAATCTTGGGTCTTCAAGTTATTCCTCTTCATAGCTCTTTTGTTTCTTCTTCACGATCTTTACAAAGTAATTTATAATAAAACCCTATTCTAATTTACATCAATAAAATATAAACCTCGTGTTACATACAAGGGGAGAGAGATGAGAAGAAGAAATACATGGAGATATAAGAGAGAGAGAGAGAGAGAGAGAGAGAGGCAGGACACACAAGTCTTATTTCTTTATAAAATTACAAGCAAACCCAAAATTACAAAAACATACCAAAGGTTTAAGGCTCATGTACTGGGCACCATGCAATTTCAAACAAGAAAATTGCATACATCCAAAATTAACATTTTGAATTTGGGTGGGTGGAATTATTAAATTACCCTTCTTATATTTGTAGAATTATTATTGGCTTTCTAGGTTCAAAAACTACAATTTGGCCCCCAATGCGAAAAACAGAAAAGAAAAACATAACAGTAGCTTTCTTGCCACGGCGAATAAACTATTCACCTCGGCAAACTTCATACACATGGTCGCTGTGGCAAAGTTTCATTTCGCCATGGCAAATGCCATAAACTTCCAGAAAACACAAAATGTTCCAGAGAGTTTCATGTCACAGCAAAGTTTTATTTTGCCGCGGCGAGATCTACTTTTCTAGCAGGTCATTTTGGAGAAGGCTTATTTCGATGTGGCCAGACTCACTTTTTGCCTCTCACCACGGTGAAGTGTTATTTCGCCGCGGCTAATATCGCAAAACAATGAATCGCACAGTATGTCCTTTTGTAGTTTTTCACGTAACGACATAGATCCAACTCAGATTGAATGCACAAGCATTCAATTAGGACACCAACCAACCAATAAATCATTCATCAACACATTATTTAATCAATTGATTAACCAAATCATGCATTGAACGTAGATTTTACAGATTAAAAAAAAAAAACAGTTTACACTAACATGTTAACAAACAAGCCACATGTAATCAAACATCAGTAAAAACGTTATAATCAATTACCTGAGGCTCTGATAGCACTGTAAGTGAGTGAATAGATTCACGCAATGGAAAAAAAAAAAAAACCAAAGTATAAAAAAAAACGAATCTGATTCACATTAACTACCCAAAATCCGAGCAAAGATTATAACGTTATAAACAAAAACAGTGTAAATAAAATCTGTATAAATCAAACAAAATCTGTATAAATCAAAGTTTAACCCATACAATTATTCATAATACATTACCAACGTTTGGAGGCTCCTTCAGTATCTCTGATTTGATTTTGCTCTTAATTCAAAGTAGAATCACACTCACATCGTCACACGAAGATAATCGGTAGAACTATCAAGGGATTTTCTAGATCCTCTTGATGGTTTCAAGAATCAAGGTTTTCAATGAGTCAAGAAGAGAAAGAATATTTCTCTTCAATCATTGAGTGAGGTGTGAGAGAGAGAATAAAAGGGTGGCTAGGGTTTTTAATTATTGAATAATCATCATCACTTGTTTTAATTTAAGTTGCACTTATATAGTATAACAATTAAAACCCTATTCCAATAAGGAATAGCCATGGGCTCCAATCCTAATTCACCCTTGCAACCAAACACACCTTTATGGTATTTTAATTTTAATTAATTATTATAAATATAATTAAAATCAATTAATATATACTAATATATTAACATTTAATTATTATTAATAATCTATTTAAATACATGCGCACATGTATTTAAATATAATCTCACTAATTTTAATTTTAATATTTAAATTGAATACAGGCAATTCCTTAGCAAATTTAATTGCATTGTGAGATTACCAAAATATTCTTTCATCATAAAAGACGAAAATACCGCTTTCACAAAAAAACAATTCTTAAATTATCTTCTAAATGTGTGACCCATAGGTTCTTCATCATATCGGCAGTGTGTAGTATCGCGATTAACACTAATTAATCATTTCACTACACACAGACCAAGATTGGCCCCTAACAAAGCATCATGGCCACCCGATAAATTCGAATTCAACGAAACTAAAGCCTGTCAACGATATGGTTACTGTACAATCAAATCCTTTCATCATCTGTTATCTCATTGAAACTGAGGTACAGAAATAGTGTCAACCTCAGATATCCTCGACATGTTTGTATTCAGTTAATGGACCAATGACCAAAATAATAAATTGGATTGAGCAACAACTCAATCTCACTGTGACCATAGATTTAGTGTCATTGTCATTTACTAAATTACCCAGTTAGATAACTTCTCTCGTACCCAGGAGTGATAAATCCTTTGTCGATCAACTATAGTCTTGATACACTTCTCAATGTAGCCAATCACTACTGTATTGATAGCTCTAAATAAAACTACGTTAGGCTAGTGTCAAACTACACCAATTAGTGCATAACATGCTCCAGTGATCTCAAGTCTAAAGATCACATGCACCATCATCCGTTAAAGGATTTATTCCATAGACATTGGGGTTACCATTCATATGGAATCCTCTGGTGGGTTGTCCAGTGAACTTGCCTCTAGCAAGCACTAATGTGTTGCATTAGGTTGTCGGCAAACAACCATGACAAGTGAGATTAGTCATTGCCTTTCAACAGGGTCATTCAACACTATGATAGTCTTACCGTATTATCTGTGTCTTTGGTTAGGATAATACTGGGACTATGGACTTTTCTAGAATAGCCACCATATGTGATCATAGGGTTCTCACTATCAAGATTTGAAACACTTGATACCCTCGTCACAGTTCTACCATCCTAAGGATATATATTATTACATATAACTATGATTTACACGATATAGAAGAATAAGTCTTTCATTGATAAATAAACATTTATTATAGAGTCAATTTTACAATAACATATTGGCTCTAGGGCACTTACTCTAATAGTCTTGCCATAGCTTGCTTGAATCCAAGACACCTCTTGGATAGCACGAGCTCCACTCAAGCTTCAACACCAAAGACGCACTTCAGCTCCACAGCTTGAAATCCCATCAAGCTTTTCATCAATGGAACCACGCACGTTCCAATAACACTCAAACAATAAAGGTTAGCATGCTATTTTAAAGCTTACTAAAGCATAAAGGAACCTAACCAGATATGAAATCAACCTCAAAGGACTTTCAGAGAACAATAAGAAGAGTATTCAGGTTCAAAACATAATGCAAGGTTGATGAAGAACATAGCGAAAACTTGCACAACAATCCATTAGACAACCAGCCGACAATCTCTTACAATGTTCAACAATTTTTTGAAAGTTTTCAACCACTTCTAAAAAGTTAAACAGATTTCCAGCACCTCATCCAAGATATTAACATCTATATACGGACCACTTACACATATCTCAGGTTTGGAAAAATATCCTAGCAACAAATGAAAACCCAACATTTGTATGAAAGTGTGACTGGACGACTGTCTACAAACTAGACTCTGATGTGCCCACATGTTTTACAATAAAAACAGACTAAGTGTGCACACATCAACACAGAGTGTCATGACAATTGAAAGCTACAAAAATGATTGTGCTTAAACAATATGATGTGCAAACATCAAAACTTAATGTGCCCACACAAAATTCATAAGTTGACAAAAATACTTTTGGAGGTCAGATGTGAGACAAGCAAGGAAGATTGTGGAATATTCTAATCTAATGATTACTAGCAGTATAATTTGATTGTATAGTATTTAATCAGTGTGATTAACAAAGAATTAATATGTTGATCAGCTTGGTTCGAGCCTTGTTTACTCAGTACTTTAAGCCATTTCAAAGACTTGGCTTGAGAAGCCGAAAGTTCTTCCAATAGATAACCTTGTCGATGCTTATATGTGACGGATCATTTTTTGAGAACGCAATTTATCCTCTTGGATAAGAACATTCAAGATGCTTATTCTAAGGATTGTGAATCCTTTCTTGTAGAAGGAATAAAGAAATAATATAGAAAAATTTATGATACAAACAATCATTTTTGGTTTGGATATTCGAATAATAGTTTCCGCGATAAACTAAAAGTACTTTTGCAATTCTGAATTTGGATTTTTTATTCTGAAATTCCAAATGGACGACTCATAGCACATTATAATTTATAGAAAGAATCTTTCTTGGTACCATAATGTCATAATATCTGTATTTTTTTCTTCTCTAATTTTTGGTTCCTTTTTTTTTTTTTTTTTTTTTTACAAGATTAATGGAAAAAATAAAAATAAATCATTAAATATGTTAAAAGTAATTTTTTATGGACTTGGTGTAACACAAATCCTTCATAGTCAATTAATCCGTAATAAATCTTGCTACATTAGCGAAAAACAAAAATCAGGCGTTTGATTCATTAAGAAAGTAGTTGTAAACAAAGATCCTTTCATAATATCTTTGAAAGTTGAGAGGTGGAAATTTCTATCTCTAAATGTGGCATCTATTATATTATGTCCTTAAACAGTGGAAACTGTTGCAAATAATTTTTAATAATCAGCAAAAAATCATATAGAGTTAAACGATGGCAAATTTGCTATTATGCATAAATATTTCGGGAAGTTTTTATTGTCGACATATAGAGGCAATATTGGACGGTGTATAGATCATGTTATCTAGTGGTGGGAGGGAAGTGAATCTCAATTATCCTTTTGAAATAAGAAAGCGGACCAAGATTCTCATGAAAAAAAAAAAAAAAAAAAAATTCCTCATTTTGTAGAAGGAATAATGTAATGTATGTCTTATCATAGAATAAATCTTTTTGTGTGATAATGATATAAACGTAATCAATTAGACCATCTCATCCTATAAATTCTAGGTCTCCATGGGCAACAAGAATCATCAGTAAGAGTTACTTGGAATTAAAGAGAAGAGTGATTACGAGATGGCTTTAGCTCAAGTTCAACTCCCACACAACCTCCATGCCATTCTTAAAGAAGGAGACTCCCAGACTGACGCCTCCTGCGACAATCTGATTGAACAGCTCCAGGGTGGAATTTTCTTGAACCAAAACAAACTGGCAAGTGACATCTTCATTGTTGTTGTTGTTGTTGTTATTATAATTTTGCACCAATTATTTTCAATACTAATACTTAATTAATGTTTTACTGCAGAAGTTTTGGGTTGACAGGCTTTTATGTGCCAACGCCTTCGACATTCATGCAAGGGGTCTCTCAATCACTTGGGGAGATGATAAACGTTACTGGAATTGGACTTACAAGCCAGACACACAAGGGTATTTATATATCACATATATAAATATTGGTTTTCAACCTTATTTATAGTCAGTGAAGATTAATTAATCAAATAAATTATGTTTTTGCAGTTGTGTTCAAGTGGAGGTGGCTGAACTATTGAATGTCTGTTGGCTTGACGTAAGCAAGAAATTCCCTGCCAAAAACCTTACTCCAGGGGTAGTTTACCAAGTTTCGTTTGTTTTAATGATGAAGAATGGAGAATATGGATTTGCAAATCATCCGGTGAACTTGAAACTCGTCATCCCCAATTACCATGAGACAATTGAACGCAAAGAAGATTTGAGCAAGTTGCCCAAGAACAAATGGTCAGAGGTCCGAATTGGTGAGTTCGTTACATCTTGCAATATGACTGGGGATATGGAAATCTCGATGTTTGAACACGAATCCCAATGGAAGAGTGGGCTGGTTGTCGATAAGATCGTCATTCGCCCAGTGCGCAAGAACTAAGAATGAGGATGATCAACAGCGAGACATATGCAAAACTAAAAGTTTCTAGATACTAAATAATTTAGTTGGCATGCGTCTCATGTTGTACTCGTAGCTTCTCACTATACTTTGTAGTAAATAATAATGTGAGAATTTGCATACGGGATAATAAATAAAAGCATAATCTATCTGAGGTTGCTTCATAAAAATTTCCCGCATTCTACTTGAACTCTAGTTTCTTGGTTCTACGTACATATATTAAGCCTGGACTATTGAGCATGAATGAAATGCATACAAAAGGAGAGTACATAGAGCTAGCTGACCATTTTAAAATAATATTCTTAAACACTTTCAAATAGCATACAAAAAATTAAAAGATAGTATCTCCATATTGTTGTGAATTTTGCGGAAGTGTATATATCAAATATCAATTTGTTCATTTTAAAGCCTACATCCATAGATGACTGAAGAATATACTATTACCACAAAAATACAAGAGTATAATTGTAAAACTCTCATCCAGTCAGGTATCCTTTGAATATTCCTCAATAAGAATCCTGGGGATACATGTCTGGAGAACGAGTTGTATTTAGAAAAACCCTGTGTAAAGATAATAATAATAATATCCAAAACATTCATATAAGATGTCACGCAGGATTTAAACTTATAATTTCAAAAACTTTAAGAATTTATCCAGAAATTACACAATCAAAACTTATTTATAGGGTGGAAGCTTCCAGAGGTGTTTCACAAACATTTATCATTTACATTTTTTATATCAAGATAAAAACATCAGGATGACAATAAATCATCTCCCCCATGTGTAGCCCCGCTGTCTCTAGCATCCTTCGCTTTTGGTCTACCTGCAAAGCAATCAACAATGAAAGGGTGAGCGCTAATCACTCAGTAAGGAATGATCCATTTCATTCTAAATGTGTTATTTGACCTTCATTTAAACATATTTGTTAACACACTTCTTATCTTTTACATCTAGGTATACTTCCTTTTTTTTTTTTTTTTTTTTTTCTAATTCATATGTTTTTTATCATTTTATCCCACGGCTATATAAACATCAATACATACACATACAAATAATTATGTAAACATAGTACACACACATTACATGTCATGATATAACATCTAAATATCATCTAACATGATTATAAATCATCTCATGATGTAAATAACATCATAACTCATGCAATGCAACTAAAGGCATATGAAACATTTAACGTGTAGCTGATCGGACTTTTCTTAGTTTCTTAAGCACTTCATATCATTTAACCTCAAATTCATCTAGAGCTCATATCATCGGGAGGCGTGCTTACGCGTTATTTAGCATCTAAAGTATATATTCATCTTTCCTCAATCGGTATACAAGGATATGTTACGCGTTTTTCATCATGTCTATATGCATCTGTAACATCTTATGGCATGTAAATACATGTTTTAGTGAGCTTAATACTTTTAATTCATCTATGGATTATCAATCCATTTACATTACCTCTTGCTCACATTCATCATCATAAAACATGTAGTACATTGCATCTTCATGTCATTTCATAACATTAATCACGCATTGACATCATGACCATGTATAACTTTCAAAGATCATCTAACTAATGGGTAAACATTAGTACATGGCTTAATCACGTCAATATATAATCAATTCATAATCATAAAAATTAATTATGTTAAATCTTAAACTTTAATAACTAGAAACTTATACTTCAGGCCATTTTCCATCCATTTCCTAAACGAATTTTCTCTTGGTCTAAACATAAAAGTTATAGGGATATGTCTTAACTTTCTAGTGCTTCAAGAATCATCTCATTTTGATTCTATGTCAGTCAATCATCTTTTGTTACATCATGTTGTATGAGAAATGTTTCATGTGTAATATTATGTTACGTTTAATAATCCCGTCACTCATATTCTTTGCAATTGAAAATATTCATACATAATATGTATAATGAATTCAAGGCAATAAATAGAATAAATGAGTTCAACTACACTTGCCATCACCTAATTCTATGCCTTAAAGCCTTAATTTAAGGTTTCATTAAAATCTACAAACTCTAGCATAATCCCTAAAGTCATGGGAGGCTCTTCCTTACCTTTTTAAAGAATTCCTCCAACAAATCCTTTGCCTATGTCTTCTTCCACACCTTAATCCTACATATATAGCATTATACCTCAACATCTACTTAAAATCTTCAAATCACATCAAAACTAGGGTTTTTAATCCTTACCTTAAACCCTTCAACTTGAAGATCTAAGGCTCTTATCTTGTTCTCCTTGAAAAATTATGCAAAAATCCTTTAAAACATAGAGAGAGAAAACTTGTCTCATGAATATTTGAGAAAATGGAAGAAAGGTTTAAGAAATGCTATCTCCCTTGGCTTGAACGAATTTCCTCTCATTTATAGGAAAATATTTCCTTCATTTTCCAAAATTATGCTATTGGCTCAATTATTTTAATTGTATAACTCATAAGTCCTTAATTGTTCATATAAGGTCATTTTGGTCATTTCGCACTAAACATAATTATTACGTAATTAATGTCATTAAATGCAATTAAGCCTACTCATCCTTGACCTTTTCAATGCTTATCCATAGTATTTTTCCCCAAATATATTTCTATGGATAATTGATTCATACCGTTCTAAATTAATTGACTATTTTTCACTATTTTGAGTTAGGAACATACCTTTGACATCTTGGGGATTACAATGACACATAATATGACCCCAAAGGAATGATATCTTAATACCTATTAGAAGTCTCTAAAGACAAGGTCAAATCATATGATACCTACCAAAGCCCCAAATTGTTGATAAATTTTGTGACGCCGTCATATAATTCTCTCTCTAATGAGCTAACAACTCCTGATTGGA
Source organism: Pistacia integerrima (assembly GCA_026225825.1). Taxonomy (NCBI): domain Eukaryota; kingdom Viridiplantae; phylum Streptophyta; class Magnoliopsida; order Sapindales; family Anacardiaceae; genus Pistacia; species Pistacia integerrima. Next base: position 24,862,287 of record CM047747.1, read on the forward strand.
AATATCATTCTAATCCTTGCAGGAATTATATTCTTATTTCTTGTATAATTGTATTCATATTCTGACAAGTTATCCTAAAAGAAACTTAAACTCAAATAGTACAAAAAAAAAAACAAAAGAGGGAAACGAGCCAAAATCCTCAACAAATATCAAAAGAGAAACGTACATTTATGTTGAAGGTAATGAAGCAACTTACACAGTTTAATGCTTTATATTTAGATATTTGAATTCGTGCCATGACTATCTGTAAAATTACACAAAATTGATGAGTTGCTTGCTTTTATTAGTTTTTGTTACAGTATTGAATACTCCTGGTTTAAGTTTTGGAAGTTTTAATACTTTACCAAGTAGATTAAACCAAAGCGAATTGGGTTGTTAAGTTGATTTTAGTGTCCATTCATCACCATTACAAACTAGACATTCATGAACCAAAATAAAGCACAACAATTTTTAAATGGTTCAGCAAAATGCCTACATCCATGGGACCAAGTCTAGATGAAGCCAATCCACTATGGTAAACATTTATAGTTTAATTACAAAGCCAAAGTTAAGCATCAGTTGCAAGAACACTCCCCGTTTTGCAACGCTTCAAACTCCACCCTTTGGTCAAACTTCAAACTACCATAGCAAGTTCCACGTTTACGAGACCACCTGGTTAGCCTTGAGCTCCTCTCAAGGTATAACACCGAAGACGCACTTCAGCTCCAAAAGCTTGAAATCCCATCAAGCATCACCAATGGAAATCCACATTCCAGCCATGAATAAATAAACAAAGTTTATCCAAGGTATTTGTAAGCCTACCTAAGGCATATGAAACCTAATTCAAAACAAAGAAACCTCAAGGAATTTTCAAAGTAATATCAGACATATATTCAGGTTTTACCTTTATGAAAAAGCTTATTCCAATCTTTGTTAGGACCACCGACAACTGCAAAAAACTTTCCAACACATTGTATGAATAAATGACAATTGTTATGGACCATAAACAATATCTCAAAAGAGAATAAAAACAGTTCACGAAATATCAAAATGCAATACATGTTATGCAAAGTATCAGCCAGATACACGTGACCACTCAGACTCTGAAGTTTCCACACAATGTAACAGAAAACTAACTTAATTGAAAGTGGTCACTTCGATAGAGAGTCATCACACTGAAAATTTAAACAGAAATGATTGTGCGATATTCAAAGTGAAGTGTTCATACCATGACTAATGTTAACACACTAGAATCATAAGTTGACAAATAACTTACATTCTCCCCCTTTGTCAAACTTATGAACAAAACACAATCTTTTCAATCACAAACTTGTCTATAAATACCAACAATCAATCAACAAGACACAGAAACACAAACAACACAAAAACATATCTCATTAAAGGCATAATCATCAAGACATAGAGACATGAATGAAACAAAGACAATAACAAACAAATAACTAAATTGCTCCCCCTCAATTAGTAAACTCCCCTTGGGTAACTAAACCAAGTCACATTCAAGTGATTATCAATTTAGAGCAAAAAGAGGGTTAGAATAGTTCAAAAACAAACAAATAACATAATTTGTTCTCTGCACATGAAAGAACAACATCAGCAAGTAACAACTTAAACAAAAATGTAGTTTTTACAAAATAGCAACTTAAAGAGAAATTCACTGTACAAACCACAATGACCTAAGCAAAAACTTAACATTGTCACCAACACACAATTTGCACTAAGTCATACAAGATAAGAACTGAATAATTCCCCTCAAAATGTAAACTCCCCCTAAGTAAATGCACCAACTCACATGCAAGAGATAAACAATTAGGAGTATACAAGGGTTAGTTCAGCTCCCAATATCAGAGCCAAACAAAACAAAAACAAAAAAAAAAAAAAATTGCAAGACAAACAATAAAAAGGTTTGCTGCATGGATCTCTACATCAACAAACACAAGAATAAGCTTCATCAGAACTTATAATAAAAAAATATGTTCATAAACATATTAAAACACAAGAAACTAAGACTGATTAGATCACAGTTCAAGTAAACAAACAAAAGAGAAAATCAGTTTAGCTAAGGCAGAAAAAATCAACAATAGAAATAAAAAAAAAAAAAAAAAAATCAGCGTGATCACATCAACAACTCATGTCATCACACCGTCAACTCTTTAAAGCAATATCACCAACATCGAAGCAAAATAGAGCAGAGTAACTCTCAGCAAATCCTTCAGCAATTTCACTCCCCCTCTTTGTTCATAGTGTTTAGCAAACCCTTTAGTAGCTACTGGACCCTCCAGTCAGTGTAAACACAATAATATCCAGATTTAAAACCGTCAAACCGTTTGGATTTTCTACAAGAGGTAACTCAAGCACATTGCTAACAACATCAGCATAAAAAAGAACCCAAGTTCTATTCAATAATATGGATGAAACTTTACAAAAATCATCCAATTTCAAATGAGTTTCACAGATGATGGGGCTCTAAGAAACATATTTCTTAAAGTGAGAAAAAACTTTAGAGGAGACAAAGGTTAGATGCTTTTTACCAGCTGAAGACTTTCACTCGCTTTTGAATTCTTCTTTCCTTCGGGTGACTTTAATGTAGAAGCTTTGGAGACTTGGAAGACATGAGCTTCTTTAATAGAGACTCTTCTGGCGACGAAGATGTCACATTTTGAGAGTTGGACAATGATTCTTCATGATCAGATGACAAAGATGAAGACTCGGTATAAGCTTTAGAAGAATCTTGGTGAAGTCTGACCCTTTTCTTTGCAAACAATGCTTGATGCTTTTCTTTCAAAGATGAGCTTAGAAACGTTAGGAGTTTTAACAGTGTGTGGACACTTAAAATCAATGTGGGGACACACAAACTCAGTGTGAGCACACCAGAAAAACCAAAATCAAAATTACGACTTCAATTTAGGTGCGATGACACATGACAAGAGATAATTATGAATCAAAATGAACAACATTCATGTGATGTCATTCATACAATTATGTAAGCATATTGGACAACAGGTGTCATGACAATGACGAATCAAGTCAACACATGCAAAAGAGAATTCATAGAGAATGAACTTAAGAGAACTTGTGTGGCTACACGCTTTCTCAAAGTGGCGACATTGGCACAAAAAATGCAGACTTTAATTACTTATTCCATTTTGAACCAAAAAAAAAAAAAAAAAAAAAAACACAAAAATAAGGCAAAAGGACTTCATAAGATCAATCAGAGATTCACAAAATACACAAAGAGAATCTCATCCCATGTAATTCAACAATTAAAGATTTATAACCTTAGATCATACATGAGTAAAAAGCAAAGATTCTTCATTTTATGTGTGCGTTGTGTCCTCTTGGGGGAATTATGACTCATTGGTCAAGCAATTAAAGAGCAAACTCCCCCTTCCCTCATGCCCTTTTTCACTTTTCTTTCTTTTAATTTTCTTGAACATAATCTCAGAATTTTAAAATTCTTTTTCATAGCATATGAGATTTAATAGGCAAATACTCTCAAGAAGTAACCAACTGTAGCTTTCACACTTGTAAAGAGATAGCCTTTTAAATGGTAGATTTTCTAAAGATATAACACGACAAGGAAAAATGCCTTTCTTAATAGAAAATTTTACAGAATTTCTTAACTGTTTTTAAAAATAGTCAAGAAGTCTTTTCCTTGACAACTTCTCGACTTTTTTTCAACTGTCGAGGATTTGAGAAAATCCTTAACTGCTTTAGAAAATCCTTGGATGTAATTAATTGTCAAGGATTTTGTAAAAATTAAGTTGTTCAATTTCATTTTGTGACCGTTATAGTCTTAATTCTTGACAGTTAAAAAACTGTTAAGGATTTTTGAAAAATGAAATTCATTGCTTGACTGTTATATTCTTAATCTTCGACTGTGTTTAACTGTTAAAAAAAAAAAAAAACTCAAATTTGGCCAAGGCTTCCCACCCTAAAATATTCGCAAATTCTTTCCACCCAAAACACCAAAGTTCATTGTCAAAACCCATTTTCCCCCAAATTTCAACCAAGTCTAACCTAGGCAAGAAAAAAACTTCCGCCAAAAACCCAAATCTCCTCCACTCTACTAAATCGCCCAAGTCTCTTCCACTAAATCTCCCAAATCTCTCCCATCACTTGTTTCTTCAATTCCCGGTAGTAGCAATAAATAGTGAAGTCGTCACTTCACCACCTCCGTCACCGCAAACAACTTACATTATATCAACCTGTCTAGACTAATTTCTGGATTCAACTATGTTAATATCTCTTAGGTCTACGTCAGAAGTGTGAAATGATGCTAATTTTTTTTTCTTTGTGCTTAATTTTTTTCCCTTTCTTCCCCCAACAAGAAAGGCTTCCACCGTGCGATGCCGCTTCAAAGCGCTATCACCTCTATCAGGTATCTTGATTGATTCTTTATCCAAGCTTTAAGTTTGCCAAAAACAACTAGCCAATGTAATAAGCCAGACTAAACTTTTCATGATTAATGGGGGCGGTTTGATTTCTTTTGTTAATACTGGAGACTGAATTTTCCTTTATGAAATTTCAGCTTTGGAAGTTCTACATTAAAAAGTCAAATGTACTAGTTGGACCCACTCTTGGTGCTGCTGTAGCAATTGACTTTGCAATGAACTATCCTAAAGCTATAAGCATTTCATCTTTTCAATTCATTTTCATGCCTATGTACATAAAAAGATTTTGACTTTAGACATTCGGATGTGTCAAAATTGCTGCTCTAATTCCAACTTATGTACTCACTTTTGCTTCCAGCTTTTTACCCTCAAGTACAGAGTACTTGGTCAATAATGTTTATTCTAAAAAGTTATTTCCTAATACAGGTTGAAAAGATGGTTTTGATCAACCCCGGTGTTTATGCAGAAGGCACCGATAACCTTGCAAAATTACCTAAGATAGTAGCCTATGCTGGTGGGGTAAGTTTCCACATTTAACGATTAAAGTAACTTTGACATTTTGGTTTATATAGTAGAACGACGATGTCAGAAAAAACACCTATTTGCAAAGCATGTGTTACAAAAAGGAATAAGAAAAAGGTAAAATGAAAGATGTTATAGAAACAGAAGCTAGGAACACCAAACTAACTGAGAGGCCTGACGGTAACATGATCTTTAAAATTAAACAAATACATAGAATATTGTACCTCCTAGTAAACCATTAAACTGTTTACAAATTATCGTTTCCTCATTTAATAGTCCACTTTCATGAATCAGATGTATAATGGTGAAGCAGGATGCTTTTTAAGAAACACTATAATTAAACTAACACCAGGAGTTGCTGGTAGACTTTGTTGTCACATTCTACATAACCAAGGTGACACTAGTTATAGGACAAAGAAGGATGCTTCTGGACCAGAAGATGATGTTGCTCTATCATATCTCCACCATCTTTTTGTCATTCATCAGATTTACTCATTATTAAAGTTATATGTGTAACTATTTTATTAAACTTTATGATTCCGGTTTCTTTCTTGAAGAGCATTCTACTGTGCCTTTACGCTAATATATTAACCTTCAATGGCATCCCATTATCTAAAGGGTTAGGTTGGACTAACCTAAGTCAATTTTTTCTTGTTAAGAAATGATTTTTCTTTAAGGGTGCTAAGAATTTCAGTGCCAACAAGTTAAGCTAAGTTAAATACTTGGGCACATTTGAGGTTGGCTCAAACTGATTGCTTAGCTTTAAACTTGGCTCAAGTTTGATTGAGCTTGAAAAAGAAAACTCAAGGTCTATTCATGTTAGGTTTGTGAAGTATTTGAGTCAATTTGAGCTCAACTTTGAGCACAGTTTATATAATGTAAGTTGTTTGCTTATCGTAGTGATTATGATTTAATCTTCATTGGATTTTATACTGCATATTGTTGTAATTTTGGTATTTTTCAAATTGGGACAAGGCTTTATATAAGAAATTGAAGGGTAACGGGGGCAATGTAAATGAAATTGGTTTCATGAGCCCTGGGTTATTTTCAATAACAGGCAGCACTAATGCCACAAGAACAAGAACCCAAAGGGCACAGTTGCTTGCCAATTGTTTGGCAAGTGTGAAGAATTAGAATGTAAATATAGTGCCATACAACCCAAGGTTAGTAATTCATTGATTTCCTTACTTTTAATCTTGTTTGAATAATCTGTTTTTAAGATTTAAAAACAATGTTTGTCCTAATTTGTTGATTTGCGATCTAGAGAGTTTACATTTTTGTTATTTGGTTATGATAGACCCCTAAGGTTATTCATAGACCTCCCATTAAGAAGGTGTATCAATATAAAGGGCATAAGGGTTAAAAAGGTGTGAGAGTGCATGTGTGTTAATGGAGGGTGGTTAGGTGTTATTTGCGTGTGAAAAATCAAGTGTTTAGTGGATGGAATTGCTAGGACTATAGTCTGTTACTTTCCTTTTGTTGTTGATGATTTTTCTTATGAATTTTCATTTCTATTGACTTAATACAATACAGATTTGTTTCCAGTTTTTACGTTGCTCTCTTTTTCTGCATTTTTGCCTATGGTGTTGCTGGGTTTGTGTAAAATTGTGAGGGAGTTTCTGATTTGTGGCACGGATTTGTTTGTGTGTTGATTGTATACTCTAGTGTGAATCTAAATATAATATATTGTCATCATGCTGAAATCTTATTTTGTTTTTGTTTTGGGCTGATGAACTCTTGCTAGGTGATTCTTCTATTGCTTCTTTGTGGTTGTTGTGTTTAACTGTGTACTATTTTGATTCCTTGAGGGGAGATATTGGGCAGGATTTACGGGAAATAGTGCAAAAGTTAGTAATTCTGCTTATGTCATTTTTAATGCTCTTTATAATATCAAATACTATGTGTTAATTTCAGAAATTGTTTTAACTTTCACAGTGGTATCTTAATCCATTCTGCCGGAAGGTGTCCAAAAAGAAGGCTAATATCTCGCGGCAAAAATTATTGGTGCGTAGAATTGTTATTATTAATAGCAATTAATTTTTAGTTATAATATTGTTTTACCTTTTGAATATTAATGCTTACTTCCGAATTAATCTTGTGTAGGGACCCCGGGAAGCATTGACTGTGGGTTTTATATAATGAGATACATGAGAGATGTAGTTAGAATGGGTTGGCATTACTGAAAAACAATGTAAGTCCTTTGGTTTTTTCGTTTTGAATAATAAGATATAGTTGATATTTTCTTATTAGTCTTATTGTGTTTACTTTTATAGTTCTTGGGGAAAGAAATATACGAAGATGCGGAGTCGATGAAGTCGGATTTGAATGGGCGATGTACGTATCAATCTTTTTTTAGTTATTATGGTTTCAACGATGTTAGAGGGCAACGAGGGCAAAAACTATGTATCAAACTTTTCATTTGTTTACACAATATTGTAAAATAGTTACTGTTGTTCAATTTTGTTTACCCAGAGCAATAGTAATATATATACCATTCGATCAATTATTTGATGTCTCATTGCATACTGTTGAATGGTGATAATTGTTGGAAACATAAATATTATGAAGCATTTCATTTGACTATTCTATAATTTAATTCGTAATAATAAAGAACTTTTACTAATTTAAAAAAAAATAACAAACAAAATCTTAATAGTGTGAAAATTGTCAACAATTTGACTAAAATTTTAAAATTTGGCTAAATACTTGACTTTTCGATAACTGTCAAGGATTTGGTTAAAATTCTGTTAAATCCTTGACAGTTATCGAACTATCAAAGATCTATCAAGAGGTCTTTGATAGTTCAAAAACTGTCATGACCCTTTCTTGATAGGGGTTATAATGACAGTTCAAAAACTGTCATTGTAAAAGGCCTTTTCTCTTGTAGTGTATGGGTCATTACATCCTATAAAATTACTCAAATATGACTTTCAAACTACAAGCGAGATGGCTTTTTCACAAGGTGACAAGAAATAAGCAATATGCACTAATGATAAAAGAAAGTCAATATACTTCAAGAGGTGAAAAACAATGTGGACACATCACTCACAACATACATTTATCAAGAGAGAAGAGTATCCTTTATGTCATGACACAGATCAGTACACTTGCAACTTTAAAACAAAGAAAATTTTCTAATGAATTTATTCAACAAAACAAAGACTTTACTTAAGTTGAATCAATCCAATGGATTTCCTCAGGTTCACAAATGTTTGAAAATCTAAAGTCTTTGCAAACAAATCTGCTAGTTGAGGGTTTGTGTTTACATGTGCAAGTAAAATAATTTTCTCTTCAACTATATCTCTTATGGAGTGGTTCTAATATCAATGTGCTTAGTCCTAGGTTGTTGAAAATGATTTTTTGACATGTTAAAAGCACCAGTGATGTCACAAAAAATAGTTATACACTCCTGATAAAGACCATAATACTCAACGTTTGTTTAAGCCATAAAACCTTAGTGCAATAACTCCCAGATGCAATGTACTCTACTTAAGTAGTGGATAAGGAGATCAAATTTTGCTCCTTGCTATACCATGTCACCAAGTTGTTTCCAAGTTTAAAACATTCTTCTGAAGTACTCTTTCTGTCATCAATGTTCTCGTCCCAATCAGCATTTTTGAGTTCTGCGAAAGAAACATAACATGAGTTGTTAAGTTAATTCATCATTTTTCCTCTTGTAACCATTACCTCATCTGGATTTCCAATCACATTTGAAGGTGGATGACCTTTCTTGATCCATGAGGGTGGTTCTTTCCCTGTGGATGTCTTTCTTTGAGTGATCTCATCAGAAAGATCAACAATTAATTCAAGTCCTCTTCTTAGGGAGATTGATCCCTGTTGAGCAACAGAGGTGCTCATATAAGGTTCTAGTGTGGTCACCTCGGCTCGGGATTTAGTTCTAGAAGGAGTCACGGTGGGCACATCATCATGATCTTTGGTACCTCAGTAGGGGCAATCATATCATCAATTTCATCTTCCTATGAGAATTTTGAGTAATCTTCCTCAAGACAACCTCCTCAATGGTCCACTAGAATCAGATTACGTCAAGTTACAATGGTTTGATAGGATTTCGCCTCTAGTTTTACAAGATTTCACTTAAGATAAAATGAATTCAAAATGTTTGTGTGGGCTTTTGCCTCCACTCTAGGCTGATACACAAATGTCTCTCTAAGGATATTGAATGAGGATCTTGGAGAGTGGTGAGAAGATGTAGAATTATAGCTCAAAGAGTATTTTGATGTTGCAAAAATGTAGGACTTGTTTGTTGCACTTCTTCTCTAGTTCTTTCGTCTTCAAAGTGAGATATTATACTCTGATATGAAAATATACTCGTTTATATCCATTAGGGAAAAGCTGCAACTTGCAAAAGTAGGAGGAACGAGCGTTCCAATACTGCGAACGGTCGTTCCTGACTCCAACGATCATAAAATTTAAAATCTTGTTCTGGTAACGGTCGTTCTTTTGTTAGTAATGGGCATTCATTTCTTTTGATATGTGCACGCCATATATCATTGGAAATATATTTTAGTCAGTTTCTCACAAATTTTACAGAGTTGAATATGGAGTTGTCTAGAGAAAGTTATAGCTCAATCTTTGCAACCTATCCAGATTTTCCAAAATGATGAATGGCTTGCTGGAACGGTGTTCTTCATGCATGGAACGTCTTGGGGACTTGATGAACGACCATTCCACTATGAATCTCAAATTTTCCAAAATTTGGCAGAACCATGAACGACTTTATGGAACAGGGCTATTCATGCCTAGAACATCTTAAGGATAAAAGAACGGTCATTCATTCTCTTGGAATGGGAGTTCCTCCGTGATTTGGCAAAGGTGATCACATGAAAATTTGAGCCCTCTGAATTATCCTTTCGACGCTGCAATAATCATGTAATTATGATATTTGTAGCAAAGGTTATCCTCAAAATACCAAAGAGCTGTTCTAGATCTTGATTCTGCCAAACTATCAACTCGTGTCATGATTTTATCCTCGATTCCAGATGAGGTAGGCAAAGTGATAAACATAAACTTTTTATAAATTTAAGTTATCTTTACAAGGCCGAAAGAATCACAAAACTTGGAGTTTTCTAAACAAAGTTATCTCCAAAATACCAAAAGATAGTTTTGGATGTTAAATTTGCCAGACTGTAAACTTGTATCTTGATTTTCTCCTTGATCCTAGCTAATCTGGGGGAACTTCATTCCAACGTCATAGAAATGGCTTGATTTAGATCTCTCAAGCTAGAGTTATCATCAAAATACCAAAGAGTGTTCTAGAGGACGACATGAGCATATGAGGGATGACTTGCCTTGAGGTGGGAACGCGTTTTGAGATTAAATCTTGCATTTTCATTTTTGGTCATGACTTATGTCATGCCTTAAGAGTTTTGTTAGTCCTTATACAATTATTTGCTAGTTTTGGCACATCAAAACACAAAAGGGTCCAACAGTTTTTTTGGAGTTCTAGGAAACAAGAAGTTGTGGCTCAAACCACACCGGAAGTTGAATATGTTGCTATAGCAACTGCCACCAATCAAGGAATGTGGATTCGGAAACTGATGAAAGAACTGGAAGAAGAACAAATGGAAGCACCAGTGATTGCTTGCGACAATAAATTTGTTATTTCTATTGCTGAATATCTGGTCCAACATGGAAGAACAAAGCATATCAACATAAAGAATTATGCAATTCAAGAAGCGGAGAAATTGAGATAGATCAATATGGAGTTTTGTATCTCCGAATTTCAAGTGGCGGATATTTTCACAAAAACTTTGCCAAATTCAGGATTTGAAATGCTAAAGAATTTGCTTGGAATGGGCACCGAAAAGGTTCAATGAGGAGTGTTGAAGGTTGAACCTATTTTGGTGAGTGCAAAACATGTGATACCCCCGTATTTTTGATAAGTTTTACTAAGAATTTTTAATCATAATTTAGGGTGCAAAGTGAAAGGATTTGGAACCTTTGAGGGAGGAAGGTGTCACAACTGAAACATGGAAAGGCCAAATTGAAATTTGCCTGAGTAGCACGCTATAGCGAGAAAAACTGCTCAAAATCGCACAAAAGTACACAAAAGTAGCAGACCTAAAAACAACACTCAAGCACAAACAACAAGCAAGGATCTATTGATCAAATGACTTTTCAAAACGTGTTTATACCAAATGAAAGTTTATGACTTAACTAGGTTCATTAAACTTCTGCGGAATAAATTAATCATGTTCATTTGTGCTTGTGGGCTTGTCCATTCCTCATCAACACATTCCTAAACATCCAAGACATAAAGTAAAGCACACAAATGGTTTTTGCATGGTTCGCCCAATTCCCTACATCCATGGGACCACATCCAAATGTAGCAAATCCACTATAGCAAACATTCATTACAAAGTTGTAGTTAAGCAAACTAATGTAAAACACTCCTTGTTTTTACAAAGCTCTAATTCCTTCCTTTGGATGATCTACCGTCTTGTCACAGCTTGCTTGAATCCAAGACACCTCTTGGATAGCTCGAGCTCCACTCAAGCTTCAACACCGAAGGCGCACTTGAGCTCCATAACTTGAAATCCCATCAAGCTTTTAATCAATGGAATCGTGCACGTTCCAACAACACTCAAACAACAAAGGTTAACATGCTATTTTAAAGCTTACTAAAGCATAAGGGAACCTGACCAAATATGAAATCAACCTCAAAGGACTTTCAGAAAACAATAAGAAGAATATTCAGGCTCAAAACATAATGCAAGGTTGATGAAGAACATAGAGAAAACTTGCACAACAATCCGTTAGACAACTAGCCGACAATCTCTTACAATGTTCAACAATTTTTCGAAAGTTTTCAACCACTTTCTTTGGACCACTTCTAAAAATTTAAACGGATTTCCAGCACCTCATCTAAGATATTAACATCTGTATACAGACCACTTACACATATCTCAGGTCTGGAAAAATATCCTAGCAACAAATGAAAACCCAACATTTGTATGAAAGTCTGATTGGACGACTGTCTGCACACTAGACTTTGATGTGCCCACATGTTTTACAATAAAAATAGACTAACTAAGTATGCACACATCAACACAGAGTGTCGTGACAATTGAAAGCTACAAAAATGATTGTGCTTAAACAATATGATGTGCAAACATCAAAACTTAATGTGCCCACACAAAATTCATAAGTTGACAAAAATACTTTTGGAGGTCAGATGTGAGACAAGCAAGGACGGTTGTGGAATATTCTAATCTAATGATTACTAGCAGTATAATTTGATTGTATAGTATTTAATCAGTGTGATTAACAAGGAATTAATATGTTTGTTATGCCTCAAAAGTCACGCTTATGTCAGCCTAATAAATGTGCTGCCAAGCCCATATCTCCTCAAAGATATTCATACCAACTTTATCTCATTTCAAAAAGATGAATGGACGAGAGCCTTCTATGTGTCAAGTCAACTTGCAAAATACTCATTACATTGAGTGTTTAGATGTATAAATTAGCACTCCTCTTCCCAAAGAGGGGGACTGGGCATATGAGAGCTAACCATAGTTTGAGCTCAATTCTTTCTCTCTGTAAACACTGTATTTCTTCATCTTTGTATGCCTTATGGGCAATATCATAGAAATAGTCAGAGATCAATAAAATAACAATGGATGTAGAAGTCGCTTGTTGCATCCGAACCACTATAAAAACCCCTCTTCCCAATCTTTTATTTATGTTTTCTACAACATATATAACTCAGCTCCATATTCAAATCTCATGGATCCACTCACGTGTGTCTCCCGAGTCAACTCAGCGTTTCCCACGTGCGAGTTGTTGGTGTCCAAAATCAAGCGTCGACAATTTGGTGGCCCATGCAGGTCCGATTTTCAAACCTGCGTCCAAGTTCCTTGATGGTGTGCTCAGGTCTCATACCTGCGTCAGAATTCTCCAATCGCGTGGTCAAATTGCAGATCGCATGCGTTAGAGTTCTCCGATCGCGTGGCCAAATCACAGATCGCACGGGTAAGAATTCTCCGATCGCATGGCCAGATCGCAGATCACACGCGTTAGAATTTTCCGATCGCATGGCCAGATTGCACAAGTCAGGGTTCTCCGATTGCGTGGCCAGATCGCAGATCGCATGCATTAGAATTCTCCAATTGCGTGGCCAGATCGCAGATTGCACGCCCAAGTCGTCCTGATCCTCGGTTTCAAATCGCTGATCTTTAGCTTCAAATCGCGTGTTCAGATCATTGAGATAGCTAATCTCTTGTGCTCTTAGGTCGAGGTCGTTTTGACCTTTTAGATCGAGGTCGTTTTGCTCATCGAGCTCGTTTTGACCACTTAGGTCGAGGTCGTTTTGACCTTTCAGGTTGAGGTCATTTTGCTCATAGAGCTCGTTTTGACCTCTCAAGTCGAGCTCATTTTGACCTTTCAGGTCGAGGTCATTTTGACCTCTCAGGTCGAGGTTGTTTTGCTCTCAAGTTGAGTTTGTTTTACTCAAATTGAGCTCATTTTTCCTAAATTGAGCTCGTTTTGCTCTCAAGTTGAGCTCATTTTGCTTGCTCCTAAAAGATTTCAGGTCGAGCTTTAACAGATTTCAAGTCGAGTTTCTAACAGATTTCAGGTCGAGCTCCTAACAGATCGCGATCAGCTCCTAGCTCTCAGCACTCGATCGCGCCAAGAATAGTTTGAGCTCTTCAGTTCGAGACTGCAGCCATTCAGATCAAAGACTTTAGTTTCTGAAGCGTGATTACACACTTCAAAAACTGGGGGGCTTCTGTTATGCCTCAAAAGTCACGCTTATGTCAGCCTAACAAATGTGCTGCCAAGCCCATATCTCCTCAAAGATATTCACACCAACTTTATCTCATTTCAAAGAGATGAATGGACGAGAGCCTTCCATGTGTCAAGTCAACTTGCAAAACACTCATTACATTGAGTGTTTAGATATATAAATTAGCACTCCTCTTCCCGAAAAGGGGGGCTGGGCATATGAGAGCTAACCATAGTTTGAGCTCAATTCTTTCTCTCTGTAAATATTGTATTTCTTCATCTTTGTATGCTTTATGGGCAATATCATAGAAATAGTCAGAGATCAATAAAATAACAGTGGATGTATGAGTCGCTTGTTGCATCCGAACCACTATAAAAACCCCTCTTGCCAATCTTTTATTTATGTTTTCTACAACATATATAATCTCAGCTTCATATTCAAATCTCATGGATCCATTCACGTGTGTCTCCCAAGTCAGCTCAGCGTTTCCCACGTGCGAGTCGTTGGCGTCCAAAATCAAGCGTCAACAATGCTGATCAGCTTGGTTCGAGCCTTGTTGACTCAATACTTTAAGCCATTTCAACGACTTGGCTTAAGAAGCCAAAAATTCTTCCAATAGATAACCTTGTCGATGCTTATATGTGACGGATCATTTTTTGAGAGCGCAATTTATCCTCTTGGATAAGAACATTCAAGATGCTTATTCTAAGGATTGTGAATCCTTTCTTGTAGAAGGAATAAAGAAATAATATAGAAAAATTTATGATACAGACAATCACTTTTGGTTTGGATATTCGAATAATAGTTTCCGCGATAAACTAAAAGTACTTTTGCAGTTCTGAATTTGGATTTTTTATTCTAAAATTCCAAATGGACAACTCATAGCACATTATAATTTACAGAAAGAATCTTTCTTGGTATCATAATGTCATAGTATCTGTATTTTTTTCTTCCCTAACTTTTTGGTTCCATTTTTTTTTTTTAACAAGATTAATGGAAAAAAAAAAAAAATCATTAAATATGTTAAAAGTAATTTCTTATGGACTTGGTGTGCCACAAATCCTTCATAGTCAATTAATCCATAATAAACCTTGCTACATTAGCGAAAAACAAAAATCAGGCGTTTGATCCATTAAGAAAGTAGTTGTAAACAAAGATCCTTTCATAATATCTTTGAAAGTTGAGAGGTGGAAATTTCTATCTCTAAATGTGGCATCTATTATATTATGTCCTTAAACAGTGGGAACTGTTGCAAATAATTTTTAATAATCAGCAAAAAATCATATAGAGTTAAACGATGGCAAATTTGCTATTATGCATAAATATTTCGGGAAGTTTTTATTGTCGACATATAGAGGCAATATTGGACAGTGTGTAGATCATGTTATCTAGTGGTGGGAGGGAAGTGAATCTCAATTATCCTATTGAAATAAGAAAGCGGACCAAGATTCTCATGAAAAGGAAAAAAAAAAAAATCCCTCATTTTGTAGAAGGAATAATGCAATGTATGTCTTATCATAGAATAAATCTTTTTGTGTGATAATGATATAAACGTAATCAATTACACCATCTCATCCTATAAATTCTAGGTCTCCATGGGCAACAAGAATCATCAGTAAGAGTTACTTGGAATTAAAGAGAAGAGTGATTACGAGATGGCTTTAGCTCAAGTTCAACTCCCCCACAACCTCCATGCCATTCTCAAAGAAGGAGACTCCCAGACTGACGCCTCCTGCGACAATCTGATTGAACAGCTCCAGGGTGGAATCTTCTTGAACCAAAACAAACTGGCAAGTGACATCTTCATTGTTGTTGTTGTTGTTGTTATAATTTTGCACCAATTATTTTCAATACTAATACTTAATTAATGTTTTACTGCAGAAGTTTTGGGTTGACAGGCTTTTATGTGCCAACGCCTTCGACATTCATGCAAGGGGTCTCTCAATCGCTTGGGGAGATGATAAACGTTACTGGAATTGGACTTACAAGCCAGACACACGAGGGTATTTATATATCACATATATAAATATTGGTTTTCTACCTTATTTATAGTCAGTGAAGATTAATTAATCAAATAAATTATGCTTTTGCAGTTGTGTTCAAGTGGAGGTGGCTGAACTATTGAATGTCTGTTGGCTTGACGTAAGCAAGAAATTCCCTGCCAAAAACCTTACTCCAGGGGTAGTTTACCAAGTTTCGTTTGTTTTAATGATGAAGAATGGAGAATATGGATTTGCAAATCATCCGGTGAACTTGAAACTCGTCATTCCCAATTACCATGAGACAATTGAACGCAAAGAAGATTTGAGTAAGTTGCCCAAGAACAAATGGTCAGAGGTCCGAATTGGTGAGTTCCTTACATCTTGCAATATGACTGGGGATATGGAAATCTCGATGTTTGAACACGAATCCCAATGGAAGAGTGGGCTGGTTGTGGATAAGATCGTCATTCGCCCTGTGCGCAAGAACTAAGAATGAGGATGATCAACAGCGACACATATGCAAAACTAAAAGTTTCTGGATACTAAATAATTTGGCATGCGTCTCATGTTGTACTCGTAGCTTCTCACTATACTTTGTAGTAAATAAAAATGTGAGAATTTACATACGGGATAATAAATAAAAGCATAATTTATCTGAGGTTGATTCATAAAAATTTCCTGCATCTACTTGATCTCTAGTTTCTTGGTTCTACATACATATATTAAGCCTGGGCTATTGAGCATGAATGAAATGCATACAAAAGGAGAGTACATAGAGCTAGCTAACCATTTTAAAATAATATTCTTAAACACTTTCAAATAGCATACAAAAAATTGAAAGATAGTATCTCCATATTGTTGTGAATTTTGCGGAAGTGTATATATCAAATATCAATTTGTTCATTTTAAAGCCTACATCCATAGATGACTGAAGAATATACTATTACCACAAAAATACAAGAGTATAATTGTAAAACTCTCATCCAGTCAGGTATCCTTTGAATATTCCTCAATAAGAATCCTGGGGATGCATGTCTGGAGAACGAGTTGTGTTTAGAAAAACCCTGTGTAAAGATAATAATAATAATATCCAAAACATTCATATAAGATGTCATGCAGGATCTAAACTTATAATTTCAAAAACTTTAAGAATTTATCTAGAAATTACACAATCAAAGCTTATTTATAGGGTGGAAGCTTCCAGAGGTGTTTCACAAACATTTATCATTTACATTTTTTATATCAAGATAAAAACATCAGGATGACAATAAATCATCTCCCCTCATGTGTAGCCCCGCTGTCTCTAGCATCCTTCGCTTTTGGTCTACCTGCAAAACAATCAACAATGAAAGGGTGAGCGCTAATCACTCAGTAAGGAATGATCCATTTCATTCTAAATGTGTTATTTGACCTTCATTTAAACATATTTGTTAACACACTTCTTATCTTTTACATCTAGGTATACTTCCTTTTTTTTTTTTTTTTTTCTAATTCATATGTTTTTTATCATTTTATCCCACGGCTATATAAACATCAATACATACACATACAAATAATTATGTAAACATAGTACACACACATTACATGTCATGATATAACATCTAAATATCATCTAACATGATTATAAATCATCTCATGATGTAAATAACATCATAACTCATGCAATGCAACTAAAGGCATATGAAACATTTAACGTGTAGCTGATCGGACTTTTCTTAGTTTCTTAAGCACTTCATATTATCCAACCTCAAATTCATCTAGAGCTCATATCATCGGGAGGCGTGCTTATGCGTTATTTAGCATCTAAAGTATATATTCATCTTTCCTCAATCGGTATACAAGGATATGTTACGCGTTTTTCATCATGTCTATATGCATCTGTAACATCTTATGGCATGTAAATACATATTTTAGTGAGCTTAATACTTTTAATTCATCTATGGATTATCAATCCATTTACATTACCTCTTGCTTACATTCATCATCATAAAACATGTAGTACATTGCATCTTCATGCCATTTCATAACATTAATCACGCATTGACATCATGACCATGTATAACTTTCAAAGATCATCTAACTAATGGGTAAACATTAGTACATGGCTTAATCACGTCAACATATAATCAATTCATAATCATAAGAATTAATTATGTTAAATCTTAAACTTTAATAAATAGAAACTTATACTTTAGGCCATTTTCCATCAATTTCCTAAATGAATTTTCTCTTGGTCTAAACATAAAAGTTATAGGGATATGTCTTAACTTTCTAGTGCTTCAAGAATCATCTCATTTTGATTCTATGTCAGCCAATCATCTTTTGTTACATCATGTTGTATGAGAAATGTTTCATGTGTAATATTATGTTACGTTTAATAATCCCATCACTCATATTCTTTGCAATTGAAAATATTCATACATAATATGTATAATGAATTCAAGGCAATAAATAGAATAAATGAGTTCAACTACACTTGCCATCACCTAATTCTATGTCTTAAAGCCTTAATTTAAGGTTTCATTAAAATCTACAAACCCTAGCATAATCCCTAAAGTCATGGGAGGTTCTTCCTTACCTTTTTAAAGAATTCCTCCAACAAATCCTTTGCCTATGTCTTCTTTCACACCTTAATCCTACATATATAGCATTATACCTCAACATCTACTTAAAATCTTCAAATCACATCAAAACTAGGGTTTTTAATCCTTATCTTAAACCCTTCAACTTGAAGATCTAAGGCTCCTATCTTGTTCTCCTTGAAAAATTATGCAAAACTCCTTTAAAACATAGAGAGAGAAAGCTTGTCTCATGAATATTTGAGAGAAAATGGAAGAAAGGTTGAAGAAATGCTATCTCCCTTGGCTTGAACGAATTTCCTCTCATTTATAGGAAAATATTTCCTTCATTTTCCAAAATTATGCTATTGGCTCAATTATTTTAATTGTATAACTCATAAGTCCTTAATTCTTCATATAAGGTCATTTTGGTCATTTCGCACTAAACATAATTATTACGTAATTAATGTCATTAAATGCAATTAAGCCTACTCATCTTTGACTTTTTCAATGCTTATCTATAGTATTTTTCCCCAAATATATTTCTATGGATAATTGATTCATACCGTTCTAAATTAATTGACTATTTTTCACTATTTTGAGTTAGGAACATACCTTTGACATCTTGAGGATTACAATGACACATAATATGACCCCAAAGGAACGATATCTTAATACCTATTAGAAGTCTCTAAAGACAAGGTCAAATCATATGATACCTACCAAAGCCCCAAATTGTTGATAAATTTTGTGACGCCGTCATATAATTCTCTCTCTAATGAGCTAACAACTCCTGATTGGAAATATCATTCTAATCCTTGTAGGAATTATATTCTTATTTCTTGTATAATTGTATTCATATTCTGACAAGTTATCCTAAAAGAAACTTAAACTCAAATAGTACAAAAAAAAACAAAAGAGGGAAACGAGCCAAAATCCTCAACAAATATCAAAAGAGAAACGTACATTTATGTTGAAGGTAATGAAGCAACTTACACAGTTTAATGCTTTATATTTAGATATTTGAATTCGTGCCATGACTATCTGTAAAATTACACAAAATTGATGAGTTGCTTGCTTTTATTAGTTTTTGTTACAGTATTGAATACTCCTGGTTTAAGTTTTGGAAGTTTTAATACTTTACCAAGTAGATTAAACCTAAGCGAATTGGGTTGTTAAGTTGATTTTAGTGTCCATTCATCACCATTACAAACTAGCTAGACATTCATGAACCAAAATAAAGCACAACAATTTTTAAATGGTTCAGCAAAATGCCTACATCCATGGGACCAAGTCTAGATGAAGCCAATCCACTATAGTAAACATTTATAGTTCAATTACAAAGCCAAAGTTAAGCATCAGTTGCAAGAACACTCCTCGTTTTGCAACGCTTCAACCTCCACCCTTTGGGCAAACTTCAAACTACCATAGCAAGTTCCACGTTTACGAGACCACCTGGTTAGCCTTGAGCTCCTCTCAAGGTACAACACCGAAGATGCACTTCAGCTCCAAAAGCTTGAAATCCCATCAAGCATCACCAATCCACATTCCAGCCATGAATAAATAAACAAAGTTTATCCAAGGTATTTGTAAGCCTACCTAAGGCATATGAAACCTAATTCAAAACAAAGAAACCTTAAGGAATTTTCAAAGTAATATCAGACATATATTCAGGTTTTACCTTTATGAAAAAGTTTATTCCAATCTTTTTTAGGACCACCGACAACTGCAAAAAACTTTCCAACACATTGTATGAATAAATGACAATTGTTATGGACCATAAACAATATCTCAAAAGAGAATAAAAACAGTTCATGAAATATCAAAATGCAATACATGTTATGCAAAGTATCAGCCAGATACACGTGACCACTCAGACTCTGAAGTTTCCACACAATGTAACAGAAAACTAACTTAATTGAAAGTGGTCACTTCGATAGAGAGTCATCACACTGAAAATTTAAACAGAAATGATTGTGCGATATTCAAAGTGAAGTGTTCATACCATGACTAATGTTAACACACTAGAATCATAAGTTGACAAATAACTTACATTCTCCCCCTTTGTCAAACTTATGAACAAAACAGAATCTTTTCAATCACAAACTTGTCTATAAATACCAACAATCAATCAACAAGACACAGAAACACAAACAACACAAAAACATATCTCATTAAAGGCATAATCATCAAGACATAGAGACATGAATGAAACAAAGACAATAACAAACAAATAACTAAATTGCTCCCCCTCAATTAGTAAACTCCCCCTGGGTAACTAAACCAAGTCACATTCAAGTGATTATCAATTTAGAGCAAAAAGAGGGTTAGAATAGTTCAAAAACAAACAAATAACATAATTTGTTCTCTGCACATGAAAGAACAACATCAGCAAGTAACAACTTAAACAAAAATGTAGTTTTTACAAAATAGCAACTTAAAGAGAATTCACTGTACAAACCACAATGACCTAAGCAAAAACTTAACATTGTCACCAACACACAATTTGCACTAAGTCATACAAGATAAGAACTGAATAATTCCCCTCAAAATGTAAACTCCCCCTAAGTAAATGCATCAACTCACATGCAAGAGATAAACAATTAGGAGTATACAAGGGTTAGTTCAGCTCCCAATATCAGAGGCAAACAAAAAAAAAAAAAAAAAAAATAAAAATGCAAGACAAACAATAAAAAGGTTTGCTGCATGGATCTCTACATCAACAAACACAAGAATAAGCTTCATCAGAACTTATAATAAAAAAATATGTTCATAAACATATTAAAACACAAGAAACTGAGACTGATTAGATCACAGTTCAAGTAAACAAACAAAAGAGAAAATCAGTTTAGCTAAGGCAGACAAAATCAACAATAGAAATTAAAAAAAAAAAAAAAAAAATCAGTGTGATCACATCAACAACTCATGTCATCACACCGTCAACTCTTTAAAGCAATATCACCAACATCGAAGCAAAATAGAGCAGAGTAACTCTCAGCAAATCCTTCAGCAATTTCACTCCCCCTCTTTGTTCATAGAGTTTAGCAAACCCTTTAGTAGCTACTGGACCCTCCAGTCAGTGTAAACACAATAATATCCAGATTTAAAACCGTCGAACCGTTTGGATTTTCTACAAGAGGTAACTCAAGCACATTGCTAACAACATCAGCATAAAAAAGAACCCAAGTTCTATTCAATAATATGGATGAAACTTTACAAAAATCATCCAATTTCAAATGAGTTTCACAGATGGGCTCTAAGAAACATATTTCTTGAAGTGAGAAAAAGATTTAGAGGAGACAAAGGTTAGATGCTTTTCACCAGCTGAAGACTTTTCACTCGCTTTTGAATTCTTCTTTCCTTCGGGTGACTTTAATGTAGAAGCTTTGGACTTTGATTTGGAGACTTGGAAGACATGAGCTTCTTTAATAGAGACTCTTCTGGCGACGAAGATGTCACATTTTGAGAGTTAGACAATGATTCTTCATGATCAGATGACAAAGATGAAGACTCGGTATAAGCTTTAGAAGAATCTTGGTGAAGTCTGACCCTTTTCTTTGCAAACAATGCTTGATGCTTTTCTTTCAAAGATGAGCTTAGAAACGTTAGGAGTTTTAACAGTGTGTGGACACTTAAAATCAATGTGGGCACACACAAACTCAGTGTGAGCACACCAGAAAAACCAAAATCAAAATTACGACTTCAATTTAGGTGCGATGACACATGACAAGAGATAATTATGTATCAAAATGAACAACATTCATGTGATGTCATTCATACAATTATGTAAGCATATTGGACAACAGGTAAACAGTGAAGTCGTCACTTCGCCACCTCCGTCGCCGCAAACAACTTACATTAGATCAACCTGTCTAGACTAATTTCTGGATTCAACTATGTTAATATCTCTTAGGTCTATATCAGAAGTGTGAAATGATGCTAATTTTTTTTTCTGTGTTTAATTTTTTTCCCTTTCTTCCCCCAACAAGAAAGGCTTCCACCGTGCGATGCCGCTTCAAAGCGCTATCACCTCTATCAGGTATCTTGATTGATTCTTTATCCAAGCTTTAAGTTTGCCAAAAACAACTAGCCAATGTAATAAGCCAGACTAAACTTTTCATGATTAATGGGGGCGGTTTGATTTCTTTTGTTAATACTGGAGACTGAATTTTCCTTTATGAAATTTCAGCTTTGGAAGTTCTACATTAAAAAGTCAAATGTACTAGTTGGACCCACTCTTGGTGCTGCTGTAGCAATTGACTTTGCAATGAACTATCCTAAAGCTATAAGCATTTCATCTTTTCAATTCATTTTCATGCCTATGTACATAAAAAGATTTTGACTTTAGACATTCGGATGTGTCAAAATTGCTGCTCCAATTCCAACTTATGTACTCACTTTTGCTTCCAGCTTTTTACCCTCAAGTACAGAGTACTTGGTCAATAATGTTTATTCTAAAAAGTTATTTCCTAATACAGGTTGAAAAGATGGTTTTGATCAACCCCGGTGTTTATGCAGAAGGCACCGATAACCTTGCAAAATTACCTAAGATAGTAGCCTATGCTGGTGGGGTAAGTTTCCACATTTAACGATTAAAGTAACTTTGACATTTTGGTTTATATAGTAGAACGACGATGTCAGAGAAAACACCTAATTGCAAAGCATGTGTTACAAAAAGGAATAAGAAAAAGGTAAAATGAAAGATGTTATAGAAACAGAAGCTAGGAACACCAAACTAACTGAGAGGCCTGACGGTAACATGATCTTTAAAATTAAACAAATACATAGAATATTGTACCTCCTAGTAAACCATTAAACTGTTTACAAATTATCGTTTCCTCATTTAATAGTCCACTTTCATGAATCAGATGTATAATGGTGAAGCAGGATGCTTTTTAAGAAACACTATAATTAAACTAACACCAGGAGTTGCTGGTAGACTTTGTTGTCACATTCTACATAACCAAGGTGACACTAGTTATAGGACAAAGAAGGATGCTTCTGGACCAGAAGATGATGTTGCTCTATCATATCTCCACCATCTTTTTGTCATTCATCAGATTTACTCATTATTAAAGTTATATGTGTAACTATTTTATTAAACTTTATGATTCCGGTTTCTTTCTTGAAGAGCATTCTACTGTGCCTTTACGCTAATATATTAACCTTCAATGGCATCCCATTATCTAAAGGGTTAGGTTGGACTAACCTAAGTCAATTTTTTCTTGTTAAGACATGATTTTTCTTTAAGGGTGCTAAGAATTTCAATGCCAACAAGTTAAGCTAAGTTAAATACTTGGGCACATTTGAGGTTGTCTCAAACTGATTGCTTAGCTTTAAACTTGGCTCAAGTTTGATTGAGCTTGAAAAAGAAAACTCAAGGTCTATTCATGTTAGGTTTGTGAAGTATTTGATTCAATTTGAGCTCAACTTTGAGCACAGTTTATATAATGTAAGTTGTTTGCTTATGGTAGTGATTATGATTTAATCTTCATTGGATTTTATACTGCATATTGTTGTAATTTTGGTATTTTTCAAATTGGGACACGGCTTTATAAGAAATTGAAGGGTAACGGGGGCAATGTAAATGAAAT
Organism: Pistacia integerrima; assembly: GCA_026225825.1. Classification (NCBI taxonomy): domain Eukaryota; kingdom Viridiplantae; phylum Streptophyta; class Magnoliopsida; order Sapindales; family Anacardiaceae; genus Pistacia; species Pistacia integerrima. The sequence continues at coordinate 24,886,080 of CM047747.1, forward strand.
TGGTTTCATGAGCCCTGGGTTATTTTCAATAACAGGCAGCACTAATGCCACAAGAACAAGAACCCAAAGGGCACAGTTGCTTGCCAATTGGTTGGCAAGTGTGAAGAATTAGAATGTAAATATAGTGCCATACAACCCAAGGTTAGTAATTCATTGATTTCCTTACTTTTAATCTTGTTTGAATAATCTGTTTTTAAGATTTAAAAACAATGTTTGTCCTAATTTGTTTATTTGTGATCTAGAGAGTTTACATTTTTGTTATTTGGTTATGATAGACCCCTAAGGTTATTCATAGACCTCCCATTAAGAAGATGTATCAATATAAAGGGCATAAGGGTTAAAAAGGTGTGAGAGTGCATGTGTGTTAATGGAGGGTGGTTAGGTGTTATTTGCGTGTGAAAAATCAAGTGGTTAGTGGATGGAATTGCTAGGACTATAGTCTGTTACTTTCCTTTTGTTGTTGATAATTTTTCTTATGAATTTTCATTTCTATTGACTTAATACAATACAGATTTGTTTCCAGTTATTACGTTGCTCTCTTTTTCTGCATTTTTGCCTATGGTGTTGCTGGGTTTGTGTAAAATTATGAGGGAGTTTCTGATTTGCGGCACGGATTTGTTTGTGTGTTGATTGTATACTCTAGTGTGAATCTAAATATAATATATTGTCATCATGCTGAAATCTTATTTTGTTTTTGTTTTGGGCTGATGAACTCTTGCTAGGTGATTCTTCTATTGCTTCTTTGTGGTTGTTGTGTTGGGTACTTATGCAATTTTGTTCATAGGTTTCATTGGGTTCTTGTTGCTATTGGCATGAAGGCTTTAACTATGTACTATTTTGATTCCTTGAGGGGAGATATTAGGCAGGATTTACAGGAAATAGTGCAGAAGTTAGTAATTCTGCTTATGTCATTTTTAATGCTCTTTATAATATCAAATACTATGTGTTAATTTTAGAAATTATTTTAACTTTCACGGTGGTATCTTAATCCATTCTGCTAGAAGGTGTCCAAAAAGAAGGCTAATATCTCGCGGCAAAAATTATTGGTGCATAGAATTGTTATTATTAATAGCAATTAATTTTTACTTATAATATTGTTTTACCTTTTGAATATTAATGCTTACTTCCAAATTAATCTTGTGTAGGGACCCCGTGAAGCGTTGAATGTGGGTTTTATATAATGAGATACATGAGAGATGTAGTTAGAATGGGTTGGTATTACTGAAAAACAATGTAAGTCCTTTGTTTTTTTCGTTTTGAATAATAAGATATAGTTGATATTTTTTTATTAGTCTTATTGTGTTTACTTTTATAGTTCTTGGGGAAAGAAATATACGAAGATGCGGAGTCGATGAAGTCAGATTTGAATGGGCGATGTACGTATCAATCTTTTTTCAGTTATTATGGTTTCAACAATGTTAGAGGGCAACGAGGGCAAAAACTATGCATCAAACTTTTCATTTGTTTACACAATATTGTAAAATAGTTACTGTTGTTCAATTTTGTTTACCCAGAGCAATAGTAATATATATACCATTCGATCAATTATTTGATGTCTCATTGCATACTGTTGAATGGTGATAATTGTTGGAAACATAAATATTATGAAGCATTTCATTTGACTATTCTATAATTTAATTCGTAATAATAAAGAACTTTTACTAATTTAAAAAAAAATAATAACAAACAAAATCTTAACAGTGTGAAAATTGTCAACAATTTGACTAAAATTTTAAAATTTGGCTAAATACTTGACTTTTCGATAACTGCCAAGGATTTGGTTAAAATTCTACTAAATCTTTGACAGTTATCGAACTATCAAGGATCTATCAAGAGGTCCTTGACAGTTCAAAAATTGTCATGACCCTTTCTTGATAGGGGCTATAATGACAGTTCAAAAACTGTCATTGTAAAAGGCCTTTTCTCTTGTAGTGTACGGGTCATTACATCCTATAAAATTACTCAAATATGACTTTTAGACTACAAGCGAGATGGCTCTTTCACAAGGTGACAAGAAATAGGCAATATGCACTAATGATAAAAGAAAGTCAATATACTTCAAGAGGTGAAAAACAATGTGGACACATCACTCACAACATACATTTATCAAGAGAGAAGAGTATCCTTTATGTCATGACACAGATCAGTACACTTGCAACTTTAAAACAAAGAAAATTTTCTAATGAATTTATTCAACAAAACAAAGACTTTACTTAAGTTGAATCAATCCAATGGACTTCCTCAGGTTCACAAATGTTTGAAAATCTAAAGTCTTTGCAAACAAATCTGCTAGTTGAGGGTTTGTGTTTACATGTGCAAGTAAAATAATTTTCTCTTCAACTATATCTCTTATGGAGTGGTTCTAATATCAATGTGCTTAGTCCTAGGTTGTTGAAAATGATTTTTTGACATGTTAAAAGCACCAGTGATGTCACAAAAAATAGTTATACACTCCTGATAAAGACCATAATACTCAACGTTTGTTTAAGCCATAAAACCTTAGTGCAATAACTCCCAGCTGCAATGTACTCTAATTAAGTAGTGGATAAGGAGATCAAATTTTGCTCCTTGCTATACCATGTCACCAAGTTGTTTCCAAGTTTAAAACATTCTTTTGAAGTACTCTTTCTATCATCAATGTTCTCATCCCAATCAGCATTTTTGAGTTCTGCAAAAGAAACATAACATGAGTTGTTAAGTTAATTCATCACTTTTCCTCTTGTAACCATTACCTCATCTGGATTTCCAATCACATTTGAAGGTGGATGACCTTTCTTGATCCATGAGGGTGGTTCTTTCCCTGTGGATGTCTTTCTTTGAGTGATCTCATCAGAAAGATCAACAATTAATTCAAGTCCTCTTCTTAGGGAGATTGATCCCTGTTGAGCAACAGTGGTGCTCACATAAGGTTCTAGTGTGGTCACCTCGGCTCGGGATTTAGTTCTAGAAGGAGTCACGGTGGGCACATCATCATGATCTTTGGTACCTCAGCAGGGGCAATCATATCATCAATTTCATCTTCCTATGAGAATTTTCAGTAATCTTCCTCAAGACAACCTCTTCAATGTTCCACTAGAATCAGCTTACGTCAAGTTACAATGGTTTGATAGGATTTCGCCTCTAGTTTTACAAGATTTCACTTAAGATAAAATGAATTCAAAATGTTTGTGTGGGCTTTTGCCTCCACTCTAGGCTGATACACAAATGTCTCTCTAAGGATATTGAATGAGGATCTTGGAGAGTGGTGAGAAGATGTAGAATTATAGCTCAAAGAGTATTTTGATGTTGCAAAAATGTAGGACTTGTTTGTTGCACTTCTTCTCTAGTTCTTTCGTCTTCAAAGTGAGATATTATACTCTGATATGAAAATATACTCGTTTATATCCATTAGGGAAAAGCTGCAACTTGCAAAAGTAGGAGGAACTGGGCTGGCCTAATATCGCGAACTACGCTCGACTCCAACGATCATAAAATTTAAAATCTTGTTCTGGTAACGGTTGTTCTTTTGTTAGTAATGGGCATTCATTTCTTTTGATATGTGCACGCCATATATCATTGGAAATATATTTTAGTCAGTTTCTCACAAATTTTACAGAGTTGAATATGGAGATGTCTAGAGAAAGTTATAGCCCAATCTTTGCAACCTCTCCAGATTTTCCAAAATGATGAATGACTTGCTGGAACGGTGTTCTTCATGCATGGAACGTCTTGGGGACTTGATGAACGACCATTCCACTATGAATCTCAAATTTTCCAAAATTTGGCAGAACCATGAACGACTTTATGGAACGGGGCTATTCATGCCTAGAATATCTTAAGGATAAAAGAACGGTCATTCATTCTCTTGGAACGGGAGTTCCTCCGTGATTTGGCAAAGGTGATCACATGAAAATTTGAGCCCTCTGAATTATCCTTTCGATGCTGCAATAATCATGTAATTATGATATTTGTAGCAAAGGTTATCCTCAAAATACCAAAGAGTTGTTCTAGATCATGATTCTACCAAACTATCAACTCGTGTCATGATTTTATCCTCGATTCTGGATGAGGTAGGCAAAGCGATAAACATAAACTTTTTATAAATTTATGTTATCTTTACGAGGCCGAAAGAATCACAAAACTTGGAGTTTTCTTGACAAAGTTATCTCCAAAATACCAAAAGATAGTTTGGATGTTAAATTTGCCAGACTGTAAACTTGTATCTTGATTTTCTCCTTGATCCTAGCTAATCTGGGGGAACTTCATTCCAACGTCATAGAAATGGCTTGATTTAGATCTCTCAAGCCAGAGTTATCATCAAAATACCAAAGAGTGTTCTAGAGGACGACATGAGGATATGAGGGATGACTTGCCTTGAGGTGGGAACGCGTTTTGAGATTATATCTTGCATTTTCATTTTTGGTCATGACTTATGTCATGCCTTAAGAGTTTTGTTAGTCCTTATACAATTATTTGCTAGTTTTGGCACATCAAAACACAAAAGGGTCCAGCAGTTTTTTTGGAGTTCTAGGAAACAAGAAGTTGTGGCTCAAACCACACCAGAAGTTGAATATGTTGCTATAGCAACTGCCACCAATCAAGGAATGTGGATTCGGAAACTGATGAAAGAACTGGAAGAAGAACAAATGGAAGCACCAGTGATTGCTTGCGACAATAAATTTGTTATTTCTATTGCCGAATATCTGGTCCAACATGGAAGAACAAAGCATATCAACATAAAGAATTATGCAATTCAAGAAGCAGAGAAATTGAGATAGATCAATATGGAGTTTTGTAGCTCCGAATTTCAAGTGGCGGATATTTTCACAAAAACTTTGCCAAATTCAGGATTTGAAATGCTAAAGAATTTGCTTGGAATAGGCACCAAAAAGGTTCAATGAAGAGTGTTGAAGGTTGAACCTATTTTGGTGAGTGCAAAACATGTGATACCCCCGTATTTTTGATAAGTTTTACTAAGAATTTTTAATCATAATTTAGGGTGCAAAGTGAAAGGATTTGGAACCTTTGAGGGAGTAAGGTGTCACAACTGAAACATGGAAAGGCCAAATTGAAATTTGCCTAAGTAGCACGCTATAGCGAGAAAAACTGCTCAAAATCGCACAAAAGTACACAAAAAGTAGCAAACCTAAAAACAACGCTCAAGCACAAACAACAAGCAAGGATCTATTGATCAAATGACTTTTCAAAACGTGCTTATACCAAATGAAAGTTTATGACTTAACCAGGTTCATTAAACTTCTACGGAATAAATTAATCATGTTCATTTGTGCTTGTGGGCTTGTCCATTCCTCATCAACACATTACTAAACATCCAAGACATAAAGTAAAGCACACAAATGGTTTTTACATGGTTCGCCCAATTCCCTACATCTATAGGACCACATCCAAATGTAGCAAATCCACTATAGCAAACATTCATTACAAAGTTGCAGTTAAGCAAACTAATGTAAAACACTTCCTGTTTTTACAAAGCTCTAATTCCTTCCTTTGGATGATCTACTGTCTTGTCACAGCTTGCTTGAATCCAAGACACCTCTTGGATAGCTCGAGCTCCACTCAAGCTTCAACACCGAAGGCGCACTTGAGCTCCATAACTTGAAATCCCATCAAGCTTTTAATCAATGGAATCGTGCACGTTCCAACAACACTCAAACAACAAAGGTTAACATGTTATTTTAAAGCTTACTAAAGCATAAGGGAACCTGACCAAATATGAAATCAACCTCAAAGGACTTTCAGAGAACAATAAGAAGAATATTCAGGTTCAAAACATAATGCAAGGTTGATGAAGAACATAGAGAAAACTTGCACAACAATCCATTAGACAACTAGCCGACAATCTCTTACAATGTTCAACAATTTTTCGAAAGTTTTCAACCACTTTCTTTAGACCACTTCTAAAAATTTAAACGGATTTCCAGCACCTCATCTAAGATATTAACATCTGTATACAGACCACTTACACATATCTCAGGTCTGCAAAAATATCCTAGCAATAAATGAAAACCCAACATTTGTATGAAAGTCTGACTGGATGACTGTTTGCACACTAGACTTTGATGTGCCCACATGTTTTACAATAAAAACAGACTAACTAAGTGTGCACACATCAACACAGAGTGTCGTGACAATTGAAAGCTACAAAAATGATTGTGCTTAAACAATATGATGTGCAAACATCAAAACTTAATGTGCCCACACAAAATTCATAAGTTGACAAAAATACTTTTGGAGGTCAGATGTGAGACAAGCAAGGACGGTTGTGGAATATTCTAATCTAATGATTACTAGCAATATAATTTGATTGTATAGTATTTAATCAGTGTGATTAACAAGGAATTAATATCTTTGTTATGCCTCAAAAGTCACGCTTATGTCAGCCTAATAAATGTACTGCCAAGCTCATATCTCCTCAAAGATATTCATACCAACTTTATCTCATTTCAAAAAGATTAATGGACAAGAGGCTTCCATGTGTCAAGTCAACTTGCAAAACACTCATTACATTGAGTGTTTAGATGTATAAATTAGAACTCCTCTTCCTGAAGAAGGGGACTGGGCATATGAGAGCTAACCATAGTTTGAGCTCAATTCTTTCTCTCTATAAACACTGTATTTCTTCATCTTTGTATGCCTTATGGGCAATATCATAGAAATAGTGAGAGATCAATAAAATAACAATGGATGTAGAAGTCGCTTGTTGCATCCGAACTACAATAAAAACCCCTCTTCCCAATCTTTTATTTATGTTTTCTACAACATATATAATCTCAGCTCTATATTTAAATCTCATGGATCCACTCACGTGTGCCTCCCAAGTCAGCTCAGCGTTTCCCACGTGCGAGTTGTTGGTGTCCAAAATCAAGCGTCAACAATTTGGTGGCCCATGCAGGTCCGATTCTCAAACCTGCTCCAAGTTCCTTGATGGTGTGCTCAGATCTCATACCTGCGTCAGAATTCTCCAATCGCGTGGTCAAATCACAGATCGCATGCGTTAGAATTCTCCGATCGCATGGCCAAATCACAGATCGCACGGGTAAGAATTCTCCGATCGCGTGGCCAGATCGCAGATCGTATGCATTAGAATTCTTTGATCGCATGGCCAGATCGCACAAGTCAGAGTTCTCCGATTGCATGGCCAGATCGCAGGCGTTAGAATTCTCCAGTTGCGTGGCCAGATCGTAGATTGCACGCCCAAGTCGTCCTAATCCTCGGTTTCAAATCGCTGATCTTTAGCTTCAAATCGCTTGTTCAGATCATTGAGATCGCTAATCTCTTGTGCTCTTAGGTCGAGGTCGTTTTGACCTTTTAGATCGAGGTCATTTTGCTCATCGAGCTCGTTTTGACCACTTAGGTCGAGGTCGTTTTGACCTTTCAGGTTGAGGTCATTTTGCTCATAGAGCTCGTTTTGACCTCTCAAGTCGAGGTCGTTTTGACCTCTCAAGTCGAGGTCGTTTTGACCTTTCAGGTCAAGGTCGTTTTGACCTCTCAGGTCGAGGTTGTTTTGCTCTCAAGTTGAGCTCGTTTTGCTCAAATTGAGCTCATTTTGCCTAAATTGAGCTCGTTTTGCTCTCAAGTTGAGCTTATTTTGCTTGCTCCTAACAGATTTCAGGTCGAGCTCTAACAGATTTTAGATCGAGTTTCTAACAGATTTCAGGTCGAGCTCCTAACAGATCGCGATCAGCTCCTAGCTCTCAGCACTCGATCGCGCCAAGAATAGTTTGAGCTCTTCAGTTCGAGACTGCAGCCATTCAGATCAAAGACTTTAGTTTCTGAAGCGCGATTACACACTTCAAAAACTGCGGGGCTTCTGTTCTTATGTCAGCCTAACAAATGTGCTACCAAGCCCATATCTCCTCAAAGATATTCACGCCAACTTTATCTCATTTCAAAGAGATGAATGGACGAGAGCCTTCCATGTGTCAAGTCAACTTGCAAAACACTCATTACATTGAGTGTTTAGATGTATAAATTAGCACTCCTCTTCCCGAAAAGGGGGGCTGGGCATATGAGAGCTAACCATAGTTTGAGCTCAATTCTTTCTCTCTGTAAATATTGTATTTCTTCATCTTTGTATGCTTTATAGGCAATATCATAGAAATAGTCAGAGATCAATAAAATAACAGTGGATGTATGAGTCGCTTGTTGCATCCGAACCACTATAAAAAACCCCTCTTGCCAATCTTTTATTTATGTTTTCTACAACATATATAATCTCAACTTCATATTCAAATCTCATGGATCCATTCACGTGTGTCTCCCGAGTCAGCTCAGCGTTTCCCACGTGCGAGTCGTTGGCGTCCAAAATCAAGTGTCAACAATGTTGATCAGCTTTGTTCGAGCCTTGTTTACTCAATACTTTAAGCCATTTCAACGACATGGCTTGAGAAGCCAGAAATTCTTCCAATAGATAACCTTGTCGATGCTTATATGTGACGGATCATTTTTTGAGAGCACAATTTATCCTCTTGGATAAGAACATTCAAGATGCTTATTCTAAGGATTGTGAATCCTTTCTTGTAGAAGGAATAAAGAAATAATATAGAAAAATTTATGATATAGACAATCACTTTTGGTTTGGATATTCGAATAATAGTTTCCGCGATAAACTAAAAGTACTTTTGCAGTTCTGAATTTGGATTTTTTATTCTGAAATTCCAAATGGACGACTCATAGCACATTATAATTTACAGAAAGAATCTTTCTTGGTATCATAATGTCATAGTATCTGTATTTTTTTCTTCTCTAACTTTTTGGTTCCATTTTTTTTTTTTTTTAACAAGATTAATGGAAAAAATAAAAATAAATCATTAAATATGTTAAAAGTAATTTTTTATGGACTTGGTGTACCACAAATCCTTCATAGTCAATTAATCCATAATAAACCTTGCTACATTAGCGAAAAACAAAAATCAGGCGTTTGATCCATTAAGAAAGTAGTTGTAAACAAAGATTCTTTCATAATATCTTTGAAAGTTGAGAGGTGGAAATTTCTATCTCTAAATGTGGCATCTATTATATTATGTCCTTAAACAGTGGGAACTGTTGCAAATAATTTTTAATAATCAGCAAAAAATCATATAGAGTTAAACGATGGCAAATTTGCTATTATGCATAAATATTTCGGGAAGTTCTTATTGTCGACATATAGAGGCAATATTGGACAGTGTGTAGATCATGTTATCTAGTGGTGGGAGGGAAGTGAATCTCAATTATCCTTTTGAAATAAGAAAGCGGACCAAGATTCTCATGAAAAGGAAAAAAAAAAAATCCCTCATTTTGTAGAAGGAATAATGTAATGTATGTCTTATCATAGAATAAATCTTTTTGTGTGATAATGATATAAACGTAATCAATTAGACCATCTCATCCTATAAATTCTAGGTCTCCATGGGCAGTAAGAGTTACTTGGAATTAAAGAGAAGAGTGATTACGAGATGGCTTTAGCTCAAGTTCAACTCCCACACAACCTCCATGCCATTCTTAAAGAAGGAGACTCCCAGACTGACGCCTCCTGCGACAATCTGATTGAACAGCTCCAGGGTGGAATCTTCTTGAACCAAAACAAACTGGCAAGTGACATCTTCATTGTTGTTGTTGTTATAATTTTGCACCAATTATTTTCAATACTAATACTTAATTAATGTTTTACTGCAGAAGTTTTGGGTTGACAGGCTTTTATGTGCCAACGCCTTCGACATTCATGCAAGGGGTCTCTCAATCGCTTGGGGAGATGATAAACGTTACTGGAATTGGACTTACAAGCCAGACACACAACGGTATTTATATATCACATATATAAATATTGGTTTTCTACCTTATTTATAGTCAGTGAAGATTAATTAATCAAATAAATTATGCTTTTGCAGTTGTGTTCAAGTGGAGGTGGCTGAACTATTGAATGTCTGTTGGCTTGACGTAAGCAAGAAATTCCCTGCCAAAAACCTTACTCCAGGGGTAGTTTACCAAGTTTCGTTTGTTTTAATGATGAAGAATGGAGAATATGGATTTGCAAATCATCCGGTGAACTTGAAACTCGTCATCCCCAATTACCATGAGACAATTGAACGCAAAGAAGATTTGAGTAAGTTGCCCAAGAACAAATGGTCAGAGGTCCAAATTGGTGAGTTCGTTACATCTTGCAATATGACTGGGGATATGGAAATCTCGATGTTTGAACACGAATCCCAATGGAAGAGTGGGCTGGTTGTCGACAAGATCGTCATTCACCCAGTGCGCCGGCTGAACTAAGAATGAGGATGATCAACAGCGAGACATATGCAAAACTAAAAGTTTCTAGATACTAAATAATTTAGTTGGCATGCGTCTCATGTTGTACTCGCAGCTTCTCACTATACTTTGTAGTAAATAAAAATGTGAGAATTTGCATACGGGATAATAAATAAAAGCATAATCTATCTGAGGTTGCTTCATAAAAATTTCCTGCATCTACTTGAACTCTGGTTTCTTGGTTCTACATACATATATTAAGCCTGAGCTATTTGAGCATGAATGAAATGCATACAAAAGGAGAATACATAGAGCTAGCTGACCATTTTAAAATAATATTCTCAAACACTTTCAAATAGCATACAAAAAATTAAAAGATAGTATCTCCATATTGTTGTGAATTTTGCGGAAGTGTATATATCAAATATCAATTTGTTCATTTTAAAGCCTACATCCATAGATGACTGAAGAATATACTATTACCACAAAAATACAAGCGCATAACACATAATGTGACCCCAAAGGAACGGTATCTTAATACCTATTAGAAGTCTCTAAAGACAAGGTCAAAACATATGATACCTACCAAAGCCCCAAATTGTTGATAAATTTTGTAACGCCGTCGTATAATTCTCTCTCCAATGAGCTAACAACTCCAGCTCGGAAATATCTTTCTAATCCTTGGAGGAATTATATTCTTATTTCTTGCATAGTTGTATTCATATTCTGACAAGTTGTCCTAGAAGAAACATAGACTCAAATAGTACAAAAAGTCAAAAGAGGGAAACGAGCAAAAATCATCAACACATATCAAAAGGGAAACGTACATTTATGTTGAAGGTAATGAAGCCAACTGACACGGTTTAATGCTTTATATTTTGATATTTGAATTCGTGCGATGACTATCTGTAAAATTACACAAAATGATGAGTTGCTTGCTTTTATTAGTTTTTGTTACAGTATTGAATACTCCTGGTTTAAGTATTTGAAAGTTTAGATACTTTACCAAGTAGATTAAACCTAAGTGGAATGGATTGTTAAGTTGATTGTAGCGTCAATTCATCACCATTACAAACTAAACATTCATGAACCAAAATAAAGCACACCAGAGGATTTTACATGATTCAGCAAAATGCCTACATCTATGGGATCAAGTCTAGATGAAGCCAATCCACTATAGTAAACATTTATAGTTCAATTACAAAGTCAAAGTTAAGAATCAGTTGCAAGAACACTCCATGTTTTGCAATGCTTCAAACCCCACCCTTTGGTCAAACTTCAAACTACCACAATAAGTTCTACGTTCACGAGACCACTTGGTTAGCCTTGAGCTCCTCTCAAGGTACAACACCGAAGACGCACTTCAGATCCAAAAGCTTGAAATCCCATCAAGCATCACCAATGGAAACCCACATTCCAGCCAGGAACAAATAAACAAAGTTTATCCAAGGTATTTGTAAGCCTACCTAAGGCATATGAAACCTAATTCAAAACAAAGAAACCTCAAGGAATTTTCAAACTAATATCAGAGGTATATTTAGGCTTAAAAAGAGTTGCATTGGAGAAGAATGTATAGAAAACTTGGGCTCCAATGCAAGGGGACAGGTGGCCAACATGATGCTTTATGGTTTTACCTTTATGAAAAAGTTTATTCCAATCTTTGTTAGGACCACCGACAATTGCAAAAAGCTTTCCAGCACATTGTATGAATAAATGACTAGTGTCATGGACCATAAACAATATCTCAAAAGAGAATGAAAATAGTTCACGAAATATCAAAATGCAATACATGTTATGCAAAATATCTGTCAGATGCGTGTGACCACTCAGACTCTGAAGTACCCACACGATATAACAGAAAACTTACTTAATTGAAAGTGGTCACTTCGACAGAGAGTTATCACATAGAAAATTTAAACAGAAATGGTTGTGCGATATTCAAAGTGAAGTGTTCATACCATGACTAATGTTACCACACTAGAATCATAAGTTGACAAATAACTTACAGTTTCCCCCTTTGTCAAACTTATGAACAAAGCACAATCTTTTCAATTACAAACTTGTCTCAAAATACCAACAATTAATCAAAAAGAGACAGAAATAGAAACAACACAAAAACATATCTCATTAAAGGCATAATCATCAAGACATAGAGACATGAATGAAACAAAGACAATAAGCAAAACATAATCAGTATCAGTTCAATAAAAAAGTTTTGCAAGATTAAAAAAAAAAAAAAAAAAAAAACTAAATTGCTCCCCTCAATTAGTATACTCCCCGAGTAACTAAACCAAGTCACATTCAAGTGATGATCAATTTAGAGCAACAAGAGGGTTAGTATAGTTTAAAAACAAACAAATAACATAATTTGTTCTCTGCACATGAAAGAACAACATCAGCAAGTAACAACTTAAACAAAAATGTAGTTTTTACAAAATAGCAACTTAAAGAGAAATTCACTGCACAAACCACAATGACTTAAGCAAAAACTTAACATTTTCACCAACACACAATTTGCACTAAGTCATACAAGATCATAAACCGAATAACTCCCTCAAAATGTAAACTCCCCTAAGTAAATGCACCAACTCACATACAAGAGATAAACAATTAGGAGTATACAAGGGTTAGTTCAGTTCCCAATATCAGAGCCAAACAAAAATAAGAAAATGTAAGACAAACAATAAAAAGGTTTGCTGCATGGATCTCTACATCAACAAACACAAAAATAAGCTTCATCAGAACTTATAATAAAAAATTTATTCATAAACATATTAAAACACAAGAAACATAGACTGATTAGATCACAGTTAAAGTAAACAAACAAAAGAGAAAATCAGTTCAGCTTAGGCCAAAAAAATCAACAATGGAAATTTAAAAAAAAATCAGTGTGATCACATCAACAACTCATGTCATCACACCATCAACTCTTTAAAGCAATATCACCAACATCCAAGCAAAACAGAGCAAAGTAACTCTCAGCAAATACTTCAGCATTTTCACTCCTCCTCTTTGTTTATAATGTTTGTCAAACCCTTTAGTGTCTGTTGGACCCTCCAGTTAGTGTAAACACCATAATATTCAGATTTAAAACCGTCAAACCGTTTGGATTTTCTACAAGAGGTAACTCAAGCACATTGCTAACAACATCAGCATAAAAAAGAACCTAAGTTCTATTCAACAATATGGACGAAACTTTAGAAAAATCATCCAATTTCAAATGAGTTTCACAGATGATGGGGCTCTAAGAAACATATTTCTTAAAGTGAGAAAAGGCTTTAGAGGAGACAAGGTTAGATGTTTTTTACTAGTTGAAGACTTTTCACTCGATTTTGAATTCTTCTTTCCTTTAGGTAACTTTGATTTAGAAGCTTTGGACTTTGATTTGGAGACTTGGAAGACATGAGCTTATTTAATAAAGACTCTTTAGGCGATGAAGATGTCACATTTTGAGAGTCAGACAATGATTCTTCATGATCGGATGACAAAGAAGAAGACTCGGTTTAAGCTTTAGAAGAATCTTGGTGAAGTCTAACCCTTTTCTTTGCAAACAATGCTTGATGCTTTTCTTTCAAAGATGAGCTTAGAAACATTAGGAGTTTTAACAGAGTATGGACACTTAAAATCAATGTGAGCACACCAGTGTAGATGCAAAAAATCTACCGTCATGAAAATAGGGTGTGGTCCCATGAGATTGAGGTCACTGACAATCCGTTAGACCTGCACACATGAAAGGGCAAGCATGAAGCTTCCGGAAAACACCGAGGTGGTGTTTGCCGTAGGCACTCCGACGCTCAAGTCAGCAAGGCTGAAAGAGATTTGATAAGAATTAAGGAGAAGAAGAATTACCAGGAGTCTTGTCGGAGGCTAGAACTACGTCAGAGGCGTCGGGTTCTTGGGAGCAAGAACTTAGGAGCAAATAGATGGTTTTGAGTGGTATAGATTGCCTCCTTAATGAGAGGGCAAGCCTCTGTTTTTATAGTGAACCTAAGGGGTTGAAATCCTAGTAGGACATTGAGTCCTCTTTTGGGAGATAATCCCTATCATAAAAGAGATATGATTTCTTAACCTTATCAGATGAAGTTTAATAGTTTAAATAAGAGTTGGAATCTTAGTAGGACACTAAGTCCTATTTTGGGAGATAATCCCTATCATGAAAGAGATATGATTTCTTGACCTTATCAGATCAAGTTTAATAGTTTGAGTGAGATTTGAAATCTTAGTAGAAGAGGAAATAGAATGAGATTCGATTTCCTATTTATACTCATAGAGCTAATGGGCTGAAACCCAGTTTAGCTTAACTTATAGGATAGCCCAACTCATAGAGTGGGTAGGTCGCAAGGTAATTTTAAGCGTGGGCCCAATCGGGATTTGGTTGAGGCCTTGGGCCATGACATGTTTATTTCGTTATTGGGCCCCATCAAGCCCAAGACGATTTTTGGCCCTAACAACCAGCAAAACCAAAATCAAAATGACGACCTTCACTTTAGGTGTGATGACACATGACAAGAATAATTATGAATCAAAATGAACAACATTCATGTGATGTCATTCATACAATTATGTAAGCATATTGGACAACAGGTGAAGTGTCGTGACAATGACGAATCAAGTCAGCACATGCAAAAGAGAATTCATAGATAATGAACTTAAGAGAACTCATGTGGCTACACACTCTCTCAAAGTGGTGACAGTGGCACAAAAATTGCAGACTTTAATCATTTATTCCATTTTGAACAAAAATAAGGTCAAAAGACATCAGGAGATCAATAAGAGATTCAAACAATACAAAAAGAGGATCTCATCCCATGTAATTCAACAATTAAAGATTTATAACCTTAGATCATACCTGAGTAAAAAGCAAAGATTCTTTATTAGATGTGTGTGTTGTGTCCTTAAGGGGGGAATTTATGACACATTGGTCAAGCAGTCAAAGAGAAAACTCCCCTTTCCCTTATGCCCTTTTTCACTTTTCTTTCTTTTAATTTCTTGAGCATAATCTCAAAATTTTTGAATTATTTTTCATGGCATATAAGATTTAATGGGCAAATGCTCTGAGGCAGTAACCAAATGTAGCTTTCACACTTGCAATGAGGTAGCCCTCTAAATGGTAAATTTTCCAAAGACATAGCACATCAAGGAAAAAATCCTCTCTTGATAGAAAATTTGAAAGAATTTAATGTAGTTTTCACACTTGCAAGGAGGTAGCCCTCTAAATGGTAAATTTTCCAAAGACATAGCATAGCAAGGAAAAAATCCTCTCTTGATAGAAAATTTGAAAGAATTTCTTGATTGCTGTTAAAAATAGTGAAGAAGTCTTTTCCTTGACAACTTCTTGACTGTTTTTCAATTGTTAAGGATTTGAGACAATCCTTGACTGTTTTAGAAAATCCTTGGGTTTTAGAAAACCCTTGGCTGTTATTAACTATCAAGGATTTTGTAAAAATTAAGTTGTTATATTTCATTCCTTGACTGTCAACTGTCAAGGATTTTGGAAAAATGAAATTCATTCCTTGACTATTATTTTAATTGTCAAGGATTAAGATAAAAAAAAAAAAAAAAAACAAGGAACCAAAACTCAAATTTGGCTAAGGCGAATTCTTTCCACCCAAAACACCAAAGTTCATTGTCAAAACCCATTTTCCTGCAAATTTCGACCAAGTCAAACCTAGGGAAGGAAAAAAACTTCCACTAAAAACCCAAATTTCCTCCACTAAATTAATCAGATCCCGTAAACCATGAATCTCCTCTACTAAATCACCCAATTCTCTTCCACTAAATCTCCCAAATCTCTTCCATCACTTGTTTCTTCGGTTCTCAGTAGTAGAAATAAATAGAGAAGTCATCACTTCACCACCTCCGCTACCGCAAACAACTTACATTATATCAACCTGTCTTGACTAATTTATGGATTCAACTATGTTAATATCTCTTAGGTCTGCGTCGGAAGTGTGAAATGATGCTAATTTTTTTCCCTTTCTTCCCCCAACAAGATAGGCTTCCACCATGCGATGTCGCTTCAAAGCACTATCATCTCTATCAGGTATCTTGATTGATTCTTAATCCAGGCTTTAAGTTTGCCAAAAACAACTAGGGAATGTAATATGACAGACTAAACTTTTCATGATTTATGGGGGCGGTTTGATTTCTTTTGTTAAGACTGGAGATTGAATTTTCCTTTATGAAATTTTGGCTTTGGAAGTCCTATATTAAAAAGCCAATTGTACTAGTTGGACCTGTAAAATACATTCATATTCCAATATTCATATAAAAGTGATACTACAATCAATTTCAATATAACATCTCCATGGAATATTTGCGGAAGTAAATGACAAATGCCATTATGATATGGAAGGAATCCTTTTTAGAAACTGGAGAAAACATCTCCTTATAATCTATTCCTTCCCTTTGCGTGAACCCCTTGGCAACAAGTCTAGCCTTGTATCTCTCAATGTTGCCTAATGAATCCTTTTTGGTTTTAAATACCCATTTACAACCAATAGGTTTCTTTCCAGTAGGCAACTCAACAAGGTCCCAAACTTCATTATCCGCCATAGAATTCGTCTCGTCTATCATGGCATTATACCACAATTCAGATTTACTACTGTTCATAGCTTGTAAAAACGTGTCTGGATCATCCTCAATACCTATGTCACAGTCAGACTCTTGCATATACACTTCATAATCAGTAGGAATTGTTGACTTCTTTGTTCTAGTAGATCTCCTTAATGTTGTATCAGTAGTCTCTTGAGACTGTTGCACAACTGGTTCCTCCACTTGTAGTGGAGGTTGTTCAAAATGATCTTCTAAAACAATCTCATCAGAATGTGGATTTTGATTAAGTGGTTCCTCATTATTCACCCTATTTGGATGAACAACCAATCTTTTACTTGATGTAGGAGCATTGTCTGAAACATCAATTTTCTCAAGGACTGAGTCTCTGATTTGATCACTCCCACTGACCACATCATTTTCAAGAAATTTAGCATTTCTTGATTCAACAATTCTACTGGAATGGTTCGGACAATAAAACTTATATCCCTTAGATGAGTTCTTAATTAAATTAAAAGAACTACCATAAAAGTTGAAAGAGTATCCACAAGGTACAGGTTTAGAAACTGAAATTAAATTCCTAGAAAAACTAGGAATATAAAAGGTTCGTTCCAAATCCAAAGCATAATTAGTACTTAAAATAAGTCTAAAAGTTCCAACAGCTTCAACACGTGAAGGCATCATGTTTCCTGAATAGATGCTGCATTCACTTCCCAATGGCTTCCTTTGATCCAGAAAACCCTATATGGTATTAGAAACATGGATTGTAGAACCAGAATCAATCTACCAATCATTATGTGAAACATAAATCATATTAGATTCATAACACACAAGAGATAAGAGGTTACCTTTCTTATCAAGCCAGACCTTCCTCTTAGGACAATCCTTCTTCATGTGTCCCGTCTTTTTATAGAAGAAACACTTGATATTGTCCTTATTACCTTTGCTCACAACCTCATGCAGCTTGCCTTCCACTTCTTATTCTTATTTGAAGTGTACTTGACATTTCCTATCACCAGATGTGCAGTTTCATTCACTTCCTGAAGCAGTCTCTCCTTCTCCTGAACACACATGGTCAAAAGCTCATTGATTGACCATTTATCCTTCGGGTGTTATAAGAATTCTTGGAAGGAGTATAATGAAGACGAGAGAGAGTTCAGGACATAATGCACCAGGAAATCATCATTAATCACCATCTGAAGGGATTTCAACTGAGCAGCGATGTCCCGCATTTTCATAATATGCTCACGGACTCCTTTAATACCAGTGAACTTCATGGATGTCAATCTACTCATTAGGATGCTTCCTAATGCCTTGTCTGATGTTTCAAACTGTGCATGAATTGCCTCCATCAGATCGTTGACGTTTTCACACTCCGATATCAACCCACGGATACTAATCGTAATGTGAGATTTGATAAACATTATGCTTAAACGGTTGGATCGCTCCCACCGTTCATACAAACCAATCTCAGCTTGAGAGCTAGTATCTGTAGGTGTAGGTGGCTCTTCCTTACGAAGAGCATAGTCAAGATCTATGCACCATAAATGAAGAAGGACAGCCTCCCTCCAGGATTTGTAGTTATCACCATTTAAATTAGGAACCTTATCCTCAACCATCATCAAAGTTTGATCAACTGTAGGTATATCAATAGACATGCTCACTAAATAAATTATGAGGCATAAACCATCAATAAAAATTATAAGTTTACCAATGTAAAACAAATAATAAATCATAAATAAATCGACAAATCATAAAATCTCCCTATGGGTAAAGACATTACATATTATGATTCATTATCCTTTAACGATGAAACTAGAAATTATTAATATTTCATAATACCTGTGGGCTAATTAAGAAATAAGAATAATTTCTATTTCATCCCTAATCAATCATGAAAATATAACATTCCCTGTGGCCTGTGGATTGATTATATTAATATGATTAACTACAAAACGATGTTATTAACCTTAATATGATCATAAATAATATTACTTAATGCATATATTATCATAATTTAGATGTTGCGACTACTCTAAATTAATCAAATATATACGATCATAAAACATCAAATAATTTATAATATGAATTATATAATATAACACAAATCAATACAAGAATAACACATTATTTATGCATAACAAAGTAATATATAACATAAAAAAACCATCATACAAGCTGTCACCGACTTCCACGCGCCACCGTGACTAAAGGACGTGCCCCACGTGCTTTTCATGCACCGCCAGAAGGCAGCACGCACTCCCACGTGCCTTCACGTGCCCACACAGCACCACCAAACACCGTGACGTGCTAGCACGCGCCTAGGACACATTCCCACGCGCCTGACGCAAGCACGAGCTCTCTCACGCGCCTTCACACGCTCACACACGCCTGAGCACGCATCCTCACGCGCTTGACGCAAGCACATCATTTTCACGTGCCAGCACGCACCGGATCTAAATACGAGTCAGTTTGACCCGTTTTAACCAGGTCGGTTTGACCTAGTTTGGCCCATTGGACCGGTTCGTTGACCGGTCTGGACCATTGACCGGTTCATTAAATGGTTTGACCTGCTGACCAGTTCATTCGCTGGTCTGGACTGTTGACCGGGTCGGGTCGATCTAATGGGTTTTGGGCTGGGGTTGACCAGGTCGTTTGACCAATTTTGCCTGTTGACTTTGACTGGGTCAGTTTGACCCATTTTCTTATTGGGTCAGTTCTTCTTGACCCGTTTTTCTGCAACTTTTACCCAGTTTTTTTCAGATTTTCAACACCCATTTCCTAACCATTTTTCCATTTTTCCAGCTGATGGGAAACTTGAATGTGGACATATAACCTATGTCGGTGACATCCCAAATGACAATTTCGTCCTAAATCGGTGCCATAAATGGCTTCCAAAAACACCCAAACAATAATTTCTAACCAAAACTTTAAACTAGCATAACTTTGCATCCAGAACTCCGTTTTTGACAAATAATATACCGTTGGAAAGATTTTTCAACAAGGATTCCAATGACGCCAAAATTGGAAACATATTCTATTTATAATAAAAGTTATGCTTGATTTACAGCACGGGTTTTAATGGAAAAATTCCCAAATTTTATGCAATATTTTTCAGATTTGCAACAAACAACTTCATGCTAGGCAGAGATTCAAATAATGGCTCTGATACCAAATGTAAAATACATTCATATTCCAATATTTATATAAAAGTGATAATACAATCAATTTCAATATAACATCTCCATGTAATATTTGCGGAAGTAAATGACAAACCTCCGGCCATAGCAATTGTTGTTTGTTCTTCTTGCTACTTTATAAATTACAAGATCTTCCATTGACTGCAATTTTTGGAGTGATGGTTTTGAAACTAAAAAAATGCGTCAAATGGGGACCTGTAAAGTCTCCTTTTATGCAGTTGTCTTTCCATCAAAGACAACTGCTCAAGGGAAGAGACACAACTGTACCACATTAGTCCACATCAGCCACATCAGTATAAAAGTGTAGGACAATAATGCAATTATATTTAAAGTGTAGGACCATAATGTAAAAAGTCTAACAGGACCCACTCTTGGTGCTGCTGTAGCAATTGACTTTGCAGTGAACTATCCTGAAGCTATAAGCGTTTCATCTTTTCAATTCATTTTCATGCCTATGTACATAAAAAGATTTTGACTTTAGACATTCTGATGTCTCAAAATTGCTACTCTAATTCCAACTTATGTACTCACTTTTGCTTCCAGCTTTTGCCCCTCAAGTACAGAATACTTGGTCAATAATGTTTATTCTAAAAAGTTATTTCCTAATACAGGTTGCAAAGATGGTTTTGATCAACCCCAGTGTTCATGGAGAAGGCACCGATAACCTTGCAAAATTACCTAAGATACTAGCCTATGCTGGGGTAAGTCTCCACATTTAACAATTAAAGTAACTTTGAGATTTTGGGTTATATAGTAGAACGATGATGTCAGAAAAAGCACCTAATTGCAAAGCATGTGTTACAAAAAGGAATAAGAAAAAGGTAAAATGAAAGATGTTATAGAAATAGAAGCTAGGAACACCTAACTAACAGAGAGGCCTAATGGTAACATGATCTTTAAAATACATAGAATATTGTACCTCCTAGTAACCATTAAACTATTTACAATTTATCGTTTCCTCATTTAATAGTCCACTTTCATGAATCAAATGTATAATGGTGATGCAGGATGCTTTTTAAGAAACATTATAATTAAACTAACACCAGGAGTTACTGGTAGACTTTGTTGTCACATTCTACATAACCAAGGTGACACTAGTTATAGGGCAAAGAAGGATGCTTATGGACCAGAAGATGATGTTGCTCTGTCATATCTCCAGCATCTTTTTGTCATTCATCAAATTTACTCATTATTAAAGTTATCTATCTAACTGTTTTATTAAACTTTATGAATGATGTTTCTTTGTTGAAGAGCATTCCACTGTGCCTTTATGCTAATATATAACCTTGAATGGCATCCCATTATCTAAAGGGTTAGATTGGACTAACATAAGTCCATTTTTTCTTGTCAAGACATATGATTTTTCTTTAAGGATGCTGAGAATTTCAATGCCAACAAGTTGAGCTAAGTCAAATACTTGGGCACATTTGAGGTTGGCTCAAACTGATTGCTTAGCTTTAAACTTGGCCCAAGTTTTATTGAGCTTAAAAAGAAAGCTCAAGGTCCACTCATGTTAGGTTGGTGAAGTATTTGAGTCAATTTGAGCTCAACTTTGGGCACAGTTTATATAATGTTAATTGTTTGTGTTAGAGTATGTGCCCTAGAACTAATCAATTATTGTAAAATGGACTCTATAAAAAATGTTTATTTATCAATAAAAGGCATATTCTTCTATATCGTGTATGTAATGATATATGTCCTTAGGATGGTAGAACCGTGATGAGGGTATCAAGTATTTCAAATCTTAATAGTGAGAACCCTATGATCACATATGGTGGCCATTCTAGAAAAATCTGTAGCCCCAGTATTATTCTGACCAAGGACACAAATAATACGGTAAGGTAGTCATAGTATTGAATGACCTGTCAAAACGCAGAGACTGATGCTAAGGACTGCAGAGTAAGACTTGAAGAAGTCCAAGCCTGTTGTCAGTAAAGGAAAGGGTAAGGGCAAGGGAAAGGCCAATGCCAATCCCAAGCCCAAGCCTAAAAGACAGGATGCTCTCAAGCCTGTGGATGGTGTTGGGAAAGGTGGGAAGGTAGTCTGCTTCTATTGTGGTAAGCCTAGCCACTAGAGGAAGCACTGCAAGGCTCTCCTTGTAAACAAGAAAAAGTCAGATGCTTTGACTTCATGAATGTTTATGATTGAGATTAACTTCTCTCCCTCAACATCTTGGGTCATTGACACAAGATGTGGTACTTACATTTGTACTAATGTTCAGGGACTAAGGCAGAGTGGATTACTCACCAAGGGAGAAATGGACCTACGAGTTAGAAATGGAGCACATGTGGCTACATTAGCTGCAAGGACTTATTGTTTGTCTTTGCCTTTGGGCTTATTATTAGAACTCAAAGACTATTATCTTGGACCTACGATTTCTAGAAACATTATTTCAGTATCTACTTTGGATAATATAGGATATCGTTTTGAGATTTCTAATGGATTGTTGTCCTTTAGTTTGAATGGTATTCTATTTGGAATTGCAAGGTTATATAACAAATTATATGTTCTTGATTTGAACAAGAAGGATCTTCTCAATGTTGAAACTAAGAAGGCTAAACACAGAGAACAAAATCATACATACCTCTGGCATTGTAGATTGGGTCATGTTAATCAGACCCGCATTGCAAAACTTCAAAGGGATAGAGTTTTTTACCCTTTTGACTTCCAGTCATTTGAGGTATACGAGTCATGCCTCTTAGGCAAGATGACCAAGTCACCTTTCACAGGACAAAGTGAAAGGGCTATTGAATTGTTAGGGATCATCCATAATGATGTATGTGGTCCACTACCAGTTGAAGCCAGAGGTAGATATTCCTACTTCATCACATTTACTGATGATTTCAGTAGATATGGTTATGTCTACCTCATGAGACATAAATCTAAAGTCTTTGATAAGTTCAAAGAATTTAGGAATGAAGTACAGAATATGTTGGGCAAAAGTATTAAAGCTCTTCGGTCGGATCGAAGAGGTGAATACTTAAGCTTAGGATTTTCTGAATAACTGAAGGAATGTGGGATAGTATCATAACTCACCCCTCCGTATACACTCCAACACAATGGAGTGTCTGAAAGGAGAATAGGACATTACTTCACATGGTTAGGTCCATAATGAGTTTTAGTGATTTACCTTCATCATTCTAGGGTTATGCCCTAGAGACTGCGACTCACATTATGAACCATGTACCGTCAAAATCTGTAAACAAGACTCCATTTGAACTATGGAATGGGTGAAAGCCCGATTTATCTTATCTAAAGATTTGGGGTTGCGAAACTTATGTCAAGAAAATGACTTTAAACAAGTTGGGCCCAAAATCCTACAAATGTATATTTGTGAGGTATCTTAAAGAGACCAAAGGATACTATTTCTACCATCCAGAAGAGCACAAAATTTTTGTTGCTCATATTGGTGTCTTCCTAGAAAATGATTTTTTTCTAAGAAGTACTAGTGGGAGAAAAGTAGAACTCGATGAAGTTCTAGAGCTACAAGATATACTAGATGAAGGACGAGAAGATGTGCCACAAGTAGTAGTTGAACATCAGAAGGAGGTTATTCCTTAACTTGTGGATCAAAGTGAACCACCTCAAGTAGAACAAGAGCTATGTAGATCTGGGAGAGTACGCCATGAGCCTGAGAGATATGGTTATCTTGTGACTCAATATGTAACATACTTGTCTACCAAGACGATGAACCCAAAACCTACAAAGATGCTATATCATATCTAGATTTTGTTAAATGGCTTGAAGCCATGAAATTTGAGATGGACTCCATGTAACAGAACCAAGTATGGTCTCTGGTGGAACTACTTGAAGGGGTAAAACCCATAGGGTGTAAATGGGTCTTCAAGAAGAAGACTGACATGGATGGCAAGGTACACTCTTATAAAGCACGACTGGTTGCCAAAAGTTTCAAACAAATTCATGGTATTGAATATGAGGAAACGTTTTTGCCGGTTGCCATGATTAAATCCATTCGGATTATGCTTACAATTGTTGCATATCATGATTATGAGATTTGGCAAATGGATGTCAAAACAGCTTTCCTGAACGGAAACCTTGAAGAGCATGTGTATATGACACAACCCGATGGTTTCGTTCTTTATGGGCAAGCTAAGAAGGTATGCAACAGATATCCATTTATGGACTCAAGCAAGCTTCAAGGAGTTGGAACATTCGTTTTGATAAAGTCGTAAAAGAATTCGGTTTTATTAAGAACGAAGATGAGCCATGTGTTTACAAGAAAGTGAGTGGGAACATAGTGGCATTCCTAGTGTTGTATGTCGATGACATACTGCTGATGAGGAATGATGTACCAAACTTGCAGTCAATAAAGACTTGGTTATCCAAGTGCTTCTCCATAAAAGACTTAAGAGAAGCAGCCCACATCCTTAAAATATAGATCTATTGAGATAGATCACGTAGGTTGCTTGACCTAAGTCAGAGTACATACATTGACAAGGTTCTAAAGAGATTCAATATGGAAGAATCCAAGAAGGGATTTCTTCCGATGTCACATGGTGTCTATCTCTGTAAGGCTATGTGTCCTAAAACACACGATGAGAAAGATAGAATGAAAAGGATCTCATATGCGTCAGCAATTGGATCCATCATGTATGCCATGTTATGTACTCGGATTGATGTCTCATGTGCATTAAGCACTTGTAGTAGATATCAATCGGATCCAGGTAAGCATCACTGGATAGCTGTCAAGAACATCCTTAAGTACCTGAAGAGGACAAAGGACATGTTCTTGGTTTAGGGAGGGGAAGATGAGCTCACTATAAGAAGATACAGTGATGCTAGTTTCCAAACGGATAAAGATGATTATCGATCGCAATCAGGGTTTGTATTTTTGTCTCAATATGGGTGCAGTGAACTGGAAGAGCTCCAAGCAAAGCATTGTAGTAGACTCTACCATGAAGGCTGAGTATATTGCATTATCCGATGTGGCCAAGGAGGCAGGCTGGATTAAAAGTTCGTCACCGAACTTGGTGTGGTTTCCATGATTGTTGATCTGATAGATGTCTATTGTGACAACAATGGAGCAATTGCTCAAGCAAAAGAACCACTGTCTAATAAGAAGTCTAGACACATACTCGGACATTTTCATCTTATCAGAGAAATGGTTGAGAGGAAAGATATACAGATCAGTAAAGTGCATACTGATGACAATATTGCCGATCCACTGACGAAGCCTCTATCGCAACTGAAGCATGAAAAACACTTAAGGTCATTTGGTACTAAATACATGAATGATTGGCTATAGTGCAAGTAGGAGATTGTTAGAGTAGGTGTCATAGAGCCAATCAATTATTGTAAAATTGACTTTGTAATCAATGTTTATTTATCAATAAAAGGCATATTTTTCTATATCGTGTAAGTAATGATATATGTCCCTAGAATGATAGAACCGTAACGAGGGTATCAAGTATTTCAAATCTTGATAGTGAGAATCCTATGATCACATATGGTGGCCATTCTAGAAATGTCTGTAGCCCCAGTATTATTCTAACTAAGGACACAGATAAAACAGTAAGGCAATCATAGTGTTGAATGACCTTGTTGAAAGGCAATGACTGATCTCACTTGTTAAGGTTGTTTGCCGACAACCTAGTGCAACGCATGGGTTGTAACAACTGCTGAAAACTAGTACAATGCATGCATAATAACAATATAAAATTGGGCCCCAAAAATTTCTTTTCATTATAATTCATATGTCTTTTATACACAAAGAGTACTGTTTACAAAAATTCGTTTTAAAAGACAAAACAGGGGAAACAGAGTAGTTATTTCTCTTCGCTTGCCGACGCCCCTCCGACTGCATCATCACCTAGATCCTGCATCCACAAAGGAAAATAACGGGGTGAGTACAAAATAATGCCTCAGTAAGTAAAACCCTCTATCTGTCTATCCCCGTATGTATAACTCTTAATTCTTTCCTTATACTATTTCTGATTCTATCTCTGTTTCTACTAAACATCATGGCCTCATCTTACCGGAGGTACGGCCGGATGGCGTTCACACAGCACCATCTCACAGTACCAACCCGTTCTTAGTGACTACCGAGTGGGGATCACAAAGCATCTACTCGGTTTTCCTAACTATCGGGTGGAGATCACCTAGCACCTACCCGTTCCTCATGACTTTTGGGTAACGATCACCAAGCATTAACCCGTCTCTAGTCACTGTCGGGTGATGATCACAAAGCATCAACCCGCTTCTACTAAATGTTGGATGATGGTCACAAAGCATCAACCCACTTATCTAACAACTAACCGGGTAGTGGTCACAAAGCATCTACCCATTTCTACTACTCATCGGGTGACGATCACAAAGCATCGACCCATCTCTAAGGGCTATTCGGGTGGTGATCACAAAGCATCAACCCGATTCCCATAATCGTGGGTGATGATCACAAAGCATCAACCCATCTATTCTACTCTTCTAATTTACTCTATTCTAGCATTTTCATTCTCTCTACCCTTAGAGTAGTTGCATCCACCAAGCTCTCTACTCATGGAGTAATTGCATACACAAGGTTACCAACTCTTTCTTTGGTTACTTTTCAATGCACAATTAGTGCCTATGGATGGTTCATCCCCACCAATGCACTTATGAAATGCCAACATGCAATGTTGCAAGAATTAAGGTTCACTTTTCACACTCAAACCTCTATTAGGCATTTCATCAAACAACACAAGTGCACTATAAAACTCTACTATAGCAATGATTCTAAATCTTTCTCTAACCATCCAAAATGGGGAGAAACCCCTTCACATAACCATAAAACCTGTCAAAGAAAGCACTTCCAAAAAGGGGATCCATAACACCCCTTCAATTACATCTCAAACTACCTTTCCAACCCAACGACTCATTTCTCATATTTGCAAGGTATTAACATTCACAAAGCATAGAAATCTCCATTTAAACCTCCATACATGGCATATCACATGTATATCACATACATACATCATTTCTATCAAAACCCTAATCAAGAAAATTCTTAAATCTCAACTTGGGTTGGGATTTACTTACCTTGTTATAGAGAGACTTCACCAACTCTTCCTTTCACTTGGTTTGCTTGACTTTTTCTCTACTCTTAACCAAAAGAATAAAAACTCTCAAACTTCAATATAACCTAAAACTCACAAATTTCATAACTTAAGTAGAAATCCTTACCTTAGGAAGCCTTAGGTTGATTTCCCACCCCAAATCACTTCAAAAACCCCTTGGAACTCCTTGATCAAAAGAAAGAGAAATTGAGAGGAACAAGAATGAAGAGTTGCGTTTTTGGAGAAGAAGAATGAGGGGTTTGCTAACTCTTAATTCCTTTTAATGAAATTTATACCAAAGCATTCCCATTTTGCCCGTACTCTTCTTTGGGAATTCCATCTATATCCTTTGATTCATTACAAACTCACCCCCATAACAACATATTCTCCATGAAAAATCCTTACAATTAACTCCCCACTTTTCCTGCTAATTAGGGGTAGAATGGTCAAATTGCCCTTAGGGAAGAAAATATCTAAAACTTAACAAACATTTTAATCGGCCTGTCGCCACGGCGAAGAAACTTCTGTCGCCATGGTGAAACTGTCCAGAGAGTTTCCCCGTGGTTTCAACACATCTTCGCTGCGGCGAAGATTATTCTTCACCCCGGCGAAGCTTGGTACACTGAACTTCTTCTATTTTCAACCAATTTCAGGGCAAACATTCAACACAACACTCAATCAAACAATAATACCAAAACCAACTCAAATAAGAGTGAAAGAAGAAACAACAACTACGTACCTCAAGTGGGGCGTACATGGGTGCTTGCTAGAGGCAAGTTCACTGGACAAACGCACCAGAGGATTCTGTATGAATAAATCCTCTAACAGATGATGGTGCATGTGATCCTTAGACTTGAGATCACCAGAGCGCCTTGTGCACCAATTGGTGTAGTTTGACACTAGCCTAACGTACTTCTATTTAGAGCTATCAATACGGTAGTGATTGGCTACATTAAGAAGTGTATCGAGAGTATGGTGGATCGACAAAGGATTCATCACTCCTAGGTAAGGGAGAAGTTATTTCACTAGGTAATTCAGTAAATGGCAAGACACTAAATCTGTGGCCATAGTGGGATTGAGTTGATGCTCAATCCAATTTAATATTCCTATCATTGGTCTAGTAATTGAATACAAACATGTCGAGGGTATCTAAGGTTGACATTATTTTTGTACCTCAGTCTCGATGAGATAACAGTTGATGAAAGGATTTGATTACACAGTATCCATATCGTTGACAGGCTGCGGTTTCGCTGAATCTAAATTTATCAGGTGGCCATGATGCCTTGCTAGGGGCCAATCTTGGTCTGTGCATAGTGAGACAATTAATTGGTGTTAATCACGATACTACACACTGCCGATATGATGAGGAGCCTACAAGTCACACACTCAGAAGATAATTTAAGAATCAATTTGTGAGAAGGGTATTTTCGTCTTTTAGGATGAAAGGGCATTTTTGTAATCTCACAGTGCAATTAAATTTGGTCAGGGTATTACCTGTATTTAATTTTAATATTAAAATTAAATTAGTGAGATTATATTTAAATATCTATCTCTGTATATATTTAAATGAATTATTATTATTAATTAAATGTTAATATATTATTATATATTAATTGATTTTAATTATAATAATAATTAATTAATTAAAATACCATAAAGGGTGTGCTTGGTTGCAAGGGGGAACTAGGGTTGGAGCCCATGATTATTCCTAAGTGGAATTGGGTTTTAATTGTTGCACTATATAAGAGCAACTTAAAAATTAAAACATAAGAATTATTCATTCAATTAAAACCCTAGCCACCCTCTCTCTCTCTCTCTCTCTCTTTTAGGAAGAAAACTTTTATTGTTCTTCTTTCTTGATTCTTGAAGCCCTTGATTGTTCTAGCAAAATAATCAAGGGTTTTGCGGATTATCTTCGTGTGGACTTCTGTGAATGCGTTCCTACTTTGGATCGATTGGTGAAAAATCATGTGAACAGTAGATGGCAAACAGTAGACTGTGAATAGTAACTGTGAACAATAGATGGTGAACAATAACCAAGAATAATGATCCTATCTGAAATTAGAGATATTTGAAGGAACCTCCAAACGTACATAAGTATTCTAATCCTTGAATGGATTTACTTTATACAGATTTTTGTTTATAAACATGTAAATGATATAATCTATACTCAGATCTAGGCAAAGAAATGTAATTGATTTATCGATTGAATTTTTGTTTTCCACTGCATATGATAGATCAATTCTTACAGTTTGCTTATAGGAGTGATTATGATTTAATCTTCATTGGATTTTATACTGCATATTGTTGTAATTTTGGTATTTTTTAAATAGGGGCAACGCTTTATATGAGAAGTTGAAGGGTAATGGGGGCAATGTAAATGAAATTGGTTTCGTGGGCCCCAGCTCATTGTCAATAGTAGGCAGCACTAATACCACAGGAACAAGAACCCAAAAGGCAGTTGCTTGCCAATTGGTTGGCAAATGTGAAGAATGAGAATTTAAATATAGTGCCATACAACCCAGGGTTAGTAATTCATTGATTTCCTTACTTTTAATCTTGTTTGAATAATCTGTTTTTAAGATTTGAAAACAATGTTTGTCCTAATTTGTTTATTTGTGATCTGGAGAGTTTACATTTTTGTTATGATAGACCCCTAAGGTTATTGATAGACCTCCCATTAAGAAGGTGTATCATATAAAAGGGCATAAGGGTTAAAAAGGTGTGAGAGTGCATGTGTGTTAGTGGAGGGTGGTTAGGTGTCATTTGCATGTGAAAAATCAATTGGTTAGTGGAAGGAATTATTGGGACTATAGTTTGTTACTTTCCTTTTGTTGTTGATAATTGTTCTTATGAATTGTCATTTCCGTTCACGTAATAGAATACAGATATGTTTCCAGCTATTACATTGCTCTCTTTTTGTGCATTTTTGCCTATTGTGTTGCTGGGTTTGTGTAAAATTGTGAGGGAGTTTCTGATTTGTGGCACGGATTTGTTTGAGTGTTGATTGTATACTCTAGTGTGAATCTGAATATAATGTATTGTCTTCAGGCCGAAATCTTATTTCGTTTTTGTTTTGGGCTGATAAACTCTTGCTGGGTGATTATATCTATTACTTCTTTATGGTTATTGTGTTGGGTACTTATGCAATATTGTTTTTAGGTTTCATTGGGTTCTTGTTGCTACTAGCATGAAGACTTTAACTGTGTATTATTTTGATTCCTTGAGGGGAGATACTGAGTAGGATTTACGGGAAATAGTGCAAAAGTTAGTAATTATGCTTATGTCATTTTTAATGCTCTTTATAATATCAAATACTATGTGTTAATTTCAAAAGTTGTTTTAACTTTCACGATGGTTTCTTAATCCATTCTGCCAGGAAGGTGTCCGAAAAAAGGGCTAATATCTCGTGGCAGAAAGTATTGGTGCGTAGAATTGTTATTATCAATAGCAATTAATTTTCAGTTATACTGTTGTTTTACCTTTTGAATATTAATGCTTACTTACGAATTAATTTTCTGTAGGGACCTTGGGAAGCGTTGAATATGGGTTTTATATAATGCGATACATGAGAGATATAGTTGAGAATGGGTTGGCATTACTGAAAAACAATGTTAAATCTTTTGTTTTTTTTCGTTTTGAATAATAAGATATAGTTGATATTTGTTGATTAGTCTTATTGTGTTTACTTTTATAGTTCTTGGGGAAAGAAATATACGAAGATGCAGAGGTCAATGAAGTCAGAGCAGAATGGGTGATGAACGTATCAAACTTTTTTTAGTTATTGTTGTTTCAACGATGTTAGAGGGCAATGAGGGCAAAAACTATGTATCAAACTTTTCATTTGTTTATGCAATATTGTAAAATAGTTACTGTTGTTCAATTTTGTTCACCCAAAGCAACAGTAATATATGTACCATTTGATCAATTATTCGATGTCTCATTACATATTGTTGAATGGTGATAATTGTTGGAAAGATAAATATTATGAAGCATATCATTCGACTATTCTGTAATTTAATTCATAATAATAAAGAACTTTTACTTATTTTAAAAAAAAAGAATAACAAACAAAATCTTGATAGTGTGAAAATTATCAACAATTTGGCTAAAATTCTAAAAAAAAAATTGAAAATTCGGCTAAATCCTTGACTATAACTACCAAGGATTTAGCTAGCTATCAAGGATTAGGTTAAAATTTTGCTAAATCCTTAATAGTTCAAAAACTGTCATGACCCTTTCTTGACAGGGGCTACAATGGCAGTTCAAAAACTATCATTGTAACCCCCTTCTTGACAAGTGATACCTGCCAAGAAATGCCTTTTTTCTTGTAGTGTAGGGGTCATTACATCCTAGAAAATTTCTCAAATATGACTTTCAGACTACAAGCGAGATAACTCTTTCATAAGGTGACAAGAAATAAGCAACATGCCCTCAATGATGAATGAAAGTGATTATAGTTCAAGAGGTGAAAAACAGTGTGAACGCATCACTCACAAGCATACATTTATCAAGAGAGAGTAGTATTCTTTATGTCATGACACAGATCAGTACACTTGCAACTTTAAAACAAAGAAAATTTTTTAATGAATTTATTCAACAAAACAAAGACTTTACTCAAGTTGATTCAATCCAATGGACTTCCTCAAGTTCACAAATGTTTGAAAATCTAAAGCCTTTGTAAACAAGTCTGGCAGTTGAGAGTTTGTGTTTACACGTGCAAGCGAAATAATTTTCTCTTCAACTATATCTCTTATGGAGTGGTGTCTAATATTAATGTGCTTAGTCCTAAAGTGTTGAACATGTTTTTTTGAGATGTTAAAAGCACTAGTGATGTCACAAAAATAGTTATACACTCCTGATAAAGACCATAATCACTCAACGTTTGTTTAAGCCGCAAAATTGAGTAACTCCCACCTGCAATGTACTCGCTTCAACAGTCGATAAGGAGATCGAATTTTGCTTCTTGCTATACCATGTCACCAAGTTGTTTCCAAGGTTAAAACATTCTTCTGAAGTACTCTTTCTATCATCAATGTTCCCGTCCTAATTAGCATTTTTGAGTTCTGCAAAAGAAACATAACACCAATTGTTAATTTAATTCATCATTTTTCCTCTTGTAACCCTTGTTAATGCCCTAGGAACCAATCATGTTATCAGATATATATATATATATATATATATATATATATATATATATATATATATATATATATATATATATATATATATATATATATATATATGTGTGTGTGTGTGTGTGTGTGTGTGTGTGTGTGTGTGTGTGTGTGTGTGTTAATGTATATATTTTGTATATACATTTATATCTTATCAATAGAAGAAAGTGTTTTTATTTCACGTGTGGTTTATTCATTTATATATATGTATTACAGTGAAATGTCTGGATGATACAAATCTTTAGAAGATCAAAATCATAAAAGTATTCTCTACATAGGTAATATTAATTGGGCAATAATATTACATAGTAGAATGCCTCTGTAGAATATCATGTGATGGTATTAGTGTGGGTGGTTATAAAAGTTATATCACTAGGGCATTAGCACGGATAAGCGGTTAGTGAACTATTTATTGAATATGACCATTTATGATGGATCACATGGACATTTAAAATCTAGTTAATGATTCATCATAAATCGTACTAGTGTATTATTTTAGACCTAAGATATCACGGTTGGATTCTGCGTAAACACATATGGTTCATATGGTGTATAAACACGAGGCTAATCATGTCATGTGTTAATAAGCCGATTTGGCCATGTGTTGTTTATGTGTGAGGACAAGTGATAGTTAAGATGGGATCCGTTGACTTAGTATAGATTGATATCAAGTTCCTAAACAAATGTCAAGATATGTTGAAAAAGGGAAATCTCTGGCCGGGGTATATAAAATGTTACCTGAAAGGTTGTTTCATGGTGACATGTTCCATATGTATTGATTGTCAATTTGATATAAAATTAAAATAAGGATTTTGACATACCATGAATCCATTCTTAATTGGGATTAGACAACGGAAGGATTTGATTATAAACGTGTATGATTATAAAAGCGTTCGTTGGAGTATATCTTCATTGTGACTTAGGGGTTATGGAGCGTTGCTAGATGCCTACCATAATCGATGGGATTTTTGTTCATAAAGAGTTATGGCAAAACATATCAGAATAGACTATGATATTGGGCCCATGGCTCGGCCATAGTGAATCTAAGAGGTCACACATAAAAACTAAGGAGAATTGAGAAATAACCAAAGAGAGTTGATTATCCAAGATTGGCTAGCACCTACCAAGGGTAATAAAGTTATTTATATTATTATCATTGAATTAGATTCAATGGAGGGTTATACTAGTTATTATGAATAATTTCGGAGTTAAATTGCTAATTGGAATTAAATGGAATTCCAATTCATAATTAATCATTTTCTTTATATTAAATTGAATTTAACAATGGGTTGTAATTGTAAACATATGAACAATTTAAGGGTTAATTTATTATGTAAACAATTTAAGAGTTAAATTGCATTGTGATTAAATGTTAATCCAATGTTATTATTTAAAGAAGTTTAACAACTTCAGAATAATTATGGAATTATTTACAACTCCAAAAGAATTATGGAATCGTTTAAGGAAGTCCAAAACAATTATTGAATTGTTTACAAGGCTACATATATAAAAAAAAATTATATATCAATTTTGAGATAGAGATCAAATTTTCTAAGAACCCTAAATGTCTCTCTTGGCCTAATTCTTCTTTTACCTTAGTGTGGATACTCTTTTGTTTAATTTCTCTTGAAATTAAAAGTCTCCAAGGTTGCTAAGGACTTAAGGTAACAAGTTATACCTTACTTGTTTTCAATTTGATTGAAAAATTTTGCAAAAATATGAATATATATGTTATAGTATCACATGCATCATTCTCCATGCATTCCATCTTTCAACCATTACCTCATCTGGATTTCTGATCACATTTGAAGGTGGATGACCTTTCTTGATCCATGAGGGTGGTTCTTTCCTTGTGGATGTCTTTCTTTGAGTGATCTTATTAGAAAGATCAACAATTAATGCAAGTCCTTGTCCTTGGGAGACTGATCCCTATTGAGCAACAGTGGTGCTCACATAAGGTTCTGATGTGGTCACCTCAGCTTGGGATTTAGTTCCAGAAGAAGTCACAGTGGGCACATCATCATGATTTGTGGTACCTCAGCAGGGGAAATCATATCATCAATTTCATCTTCCTGTGAGAATTGTGAGTAATCTTCCTCAAGACAACCTCCTCAAGGTTCCATTAGAATCGGATTACGTCAAGTTACAATGGTTTGACAAGATTTCGCCTTTAGTTTTACAAGATTTCACTTAAGATTAAATGAATTCAAAATGTTTGTGTGGGCTTTTGCCTCCACTCTAGGCTGATACACAAATGTTACACAAATTTTTCTCTAAGGATATTGAATGAGGATCTTGGAGAGTGGTGAGAAGATGTAGAATTATAGCTCAAAGAGTATTTTTGATGTTGCAAAAATGTAGGACTTGATGAACGGCCATTCCACTATGAATCTCCAATTTTCCAAAATTTGGTAGAACCATGAATGACTTTATGGAATGGGGCCGTTCATGCCTAGAACATCTTGAGGATAAAAGAACAATCAATCATTCTCCTAGAACGGGAGTTCCTCCGTGATTTGGCAAAAGTGATCAACATTAAAGGTTTATCCCTTTGAATTATCTTTTCGATGCTACAATAATCATGTAATTATGATATTTGTAGCAAAGGTTATCCTCAAAATACCAAAGAGATGTTCTAGATCTTGATTGTGCCAAACTATCAACTCATGTCATGATTTTATCCTTGATTCCAGATGAGGTAGGCAAAGTGATAAACATAAACTTTTAATAAATTTAAGTTATCTTTACAATGCCACAAGAATCACAAAATTTGGAGCTTTCTAGACAAAGTTATCTCCAAAATACCGAAAGATAGTTCTGGATGTTAATTTTGCTAGAATGTAAATTTGTATCTTGATTTTCTCCTTGATCCTGGCTAATCTAGGTGAACTTCATTCCAATGTCGTAGAAATGACTTGATTTAGATCTTCTAGCCAAAGTTATCATCAAAATACTGAAGAGTGCTCCAGAGGACAACGTGAGGATATGAGGGATGAGTTGCTTAGAGGTGGGAACGACGTTCCGAGATTAAATCTTGCATTTTCATTTTCGGTCATGACTTATGTCATGCCTTAAGAGTTTTGCTAGTCCTTATACAATTATTTGCTAGTTTTGGCACATCAAAACACAAAAGGGTCCAACAGTTTTGTTTAGTTCTAGGAAACAAGAAGTTGTGGCTCAAACCACACCGAAAGTTGATTACGTTGCTATAGCAACTGCCACCAGTCAAGGAATATAGATTCGGAAACTGATGAAAGACTTGGAAGAAGAACAAATGGAAGCAACCGTGATTGCTTGTGACAATAAATTTGTTATTTCTATTGTGGAATATCTACTCCAACATGGAAGAACGAAGCATATCAACATCAAGAATTATGTAGTTCAAGAAGCGGAGAAATTGAAATAGATCAAAATGGAGTTTCGTAGCTCCGAATTTCAAGTGGCGGATATTTTCACCAAAACTTTGGCAAAATCAAGATTTTAAATGCTAAAGAATTTGCTTGTAATGGCCACCAAAAAGGTTCAATGAGGATTGTTGAAGGCTGAACATATTTTGGTGAGTGCAAATCATGTGATACCCTTGGATTTGGAACCTTTGAGGGAAGAAGGTGTCACAACTGAAACATGGAAAGGCCAAATTGAAAATTGCCCGAGTAGTATGCTATAGCGAGACAAATTGCTAAAAATCGCAAAAAAATACACAAAAAGCAGCAGACCTAAAAACAACGCTCAAGCATAAACAACAAGCAAGGATCTATTGATCAAATGACTTTTCAAAATGTGTTTTGATACCAAATGAAAGTTTATGACTTAACCAAGTTCATCAAACTTCTGCGGAATAAATTAATCATGTTCATTTGTGCTTGTGGGTTTGTCTAGTCCTCTTCAACACATTGCTAAACATCCAAGACATAAAGTAAAGCACAAATGGTTTTAACATGGTTCGGCCAATTCCCTACATCCATGGGACCACATCCAAATGTAGCAAATCCACTATAACAAACATTCAAGGTTCATTACAAAGTTGTAGTTAAGCAAACTAATGTAAAACACTCTCCGTTGTTACAAAGCTCTAACTCCTTCCTTTGGATGATCCACCGACTCGCATACCTCAAATGATTGGAAGTCAAAAGTGTCCAAAACTTCATCCCTTTGAAGTTTTGCAATGTGGGTTTGATTAAAATGACTCAATCTACAATGCCATAGGTATGTATGGTTTTGATTGCTATGTTTAGCTTTCTTAGTTTCAACGTTGAGAATATCCTTATTGTTTAAATCAAGAACATATAATCCATTATATGACCTTGCAATTCCAAATAGAATACCATTCAAACTAATAATCCATTAGAAAATTCAAAACGATATCCTATATTATCCAAAGCGGATACTGAAATAATGTTTCTAGAAATTACATGTACATAACAATAATCTTTGAGTTCTAATAATAAGCTCGTAGGCAAAGATAAACAATAAGTCTCTACAACTAATGCAGCCACATCTGCTACATTTCCAACTCGTAGGTCTACGTCTCCCTTGGCGAGCAATCTACTCTGCCTTAGTCCCTGCACATCAATACAAATGTGAGTACCACACCCTGTGTCAATGACCCAAGATGTTAAAGGAAAGAAGTTAATCTCAATCATGTACATACCTGAAGTTGAAGCGTCTGACTTCTTCTTGTTCACGAGGAAAGCCTTGCAATGTTTTCTCTAGTAGCCAGGCTTGCCACAATAGAAGCAGACTACCTTCCCACTTTTCCCAATGCCACCCTCAGGCTTGAGAGCATCTTGTCCTTTGCGCTAGGACTTGGGATTGGCCTTGGCCTTTGTTAGGAAACGACCCGGTTGCGCAGCGGAAAACAAAAATTTTACAACCACGGATCGTTCCTTAGAACCCAAAATCAAGGCACAGATTTTACAGTTTATGCATAATATAAGAATCTGTAGAAAAATAAATCCAAATGTTTAGATTCATACCCACATTTGGAGGCTCCACCAATGTTGTCTCTAAATGTGTTTGCTACCGATCCAAGTGTAGGATCGAACCGTAGAGGTCCACACGAAGACAATCAACATGAACCAAGGAGGGATTTGCTAGATCCTCCTTGGCCTTAAGAAATCAAGAAGAAAAACAAAATATTTGTTTTTCAATGGAACATTGAAAGGGGCGTGGGAGTGAGTGTAAAAAGGGGCTTCTGTGTGTTTGTTTTTCAAAAGGCAAAATGAAATATAAATAATAAATCACACAAACACTATTCCTTTTATAGGCAAACCAAGTTGCCCTATTCCCACATGGAATGGGCTTGGGCTCCAACCCAAACACCACATGTTGCCAAACACTCCCAATTTGATATTTTAATTTAATTCATCATTATCTTAATTAAAATCAATTAATATTTAATTAACATTTAACAATAATGATGATTTAATTAAATATGTGCGAACACACATTTAACCGTAATTTCACTTATTTAATTTTTAACAAATTAAATAAAAGGCTACGACCTCAGCAAATTTAATTGCATTGTGAAATTACCAAAATACCCTTTCGCCTAAAAAGACGAAAACGCCCTTCTTTCTTCTTGGCTCTTAAATTATCTTCTATGTGTGTGACCCATAGGCTCCTCATCATACCGGTAGTGTATAGTATCGCGATTAACACCAATTAATCGTCTCACTAATACACAGACCAAGATTGGCCCCTAGCAAGGCATCATGGCCACCCGATAGATTCGGATTCAGCAAAGTAGCTACCTGTCAACGATATGGTTACCGTATAATACGATCCTTTCATCATACGTTATCTCGACGAGACGAAGGCATAGAAATAGTGTCAACCTTCGGTTACTCGTGATATTATATATTCAGTTTCCGGACCAATGACCCGTAGTATAATCTGGATAGAGCAACAACTCAATCCCACTGTGGCCACAGTTTTAGTGTCATTGCCATATACTGAATTACGCCGTGAGATACCTTATCCCGTACCCGGGAGTGATGAATCCTTTGTCAATCCACCATAGTCTTGATACACTCCTTGATATAGCCAATCACCACCGTACTGACAACTCTGAATAGAACTGCGTTAGGCTAGTGTCAAACTATACCAATCGGTGCACAAGGCGCTCCGGTGATCTCAAGTCTAAGGATCACATGCACCACCATTCGTTAGAGGATTTGTTCCATAGACACCGGGGTTACCATCCATATGGAATCCTCATAGGGTCAGGGTCCGATTGAACTTAGCGCGGTATATCCGCCTACAACAAGCACCCATGTGTTACACCAGGTTGTCACCAAACAACCTTGACAAGTGAGACTGCCACCGCCTTTCGACAGTGGTCGTTCAACACTATGA
Source organism: Pistacia integerrima (assembly GCA_026225825.1). Classification (NCBI taxonomy): domain Eukaryota; kingdom Viridiplantae; phylum Streptophyta; class Magnoliopsida; order Sapindales; family Anacardiaceae; genus Pistacia; species Pistacia integerrima. The sequence goes on from CM047747.1 coordinate 24,924,648, forward strand.
TAGCCTTACCGTATTATCGTGCCCTTACTTCGAATAATACTAGGGCTACGACGTTTCTAGAATGGCCACCATATGTGCTCATAGGGTTCTCACTATCAAGATTTGAAACACTTGATACCCTCGTCACGGTTCTACCATTCTAAGGACATATATCAATACATATTGCAATAATAATGATTTACGCGATATAGAATAAAATGCCTTTTATTATTGATTAATGAACATTATTACAAAAAGTCAATTCTACAATAATTGATTGGCTCTAGGGCATCTACTCTAATAGCCTTTCCCTTGCCTTTACCCTTTCCTTTCCTTTATCGGCAAGAACTAAGAAAGACACTTGGACTTTTTCATGTCCTGCTCTGTAGTCCTCAACATATTCAGAAGCTCTGACAAAGGTTTCATCATGGTGTTCATATTGAAGTTCATTATGAACGATGAAAAAGTATTAGGTAAGGATTGCAAAATTAAATCCACTTGTAATTCTGCATCCAACCCAAATCCCAAAGTCTCAAGCCTCTTTATATATCCAATCATCTTGAGCACATGAGGACCAACTTAGGCTCCCTCAATCATGTGACTCTAAACAACGCACTTGACACCCTGTACCTCTCATGTCGAGTGTTTCCTTCGAAAAGCTCCTTGAGGTGCAAAATTATGGCAACATCGTCCATATTCTCATGTTACTTTTGTAGCTCAGGTGTCATCGATGCTAACATAAGGTATTGAACAGTCTTAGCATCATCAAGGAACCTTTGGTAAGTTTCCTTTACTTCCTGAGTGGCATCAAGATCAGGCTCAGCCAAATAAGGCTTGCCAAGGATATATAATTTCTTTTCAAACTTCAATACAATCTGAAGATTTTGATACTAGTCTGAGAAATTAGATCCATCCAACATGTTTTCTTTCTCGATTATTGGTTGTAAGTTGACAGTGATCATTTTAAATGAATCTATAATACAGAAAATTAAAGTTATTATCATGTTTATTTTCATTATTTAATAAGGCCTTTTATTAAATAATCGCTCCCACTATTTTCCTCAAGCCAATAGCACTCACTATTAGCTTGGGAAAGCCCGTTGGCTTTCTTAGTGGACTGAAATCTCATCTAGCCCATTTCAAACCTTTGCTTTGGCAAAGAAGCCAAAATCGGTTGATTAGCTAGGCCAACAAACTTAATCCACACCAGTTGATAGCTCACACTACCAACCTCAAATGTGAAGCAAGCCAACAAGCCAATCACACAATCCAACGACCTGGCCATCGTCCTCAAGTGCGATTCCCAATATCAGTAGAGTGGACACTACAAGTTGCCACGTACACAGAACATGTGTACTACTCTACTATGCCTATGACGTGTTTATCAACCTTCGTTTTGGTAAACAAGCAAAACTGTCATTTTAAGTCAACCCATCACTATTAAGGAAAACTCCAATGAATTTTAAGCTCCCACTGGTAGAAGTGTACCCTTCGTTTTGGCGAACAAGGTTCCAACGAACAGTGATTTAATTAAAACCATGGTGATGGAAGGCATACGTGACTTGATATACTTAAGTTGAGGGTTTTTATTTAATGTCTCACCAGATTATTATCTTTGTTAGAATGTCATTTTTTGGCATGTTATTGAACATTCAACCTTAGCATGCATTTTAAACAAAATAAAACGTGTCGGTACATGGCCCACTAAAACCGATTTCCTTAAGCTTAGAGGAATCGGTGGGTCAACCTAGGGTTTTAAAAGTAAATCTTGGGTCTTCAAGTTATTCCTCTTCATAGCTCTTTCGTTTCTTCTTCACGATCTTTACAAAGTAATTTATAATAAAACCCTATTCTAATTTACATCAGTAAAATATAAACCTTGTGTTACATACAAGGGGAGAGAGATGAGAAGAAGAAATACATGGAGATATAAGAGAGAGAGAGAGAGAGAGAGAGAGAGAGAGGCAGGACACACAAATCTTATTTCTTTATAAAATTACAAGCAAACCCAAAATTACAAAAACATACCAAAGGTTTAAGGCTCATGTACTAGGCACCATGCAATTTCAAACAAGAAAATTGCATACATCCAAAATTAACATTTTGAATTTGGGTGGGTGGAATTGTTAAATTACCCTTCTTATATTTGTAGAATTATTATTGGCTTTATAGGTTCAAAAACTGCAATTTGGCCCCCAATGCAAAAAACAGAAAAGAAAAACATAACAGTAGCTTTCTTGCCACGGCGAATAAACTATTCACCTCGGCAAACTTCATACACATGGTCGCTATGGTGAAGTTTCATTTTGCCATGGCAAATGCCATTAACTTCCAGAAAACACAAAACGTTCCTGAGAGTTTCATGTCACAGCAAAGTTTTATTTTGTCGCGGCGAGATCTACTTTTCCAGCAGGTCACTGTGGAGAAGGCTTATTTCGATGTGGCCAGACTCACTTTTTGCCTCTCGCCACGGTGAAGTGTTATTTTGCCACGGCTAATATCGCAAAACAGTGAATCGCACAGTATGTCCTTTTGCAGTTTTTCACGTAACGACATAGATCCAACTCAGATCAAATGCACAAGCATTCGATTAGGACACCAACCAACCAATAAATCATTCATCAACACATTATTAATCAATTGATTAACCAAATCATGCATTGAACGTAGATTTTATAGATTAAAAAAAAAAAACAGTTTACACTAACATGTTAACAAACAAGCCACATGTTATCAAACATCAGTAAAAACGTTATAATCAATTACCTGAGGCTCTGATAGCAGTAAGTGAGTGAAGCAGTTCACTGAGCGGAAAAAAAAAAAAAAAAAAACCAAAGTATAAAAAAAACGAATCTGATTCACATTAACGACCCAAAATCTGAGCAAAGATTATAACGTTATAAACAAAAACAGAGTAAACAAAATCTGTAGAAATCAAAGTTTAACCCATACAATTATTCAGAAGAGTAATAATATGCTTACCCACGATCTTACTAACCATCTTACTAACCATAGTAAATATAAAGTATAGTACAGGTACCATGCGGATAGTACGGGTACTATGCTTTATATATTTACTCTCATTAGTAATATGGTTAGTAAGATTATGAGTAAGTATAGCATTATTGTATTCATAATACATTACCAACGTTTGGAGGCTCCTTCAGTATCTCTTATTTGATTTTGCTCTTAATTCAAAGTAGAATCGCACTCACGTCGTCACACGAAGATAATCCGTAGAACTATCAAGGGATTTTCTAGATCCTCTTGATGGCTTCAAGAATCAAGGTTTTCAATGAGTCAAGAAGAGAAAGAATATTTCTCTTCAATCATTGAGTGGGGCGTGAGGGAGAGAATAAAAGGGTGGCTAGGGTTTTTAATTATTGAATAATCATCATCACTTGTTTTAATTTAAGTTGCACTTATATAGTGTAACAATTAAACCCCTATTCCAATAAGGAATAGCCATGGGCTCCAACCCTAATTCACCCTTGCAACCAAACACACCTTTTATGGTATTTTAATTTTAATTAATTATTATAAATATAATTAAAATCAATTAATATATACTAATATATTAACATTTAATTATTATTAATAATCTATTTAAATACATGCGCACATGTATTTAAATATAATCTCACTAATATTAATTTTAATATTTAAATTGAATACAGGCAATTCCTTAGCAAATTTAATTGCATTTTGAGATTACCAAAATATTCTTTCATCATAAAAGACGAAAATACCACTTTCACAAAAAAAAAAATTCTTAAATTATCTTCTAAATGTGTGACCCATAGATTCCTCATCATATTGACAGTGTGTAGTATCGCGATTAACACTAATTAATCGTTTCACTACACACAGACCAAGATTGGCCCCTAACAAAGCATCATGGCCACCCGATAAATTCGAATTCAATGAAACTAAAGCCTGTCAACGATATGGTTACCGTACAATCAAATCCTTTCATCATCTGTTATCTCATCGAGACTGAGGTACAGAAATAGTGTCAACCTCAGATATCCTCGACATGTTTGTATTCAGTTAATGGACCAATGACCAAAATAATAAATTAGATTGAGCAACAACTCAATCTCACTGTGACCATAGATTTAGTGTCATTGTCATTTACTGAATTACCCAGTTAGATAACTTCTCTCGTACCCAGGAGTGATAAATCCTTTGTCGATCAACCATAGTCTTGATACACTTCTCAATGTAGCCAATCACTACTGTATTGATAGCTCTAAATAAAACTACGTTAGGCTAGTGTCAAACTACACCAATTGGTGCATAAGATGCTCCAGTGATCTCAAGTCTAAAGATCACATGCACCATCATCCGTTAGAGGATTTATTCCATAGACATTGGGGTTACCATTCATATGGAATCCTCTAGTGGGCTGTCCAGTGAACTTGCCTCTAGCAAGCACCAATGCGTTGCATTAGGTTGTCGGCAAACAACCATGACAAGTGCGATCAATCATTGCCTTTCAACAGGGTCATTCAACACTATGATAGTCTTACCGTATTATCTGTGTCTTTGGTTAGGATAATACTGGGACTACGGACTTTTCTAGAATAGCCACCATATGTGATCATAGGGTTCTCACTATCAAGATTTGAAACACTTGATACCCTCGTCACAGTTCTACCATCCAAAGGACATATATTATTACATATAACTATGATTTCCACGATATAGAAGAATAAGCATTTCATTGATAAATAAACATTTATTATAGAGTCAATAATAACATATTGGCTCTAGGGCACTTACTCTAATAGTCTTGCCACAGCTTGCTTGAATCCACGACACCTCTTAGATAGCACGAGCTCCACTCAAACTTCAACACCAAAGACGCATTTCAGCTTCACAGCTTGAAATCCCATCAAGCTTTTCATCAATGGAACCACACACGTTGCAATAACACTCAAACAACAAAGGTTAACATGCTATTTTAAAGCTTACTAAAGCATAAAGGAACCTAACCAGATATGAAATCAACCTCAAAGGACTTTCAGAGAACAATAAGAAGAGTATTCAGGTTCCAAACATAATGCAAGGTTGATGAAGAACATAGCGAAAACTTGCACAACAATCCATTAGACAACCAGCCGACAATCTCTTACAATGTTCAACAATTTTTCAAAAGTTTTCAACCACTTTCTTTGGACCACTTCTAAAAAGTTAAACAGATTTCCAGCACCTCATCCAAGATATTAACATCTGTATACGGACCACTTACACATATCTCAGGTTTGGAAAAATATCCTAGCAACAAATGAAAACACAACATTTGTATGAAAGTGTGACTGGACGAATGTCTACACACTAGACTCTGATGTGCCCACATGTTTTACAATAAAAACAGACTAAGTCTGCACACATCAACACAGAGTGTCATGACAATTGAAAGCTACAAAAATGATTGTGCTTAAACAATATGATGTGCAAACATCAAAACTTAATGTGCCCACACAAAATTCATAAGTTGACAAAAATACTTTTGGAGGTCAGATGTGAGACAAGCAAGGAAGGTTGTGGAATATTCTAATCTAATGATTTCTAGCAGTATAATTTGATTGTATAGTATTTAAATCAGTATGATTAACAAAGAATTAATATGTTGATCAGCTTGGTTCGAGCCTTGTTTACTCAGTACTTTAAGCCATTTCAACGACTTGGCTTGAGAATCCGAAAGTTCTTCCAATAGATAACCTTGTCAATGCTTATATGTGACGGATCATTTTTTGAGAACGCAATTTATCCTCTTGGATAAGAACATTCAAGATGCTTCTTCTAAGCATTGTGAATCCTTTCTTGTAGAAGGAATAAAGAAATAATATAGAAAAATTTATGATACAGACAATCATTTTTGGTTTGGATATTCGAATAATAGTTTCCGCGATAAACTAAAAGTACTTTTGCAATTCTGAATTTGGATTTTTTATTCTGAAATTCCAAATGGACGACTCCTAGCACATTATAATTTATAGAAAGAATCTTTCTTGGTACCATAATGTCATAGTATCTGTATTTTTTTCTTCTCTAACTTTTTGGTTCCTTTTTTTTTTTTTTTTTTAAACAAGATTAATGGAAAAAATAAAAATAAATCATTAAATATGTTAAAAGTAATTTTTTATGGACTTGGTGTAACACAAATCCTTCATAGTCAATTAATCCGTAATAAATCTTGCTATATTAGCGAAAAACAAAAATCAGGCGTTTGATCCATTAAGAAAGTAGTTGTAAACAAAGATCCTTTCATAATATCTTTGAAAGTTCTGAGGTGGAAATTTCTATCTCTAAATGTGGCATCTATTATATTATGTCCTTAAACAGTGGGAACTGTTGCAAATAATTTTTAATAATCAGCAAAAAATCATATAGAGTTAAACGATGGCAAATTTGCTATTATGCATAAATATTTCGGGAAGTTTTTATTGTCGACATATAGAGGCAATATTGGGCGGTGTATAGATCATGTTATCTAGTGGTGGGAGGGAAGTGAATCTCAATTATCCTTTTGAAATAAGAAAGCGGACCAAGATTCTCATGAAAAAAAAAAAAATCCCTCATTTGGTAGAAGGAATAATGTAATGTATGTCTTATCATAGAATAAATCTTTTCGTATGATAATGATATAAACGTAATCAATTAGACCATCTCATCCTATAAATTCTAGGTCTCCATGGGCAGTAAGAGTTACTTGGAATTAAAGAGAAGAGTGATTACGAGATGGCTTTAGCTCAAGTTCAACTCCCACACAACCTCCATGCCATTCTTAAAGAAGGAGACTCCCAGACTGACGCCTCCTGCGACAATCTGATTGAACAGCTCCAGGGTGGAATCTTCTTGAACCAAAACAAACTGGCAAGTGACATCTTCATTGTTGTTGTTGTTATAATTTTGCACCAATTATTTTCAATACTAATACTTAATTAATGTTTTACTGCAGAAGTTTTGGGTTGACAGGCTTTTATGTGCCAACGCCTTCGACATTCATGCAAGGGGTCTCTCAATCGCTTGGGGAGATGATAAACGTTACTGGAATTGGACTTACAAGCCAGACACACAACGGTATTTATATATCACATATATAAATATTGGTTTTCTACCTTATTTATAGTCAGTGAAGATTAATTAATCAAATAAATTATGCTTTTGCAGTTGTGTTCAAGTGGAGGTGGCTGAACTATTGAATGTCTGTTGGCTTGACGTAAGCAAGAAATTCCCTGCCAAAAACCTTACTCCAGGGGTAGTTTACCAAGTTTCGTTTGTTTTAATGATGAAGAATGGAGAATATGGATTTGCAAATCATCCGGTGAACTTGAAACTCGTCATCCCCAATTACCATGAGACAATTGAACGCAAAGAAGATTTGAGTAAGTTGCCCAAGAACAAATGGTCAGAGGTCCAAATTGGTGAGTTCGTTACATCTTGCAATATGACTGGGGATATGGAAATCTCGATGTTTGAACACGAATCCCAATGGAAGAGTGGGCTGGTTGTCGACAAGATCGTCATTCACCCAGTGCGCCGGCTGAACTAATGAGGATGATCAACAGCGAGACATATGCAAAACTAAAAGTTTCTAGATACTAAATAATTTAGTTGGCATGCGTCTCATGTTGTACTCGCAGCTTCTCACTATACTTTGTAGTAAATAAAAATGTGAGAATTTGCATACGGGATAATAAATAAAAGCATAATCTATCTGAGGTTGCTTCATAAAAATTTCCTGCATCTACTTGAACTCTGGTTTCTTGGTTCTACATATATATATTAAGCCTGAGCTATTTGAGCATGAATGAAATGCATACAAAAGGAGAATACATAGAGCTCGCTGACCATTTTAAAATAATATTCTCAAACACTTTCAAATAGCATACAAAAAATTAAAAGATAGTATCTCCATATTGTTGTGAATTTTGCGGAAGTGTATATATCAAATATCAATTTGTTCATTTTAAAGCCTACATCCATAGATGACTGAAGAATATACTATTACCACAAAAATACAAGCGCATAACACATAATGTGACCCCAAAGGAGCGGTATCTTAATACCTATTAGAAGTCTCTAAAGACAAGGTCAAAACATATGATACCTAACAAAGCCCCAAATTGTTGATAAATTTTGTAACGCCGTCGTATAATTCTCTCTCCAATGAGCTAACAACTCCTGCTCGGAAATATCTTTCTAATCCTTGTAGGAATTATATTCTTATTTCTTGCATAATTGTATTCATATTCTGACAAGTTGTCCTAAAAGAAACATAAACTCAAATAGTACAAAAAGTCAAAAGAGGGAAACCAGCAAAAATCATCAACACATATCAAAAGAGAAACGTACATTTATGTTGAAGGTAATGAAGCCAACTTACACGGTTTAATGCTTTATATTTTGATATTTGAATTCGTGCGATGACTATCTGTAAAATTACACAAAATTGATGAGTTGCTTGCTTTTATTAGTTTTTGTTACAGTATTGAATACTCCTGGTTTAAGTATTTGAAAGTTTAGATACTTTACCAAGTAGATTAAACCTAAGTGGAATGGATTGTTAAGTTGATTGTAGCGTCAATTCATCACCATTACAAACTAAACATTCATGAACCAAAATAAAGCACACCAAAGGATTTTACATGATTCAGCAAAATGCCTACATCTATGGGATCAAGTCTAGATGAAGCCAATCCACTATAGTAAACATTTATACTTCAATTACAAAGTCAAAGTTAAGCATCAGTTGAAAGAACACTCCATGTTTTGCAATGCTTCAAACTCCACCCTTTGGTCGAACTTCAAACTACCACAATAAGTTCTACGTTCACGAGACCACTTGGTTAGCCTTGAGCTCCTCTCAAGGTACAACACCAAAGACGCACTTCAGATCCAAAAGCTTGAAATCCCATCAAGCATCACCAATGGAAACCCACATTCCAGCCAGGAACAAATAAACAAAGTTTATCCAAGGTATTTGTAAGCCTACCTAAGGCATATGAAACCTAATTCAGAACAAAGAAACCTCAAGGAATTTTCAAACTAATATCAGAGGTATATTTAGGCTTAAAAAGAGTTGCATTGGAGAAGAATGTATAGAAAACTTGGGTTCCAATGCAAGGGGACAGGTGGCCAACATGATGCTTTATGGTTTTACCTTTATGAAAAAGTTTATTCCAATCTTTGTTAGGACCACCGACAATTGCGAAAAGCTTTCCAGCACATTGTATGAATAAATGACTAGTGTCATGGACCATAAACAATATCTCAAAAGAGAATGAAAATAGTTCACGGAATATCAAAATGCAATACATGTTATGTAAAATATCTGTCCGATGCGTGTGACCACTCAGACTCTGAAGTACCCACACGATATAACTAAAAACTTACTTAATTGAAAGTGGTCACTTCGACAGAGAGTTATCACATAGAAAATTTAAACAGAAATGGTTGTGCGTTATTCAAAGTGAAGTGTTCATACCATGACTAATGTTACCACACTAGAATCATAAGTTGACAAATAACTTACAGTTTCCCCCTTTGTCAAACTTATGAACAAAGCACAATCTTTTCAATTACAAACTTGTCTCAAAATACCAACAATTAATCAAAAAGAGAGAGAAATAGAAACAACACAAAAACATATCTCATTAAAGGCATAATCATCAAGACATAGAGACATGAATGAAACAAAGACAATAAGCAAAACATAATCAGTATCAGTTCAATAAAAAAGTTTTGCAAGATAAAAAAAAAAAAAAAAAAAAAAAAACTAAATTGCTCCCCCTCAATTAGTATACTCCCCCTGAGTAACTAAACCAAGTCACATTCAAGTGATGATCAATTTAGAGCAACAAGAGGGTTAGTATAGTTTAAAAACAAACAAATAACATAATTTGTTCTCTGCACATGAAAGAACAACATCAGCAAGTAACAACTTAAACAAAAATGTAGTTTTTACAAAATAGCAACTTAAAGAGAAATTCACTGCACAAACCACAATGACTTAAGCAAAAACTTAACATTTTCACCAACACACAATTTGCACTAAGTCATACAAGATCATAAACTGAATAACTCCCCTCAAAATGTAAACTCCCCCTAAGTAAATGCACCAACTCACATACAAGAGATAAACAATTAGGAGTATACAAGGGTTAGTTCAGTTCCCAATATCAGAGCCAAACAAAAATAAGAAAATGTAAGACAAACAATAAAAAGGTTTGCTGCATGGATCTCTACATCAACAAACACAAAAATAAGCTTCATCAGAACTTATAATAAAAAATTTATTCATAAACATATTAAAACACAAGAAACATAGACTGATTAGATCACAGTTAAAGTAAACAAACAAAAGAAAATCAGTTCAGCTTAGGCCAAAAAAATCAACAATGGAAATTTAAATAAAAAAAAAAATCAGTGTGATCATATCAACAACTCATGTCATCACACCATCAACTCTTTAAAGCAATATCACCAACATCCAAGCAAAACAGAGCAAAGTAACTCTCAGCAAATACTTCAGCATTTTCACTCCTCCTCTTTGTTTATAATGTTTGTCAAACCCTTTAGTGTCTGCTGGACCCTCCAGTTAGTGTAAACACCATAATATTCAGATTTAAAACCGTCAAACCGTTTGGATTTTCTACAAGAGGTAACTCAAGCACATTGCTAACAACATCAGCATAAAAAAGAACCTAAGTTCTATTCAACAATATGGACGAAACTTTAGAAAAATCATCCAATTTCAAATGAGTTTCACAGATGATGGGGCTCTAAGAAACATATTTCTTAAAGTGAGAAAAGGCTTTAGAGGAGACAAGGTTAGATGTTTTTTACTAGTTGAAGACTTTTCACTCGATTTTGAATTCTTCTTTCCTTTAGGTAACTTTGATTTAGAAGCTTTGGACTTTGATTTGGAGACTTGGAAGACATGAGCTTATTTAATAGAGACTCTTTAGGCGACGAAGATGTCACATTTTGAGAGTCAGACAATGATTCTTCATGATCGAATGACAAAGAAGAAGACTCGGTTTAAGCTTTAGAAGAATCTTGGTGAAGTCTAACCCTTTTCTTTGCAAACAATGTTTGATGCTTTTCTTTCAAAGATGAGCTTAGAAACATTAGGAGTTTTAACAGTGTATGGACACTTAAAATCAATGTGAGCACACCAGCAAAACCAAAATCAAAATGACGACCTTCACTTTAGGTGTGATGACACATGACGAGATAATTATGAATCAAAATGAACAACATTCATGTGATGTCATTCATACAATTATGTAAGCATATTGGACAACAGGTGAAGTGTCGTGACAATGACAAATCAAGTCAGCACATGCAAAAGAGAATTCATAGATAATGAACTTAAGAGAACTCATGTGGCTACACACTCTCTCAAAGTGGTGACAGTGGCACAAAAATTGCAGACTTTAATCATTTATTCCATTTTGAACAAAAATAAGGTCAAAAGACATCAGGAGATCAATAAGAGATTCAAAAAATACACAAAGAGGATCTCATCCCATGTAATTCAACAATTAAAGATTTATAACCTTAGATCATACCTGAGTAAAAAGCAAAGATTCTTTATTAGATGTGTGTGTTGTGTCCTCAAGGGGGAATTTATGACACATTGGTCAAGCAGTCAAAGAGAAAACTCCCCTTTCCCTTATGCCCTTTTTCACTTTTCTTTCTTTTAATTTCTTGAGCATAATCTCAAAATTTTTGAATTATTTTTCATAGCATATGAGATTCAATGGGCAAATACTCTCGGGCAGTAACCAAATGTAGCTTTCACACTTGCAAGGAGGTAGCCCTCTAAATGGTAAATTTTCCAAAGACATAGCACATCAAGGAAAAAATCCTCTCTTGATAGAAAAATTGAAAGAATTTAATGTAGCTTTCACACTTGCAAGGAGGTAGCCCTCTAAATGGTAAATTTTCCAAAGACATAGCATAGCAAGGAAAAAATCCTCTCTTGACAGAAAATTTGAAAGAATTTCTTGATTGCTATTAAAAATAGTAAAGAAGTCTTTTCCTTGACAACTTCTTGACTGTTTTTCAATTGTTAAGGATTTGAGACAATCCTTGACTGTTTTAGAAAATCCTTGGGTTTTAGAAAACCCTTGGCTGTTATTAACTATCAAGGATTTTGTAAAAATTAAGTTGTTATATTTCATTCCTTGAGTGTCAACTGTCAAGGATTTTGGAAAAATGAAATTCATTCCTTGACTATTAATTTAATTGTCAAGGATTAAGATAATAATTAAAAAAAAAAAAACAAGGAACCAAAACTCAAATTTGGCTAAGGAGAATTCTTTCCACCCAAAACACCAAAGTTCATTGTCAAAACCCATTTTCCCACAAATTTCGACCAAGTCAAACCTAGGGAAGGAAAAAAACTTCCACTAAAAACCCAAATTTCCTCCACTAAATTAATCAGATCCCGTAAACCCTGAATCTCCTCTACTAAATCACCCAATTCTCTTCCACTAAATCTCCCAAATCTCTTCCATCACTTGTTTCTTCGGTTCTCAGTAGTAGAAATAAATAGAGAAGTCGTCACTTCACCACCTCTGCTATCGCAAACAACTTACATTATATCAACCTGTCTTGACTAATTTATGGATTCAACTATGTTAATATCTCTTAGGTCTGCGTCGGAAGTGTGAAATGATGCTAATTTTTTTTCTTTGTGCTTAATTTTTTTCCCTTTCTTCCCCCAACAAGATAGGCTTCCACCATGCGATGTCGCTTCAAAGCACTATCATCTCTATCAGGTATCTTGATTGATTCTTTATCCAAGCTTTAAGTTTGCCAAAAACAACTAGGGAATGTAATATGACAGACTAAACTTTTCATGATTTATGGGGGCGGTTTGATTTCTTTTGTTAAGACTGGAGATTGAATTTTCCTTTATGAAATTTTGGCTTTGGAAGTCCTATATTAAAAAGCCAATTGTACTAGTTGGACCTGTAAAATACATTCATATTCCAATATTCATATAAAAGTGATAATACAATCAATTTCAATATAACATCTCCATGGAATATTTGCGGAAGTAAATGACAAACCTCCGGTCATAGCAATTGTTGTTTGTTCTTCTTGCTCCTTTATAAATTACAAGATCTTCCACTGACTGCAATTTTTGGAGTGATGGTTTTGAAACTAAAAAAACTGCGTCAAATGGGGACCTGTAAAGTCTCCTTTTATGCAGTTGTCTTTCCATCAAAGACAACTGCTCAAGGGAAGAGACACAACCGTACCACATCAGTCCACATCAGCCACATCAGTCCACATTAGCCACATCAGTATAAAAGTGTAGGACCATAATGCAATTATATTTAAAGTGTAGGACCATAATGTAAAAAGTCTAACATTCTCCCACTTGGTCCAAACTTTTACAATATAATCCAGAACACTAGAGATGTATATGTGGTATGTTCAATTTAGAAAGAGGAAAAATTACATGAATCATAGCGGTAAGTCCTTTTAAACAAGTATTACCTTCCATGTATTACAATGCAATTTTTCTCTTTCTAAATAAACGCTTAAATGTGGAATAGCACTTTATGAACAAACCTCAATTGTTTGTTCTAGGTCCTCTAGAATGTTTGTTTGTCTCCAACCAAAATGTATACAACTTAAAAGAGAAAACAAACTAAATTACAAAGTTTTAGACAATGAAAGTATTACCTCTCATAGTGACAAAGCGGGACATAGTCCCATTTGAACAACATGATCCTTGAACGTCTTTGGTGGCATGCCTTTTGTTAGAAGGTCAGCAATCATCTGCTCAGTATGTATGTGTTCAATGAGCACTTCTTTGGCTTTAACGTGCTCCCTTATTGCTAAGTACTTAATGTCAATGTGTTTACTTCGACTTCCACTCTTATTATTCTTAGCAAAGAATACAGCAGCTGAATTGTCACAATATAACTTTATTGGCCTAGAGATAGACTCAACAACTCCAAGCCTAGGAATGAAACTTCTCAACCAAATACCCTGTGTCGTGGCCTCAAAACAAGAAACAAACTCAGCTTCCATGGTAGAAGTGGCAACTAAAGATTGTTTGGCACTTCTCCAAGATACAGCACCTCCGGCGAGCATAAAAACATATTCGGATGTTGATTTGCGAGAATCAACACAGCCAGCAAAGTCTAAGTCTGAATATCTGATGATTTCTAAAATGTCGGACCGTCTATAAGTAAGCATGAAACCTTTAGTTCCTTGAAGATACCTCATGACCTTCTTTGCAGCTCTCCAATGATCCAAACCTGGATTACTTTGATATCGTCCTAACATGCCAACTGTAAAAGCAATGTCAGGTCTAGTACAGACTTGAGCATACATTAGGCTTCCAACAGCTGAAGCATAAGAAATAGTTTTCATTTGTTTCTTTTCAATCTCAAGTGTAGGACACTGGTTCAGATTGAACCTATCACCCTTAACAATGGGTGCAACACTAGGTGAACAATCTTTCATCCTAAATCTCTCAAGAATTTTATTAATATAGGCTTCCTGAGATAGTCCCAAAATATGTTGAGACCTATCCCTATGAATCTTAATGTCAATGACATAAGATGCCTCACCCATATCTTTCATACTAAAATGTTGAGAGAGAAATTGTTTCACCTCATGTAGCAAACCCAAATCATTGGTTGCAAGGAGAATATCATCTACATATAACACAAGAAAGATGATTCTACTCCCACTGACCTTGCGGTATATACACTGATCCATGACATTCTCTACAAAACCAAATGAAGAGATAACAGTGTGAAATCTTAAATACCACTATCGGGAGGCTTGTTTAAGTCCATAAATGGACTTCTTAAGCTTGCAAAACAAATGCTCACCATCACTTGAAATGAACCCATCAGGTTGTTTCATATAAACCTCTTCCTCCAAATCTCCATTGAGAAAAGTTGTTTTAACATCCATTTGATGTAAATCTAAGTTGAAATGGGCAACTAATGCCATTATGATATGGAAGGAATCCTTTTTAGAAATTGGAGAAAACATTTCCTTATAATCTATTCCTTCCCTTTGCGTGAACCCCTTGGCAACAAGTCTAGCCTTGTATCTCTCAATGTTGCCTAATGAATCCTTTTTGGTTTTAAATACCCATTTACAACCAATAGGTTTCTTTCCAGTAGGCAACTCAACAAGGTCCCAAACTTCATTATCCGCCATAGAATTCATCTCGTCTATCATGGCATTATACCACAATTCAGATTTACTACTGTTCACAGCTTGTAAAAACATGTCTGGATCATCCTCAATACCTATGTCACGCGGACTCTTGCATATACACTTCATAATCAGTAGGAATTGTTGATTTCTTTGTTCTAGTAGATCTCCTTAATGTTGTATCAGCAGTCTCTTGAGACTCTTGCACAACTGGTT
Organism: Pistacia integerrima; assembly: GCA_026225825.1. NCBI lineage: Eukaryota > Viridiplantae > Streptophyta > Magnoliopsida > Sapindales > Anacardiaceae > Pistacia > Pistacia integerrima. Next base: position 24,940,056 of record CM047747.1, read on the forward strand.
GCTTCACTTGTAGTGGAGGTTGTTCAAAATGATCTACTAAAACAATCTCATCAGAATGTGTATTTTGATTAAGTGGTTCCTCATTATTCACCCTGTTTGGATGAACAAACCAATCAATTTTCTCGAGGACGAGTCTCGATTTGATCATTCCCATTGACCACATCATTTTCAAGAAATTTGGCATTTCTTGATTCAACAATTCTACTGGAATGGTTCGAACAATAAAACTTATATCCCTTGGATTTTTCCACATATCCAATAAAATATGCACTGATAGTCCTATGATCTAACTTCTGTTCTTGTGGATTATAAACTCTAACCTCAACTGGGCAACCCCAGATGCGTAAATGACTTAAACTTGGTTTCCAACCTTTCCATAATTCGAATGGCATTTTGGGAACCGCCTTAGCTAGAGCTCGGTTTAATATATACGCTGCAGTTTTGAGAGCTTCAATCCACAAAGAATGAGGAAGTTTGGAGTTACTCAAAGCATACTCTGTACCATATCCATTAATGTTCTATTTCTCCGTTTTGCTACACCATTCTGAGATGGTGTGCCAGGCAAGGTGTACTGAGCCACAATACCTTGCTCTTGAAGAAATTTAGCAAATGGACCAAGTGCTTGTCCTGTACCAGTGTATCTACCATAATATTCACCACCTCTATCATATCTCATGATCTTAATTTGTTTTCCACATTGTTTCTCTACTTCTGCTTTATATATTTTAAAAGCATCCAATGCTTCATCCTTGTGATAAAGCAAATAGAGATACATATATCATGAGTAATCATCAATAAAGGTGATGAAATATTTCTGACCACTAGAGCTCATGTCAAGGCAACAAATATCTGTGTGTATGATTTCTAAAAGTTCATAACTCTTCTTGGCACCTTTCTTGGATTTGTTAGTCTGCTTTCCCTTAATGCAGTCTACACAAGTATCAAAGTCAGTAAAGTCAAGAGTTTCAAGAACTCCAGCATTTACCAACCTTTTAATCCTATCAATGGAGATGTGTCCTAATCTCCTATGCCACAAAAAAGAAGAGTTTTCACACATAATAGTACGTTTCATACTAGTGTTAACATGTGAAGTCATAAGACTATAAGGAACAATATCACTTAAATGAATTTTAAACAAACCATCAACCAAAGTACCATTTCCAACAATAGATGAGTTCTTAATTAAATTAAAAGAACTACCATAAAAGTTGAAAGAGTATCCACAAGGTACAAGTTTAGAAACTGAAATTAAATTCCTAGAAAAACTAGGAATATAAAATGTTCGTTCCAAATCCAAAGCATAATTAGTACTTAAAATAAGTCTAAAAGTTCCAACAGCTTCAACACGTGAAGGCATCCTGTTTCCTGAATAGATGCTGCATTCACTTCCCAATGGCTTCCTTTGATCCAGAAAACCCTATATGGTATTAGAAACATGGATTGTAGAACCAGAATCAATCCACCAATCATTATGTGAAACACAAATCATATTAGATTCATAACACACAAGAGATAAGAGGTTACCTTTCTTATCAAGCCAGGCCTTCCTCTTAGGACAATCCTTCTTCATGTGTCCCGTCTTTTTACAGAAGAAACACTTGATATTGTCCTTATTACCTTTGCTCACAACCTCGTGCAGCTTGCCTTTTCCTTTCCACTTCTTATTCTTATTTGAAGTGTACTTGACATTTCCTATCACCAGATGTGCAGTTTCATTCACTTCCTGAAGCAGTCTCTCCTCCTCCTGAACACACATGGTCAAAAGCTCATTGATTGACCATTTATCCTTCTGTGTGTTATAAGATATCTTAAAAGGAGTATAATGAGATGAGAGAGAGTTCAAGACATAATGCACCAGGAAATCATCATTAATCACCATCTGAAGGGATTTTAACTGAGCAGCGATGTCCCGCATTTTCATAATATGCTCATGGACTCCTTTAATACCATTGAACTTCATGGATGTCAATCTACTCATTAGGATGCTTCCTAATGCCTTGTCTGATGTTTCAAACTGTGCATGAATTGCCTCCATCAGATCGTTGACGTTTTCACACTCCGGTATCGACCCACGGATACTAGTCGTAATGTGAGATTTGATAAACATCATGCTTAAACGGTTGGATCGCTCCCACCGTTCATACAAACCAATCTCAGCTTGAGAGCTAGTATCTGTAGGTGTAGGTGGCTCTTCCTTACGAAGAGCATAGTCAAGATCTGTGCACCATAAATGAAGAAGGACAGCCTCCCTCCAGGATTTGTAGTTATCACCATTTAAATTAGGAATCTTATCCTCAACCATCATCAAAGTTTGATCAACTGTAGGTATATCAATAGACATGCTCACTAAATAAATTATGAGGCACAAACCATCAATAAAAATTATAAGTTTACCAATGTAAAACAAATAATAAATCATAAATAAATCGACATATCATAAAATCTCCCTGTGGGTAAAGACATTACATATTATGATTCATTATCCTTTAACGATGAAACTAGAAATTATTAATATTTCATAATACCTGTGGGCTAATTAAGAAATAAGAATAATTTCTATTTCATCCCTAATTAATCATGAAAATATAACATTCCTTGTGGCCTGTGGATTGATTATATTAATATGATTAACTACAAAACGATGTTATTAACCTTAATATGATCATAAATAATATTACTTAATGCATATATTATCATAATTTAGATGTTGCGACTACTCTAAATTAATCAAATATATACGATCATAAAACATCAAATAATTTATAATATGAATTATATAATATAACACAAATCAATACAAGAATAACACATTATTTATGCATAACAAAGTAATATGTAACATAAAAAACCATCATACAAGCTGTCACCGACTTCCACGCGCCACCGTGACTAAAGGACGTGCCCCCACGTGCTTTTCATGCACCGCCAGAAGGTAGCACGCACTCCCACGTGCCTTCACGCGCCCACACGGCACCACCAAACACCGTGACGTGCTAGCACGCGCCTAGGACACATTCCCACGCGCCTGACGCAAGCACGAGCTCTCTCACACGCCTTCACATGCTCACACACGCCTGAGCACGCATCCTCACGCGCCTGACGCAAGCACATCATTTTCACGTGCCAGCATGCACCGGATCTAAATACGGGTCAGTTTGACCAGTTTTGACTGGGTCGGTTTGACTCGGTTTGGCCCATTGGACCGGTTCGTTGACCTCGGTCTGGACCATTGACCGGTTCATTAAATGGTTTCGACGCGACTACATTGGCGGTCGGATCAGACCTGGCCTCGGTCGACCTAATGGGTTTTGGGCTGGGGTTGACCAGGTCGTTTGACCCGTTTTGCCTGTTGACTTTGACTGGGTCAGTTTGACCCATTTATCCTATTGGGTCAATTCTTCTTGACCTGTTTTCTGCAACTTTTACCCAGTTTTCGATTTTCAACAACCCGTTTCCGGCCATTTTTCCGGCGTTTTCGATGGGAAACTTGAATGTAGACATATAACCTATGTCGGTGACATCCCAAATGACAATTTCGTCCTAAATCGGTGCCATAAATGGCTTCCAAAAACACCCAAACAATAATTTCTAACCAAAACTTTAAACTAGCATAACTTTGCATCCAGAACTCCGTTTTTGACAAATAATATACCGTTGGAAAGATTTTTCAACAAGGATTCCAATTACACCAAAATTGGAAACATATTCTATTTATAATAAAAGTTATGCTTGATTTACAGTACGGGTTTTAATGGAAAAATTCCCAAATTTTATGCAATATTTTTCAGATTTGCAACAAACAACTTCATGCTAGGCAGAGATTCAAATAATGGCTCTGATACCAAATGTAAAATACATTCATATTCCAATATTTATATAAAAGTGATAATACAATCAATTTCAATATAACATCTCCATGGAATATTTGCAGAAGTAAATGACAAACCTCCGGCCATAGCAATTGTTGTTTGTTCTTCTTGCTCCTTTATAAATTACAAGATCTTCCATTGACTGCAATTTTTGGAGTGATGGTTTTGAAACTAAAAAAACTGTGTCAAATGGGGACCTGTAAAGTCTCCTTTTATGCGTTGTCTTTCCATCAAAGACAAGCTGCTCAAGAAGACACAAGCTGTACCACATTAGTCCACATCAGCCACATCAGTATAAAAGTGTAGGAAAATAATGCAATTATATTTAAAGTGTAGGACCATAATGTAAAAAGTCTAACAGGACCCACTCTTGGTGCTGCTGTAGCAATTGACTTTGCAGTGAACTATCTTGAAGCTATAAGCGTTTCATCTTTTCAATTCATTTTCATGCCTATGTACATAAAAAGATTTTGACTTTAGACATTCTGATGTCTCAAAATTGCTACTCTAATTCCAACTTATGTACTCACTTTTGCTTCCAGCTTTTGCCCTCAAGTACAGAATACTTGGTCAATAATGTTTATTCTAAAAAGTTATTTCCTAATACAGGTTGCAAAGATGGTTTTGATCAACCCCAGTGTTCATGCAGAAGGCACCGATAACCTTGCAAAATTACCTAAGATACTAGCCTATGCTGGGGTAAGTCTCCACATTTAACAATTAAAGTAACTTTGAGATTTTGGTTTATATAGTAGAACGATGATGTCAGAAAAAGCACCTAATTGCAAAGCATGTGTTACAAAAAGGAATAAGAAAAAGGTAAAATGAAAGATGTTATAGAAATAGAAGCTAGGAACACCTAACTAACAGAGAGGCCTGATGGTAACATGATCTTTAAAATTAAACAAATACATAGAATATTGTACCTCCTAGTAACCATTAAACTATTTACAATTTATCCTTTCCTCATTTAATAGTCCACTTTCATGAATCAGATGTATAATGGTGAGGCACGATGCTTTTTAAGAAACATTATAATTAAACTAACACCAGGAGTTACTGGTAGACTTTGTTGTCACATTCTACATAACCAAGGTGACACTAGTTATAGGACAAAGAAGGATGCTTATGGACCAGAAGATGATGTTGCTCTGTCATATCTCCAGCATCTTTTTGTCATTCATCAAATTTACTCATTATTAAAGTTATCTATCTAACTGTTTTATTAAACTTTATGAATGATGTTTCTTTGTTGAAGAGCATTCCACTGTGCCTTTATGCTAATATATAACCTTGAATGGCATCCCATTATCTAAAGAGTTAGATTGGACTGACATAAGTCCATTTTTTCTTGTCAAGACATATGATTTTTCTTTAAGGATGCTGAGAATTTCAATGCCAACAAGTTGAGCTAAGTCAAATACTTGGGCACATTTGAGGTTGGCTCAAACTGATTGCTTAGCTTTAAACTTGGCCCAAGTTTTATTGAGCTTAAAAAGAAAGCTCAAGGTCCACTCATGTTAGGTTGGTGAAGTATTTGAGTCAATTTGAGCTTAACTTTGGGCACAGTTTATATAATGTAAGTTGTTTGTGTTAGAGTATCTGCCCTAGAACTAATCAATTATTGTAAAATGGACTCTGTAAAAAATGTTTATTTATCAATAAAAGGCATATTCTTCTATATCGTGTATGTAATGATATATGTCCTTAGGATGGTAGAACCGTGATGAGGGTATCAAGTGTTTCAAATCTTAATAGTGAGAACCCTATGATCACATATGATGGCCATTCTAGAAAAATCTGTAGCCCCAGTATTATTCGACCAAGGACACAAATAATACAGTAAGGTAGTCATAGTGTTGAATGACCCTGTCAAAATGCAGTGACTGATGCTAAGGACTGCAGAGCAAGACTTGAAGAAGTCCAAGCCTGTTGTCAGGAAAGGAAAGGGTAAGGGCAAGGGAAAGGCCAATGCCAAGCCCAAGCCCAAGCCCAAGCCCAAGCCCAAGCCCAAGCCCAAGCCTAAAAGACAGGATGCTCTCAAGCCTGTGGATGGTGTTGGGAAAGGTGGGAAGGTAGTCTGCTTCTATTGTGGTAAGCCTAGCCACTAGAGGAAGCACTGCAAGGCTCTCCTTGTAAACAAGAAAAAGTCAGATGCTTTGACTTCATGAATGTTTATGATTGAGATTAACTTCTCTCCTTCAACATCTTGGGTCATTGACACAAGATGTGGTACTTACATTTGTACTAATGTGCAGGGACTAAGGCAGAGTGGATTACTCACCAAGGGAGAAATGAACCTACGAGTTAGAAATGGAGCACATGTGGCTACATTAGCTGTAGGGACTTATTGTTTGTCTTTACCTTTGGGCTTATTATTAGAACTCAAAGACTATTATTTTGTACCTACGATTTCTAGAAACATTATTTCAGTATCCGCTTTGGATAATATAGGATATCATTTTGAGATTTCTAATGGATTGTTGTCCTTTAGTTTGAATGGTATTCTATTTGGAATTGCAAGGTTATATAACAGATTATATGTTCTTGATTTGAACAAGAAGGATATTCTCAATGTTGAAACTAAGAAGGCTAAACATAGCAAACAAAATCATACATACCTCTGGCATTATAGATTGGGTCATGTTTATCAGACCCGCATTGCAAAACTTCAAAGGGATAGAGTTTTTGACCCTTTTGACTTCCAGTCATTTGAGGTATACGAGTCATGCCTCTTAGGCAAGATGACCAAGTCACCTTTCACAGGACTAAGTGAAAGGGCTATTGAATTGTTAGGCATCATCCATAATGATGTATGTGGTCCACTACCAGTTGAAGCCAGAGGTAGATATTCCTCCTTCATCATATTTACTGATGATTTCAGTAGATATGGTTATGTCTACCTCATGAGACATAAATCTGAAATCTTTGATAAGTTCAAAGAATTCAGGAATGAAGTACAGAATATGTTGGGCAAAAGTATTAAAGCTCTTCGGTCGGATCGAAGAGGTGAATACTTAAGCTTAGGATTTTCTGAATAACTGAAGGAATGTGGGACAGTATCATAACTCACCCCTCCGTATACACTCCAACACAATGGAGTGTCTGAAAGGAGAATAGGACCTTACTTCACATGGTTAGGTCCATAATGAGTTTTAGTGATTTACCTTCATCATTCTAGGGTTATGCCCTAGAGACTGCGACTCACATTATGAACCATGTACCGTCAAAATCTGTAAACAAGACTCCATTTGAACTATGGAATGGGTGAAAGCCCGATTTATCTTATCTAAGGATTTGGGGTTGCCAAACTTATGTCAAGAAATTGACTTTAAACAAGTTGGGCCCAAAATCCTACAAATGTATATTTGTGGGGTATCTTAAAGAGACCAAAGGATACTATTTCTACCATCCAGAAGAGCACAAAATTTTTGTTGCTCATATTGGTGTCTTCCTAGAAAATGATTTTTTTCTAAGAAGTACTAGTGGGAAAAAAGTAGAACTCGATGAAGTTCTAGAGCTACAAGATATACTAGATGAAGGACGAGAAGATGTGCCACAAGTAGTAGTTAAACATCATAATGAGGTTATTCCTTAACTTGTGGATCAAAGTGAACCACCTCAAGTAGAACAAGAGCTATGTAGATCTAGGAGAGTACGCCATGAGCCTGAGAGATATGGTTATCTCGTGACTCAATATGTGACATACTTGTCTACCAAGACGATGAACCCAAAACCTACAAAGATGCTATATCATATCCAGATTTTGTTAAATGGCTTGAAGCCATGAAATTTGAGATGGACTCCATGTAACAGAACCAAGTATGGTCTCTGGTGGAACTACTTGAAGAGGTAAAACCTATAGGGTGTAAATGGGTCTTCAAAAAGAAGACTGACATGGATGGCAAGGTACACTCTTATAAAGCACGACTGGTTGCCAAAAGTTTCAAACAAATTCATGGTATTGAATATGAGGAAACCTTTTTGCCAGTTGCCATGGTTAAATCCATTCGGATTACGCTTACGATTGTTGCATATCATGATTATGAGATTTGGCAAATGGATGTCAAAACAGCTTTCCTGAACGAAAACCTTGAAGAGCATGTGTATATGACACAACCCGATGGTTTCGTTCTTTATGGGCAAGCTGAGAAGGTATGCAACTGATATCCATTTATGGACTCAAGCAAGCTTCAAGGAGTTGGAACATTCGTTTTGATAAAGTCGTAAAAGAATTTGGTTTTATTAAGAACGAAGATGAGCCATGTGTTTACAAGAAAGTGAGTGGGAACATAGTGGCATTCCTAGTGTTGTATGTCGATGACATACTGCTGATGAGGAATGATGTACCAAACTTGCAGTCAATAAAGACTTGGTTATCCAAGTGCTTCTCCATAAAAGACTTAAGAGAAGCAGCCTACATCCTTAAAATATAGATCTATTGAGATAGATCACGTAGGTTGCTTGACCTAAGTCAGAGTATATATATTGACAAGGTTTTAAAGAGATTCAATATGGAAGAATCCAAGAAGGGATTTCTTCCGATGTCACATGGTGTCTATCTCTGTAAGGCTATGTGTCCTAAAACACACAATGAGAAAGGTAGAATGAAAAGGATCTCATATGCATCAGCAATTAGATCCATCATGTATGCCATGTTATGTACTCGGATTGATGTCTCATGTGCATTAAGCACTTGTAGTAGATATCAATCGAATCCAGGTAAGCATCACTGGATAGCTGTCAAGAACATCCTTAAGTACCTGAAGAGGACTAAGGACATGTTCTTGGTTTAGAGAGGGGAAGATGAGCTCACTATAAGAAGATACAGTGATGCTAGTTTCCAAACGGATAAAGATGATTATCGATCGCAATCAGGGTTTGTATTTTTGTCTCAATAAGGGTGCAATGAACTGGAAAAGCTTCAAGCAAAGCATTGTAGTAGACTCTACCATGAAGGCTGAGTATATTGCATTATCCGATGCGGCCAAGGAGGCAGTCTGGATTAAAAAGTTCGTCACCGAACTTGGTGTGGTTTCCATGATTGTTGATCTGATAGATGTCTATTGTGACAACAATTGAGCAATTGCTCAAGCAAAAGAACCACTGTCTAATAAGAAGTCTAGACACATACTCAGACATTTTCATCTCATCAGAGAAATGGTTGAGAGGAAAGATATACAGATCAGTAAAGTGCATACTGATGACAATATTGCCGATCCACTAACGAAGCCTCTATCGCAACTGAAGCATCAAAAACACTTAAGGTCATTTGGTACTAAATACATGAATGATTGGCTATAGTGCAAGTAGGAGATTGTTAGAGTAGGTGTCATAGAGCCAATCAATTATTGTAAAATTGACTTTGTAATCAATGTTTATTTATCAACAAAATGCATATTTTTCTATATCGTGTATGTAATGATATATGTCCCTATAATGGTAGAACTGTGACGAGGGTATCAAGTATTTCAAATCTTGATAGTGAGAATCCTATGATCACATATGGTGGCCATTCCAGAAATGTCTGTAGCCCCAGTATTGTTCTAACTAAGGACACAGATAATACAGTAAGGCAATCATAGTGTTGAATGACCTTGTTGAAAGGCAATGACTGATCTCACTTGTCAAGGTTGTTTGCCGACAACCTAGTGCAACGCATGGGTGCTTACTAGAGGCAAGTTCACCGGACAAACGCACCAGAGGATTTTGTATGAATAAATCCTCTAACAGATGATGGTGCATGTGATCCTTAGACTTGAGATCACCAGAGCACCTTGTGCACCAATTGGTGTAGTTTGACACTAGCCTAACGTACATCTATTTAGAGCTATCAATACGGTAGTGATTGGCTACATTAAGAAGTGTATCGAGAGTATGGTGGATCGACAAAGGATTCATCACTCCTAGGTAAGGGAGAAGTTATTTCACTAGGTAATTCAGTAAATGGCAATGACACTAAATCTGTGGCCATAGTGGGATTGAGTTGATGCTCAATCCAATTTAATATTCCTATCATTGGTCTAGTAATTGAATACAAACATGTCGAGGGTATCTAAGGTTGACATTATTTTTGTACCTCACTCTCGATGAGATAACAGTTGATTAAAGGATTTGATTACACAGTATCCATATCGTTGATAGGCTGCGGTTTCGCTAAATCTAAATTTATCAGGTGGCCATGATGCCTTGCTAGGGGCCAATCTTGGTCTGTGCATAGTGAGACGATTAATTGGTGTTAATCACGATACTACACACTGCCGATATGATGAGGAGCCTACGGGTCACACACTCAAAAGATAATTTAAGAATCAATTTGTGAGAAGGGTATTTTCGTCTTTTAGGATGAAAGGGCATTTTGGTAATCTCACAGTGCAATTAAATTTGGTCAGGGTATTGCGTATTTAATTTTAATATTAAAATTAAATTAGTGAGATTATATTTAAATATATATCTCTGTATATATTTAAATGAATTATTATTATTAATTAAATGTTAATATATTATTATATATTAATTGATTTTAATTATAATAATAATTAATTAATTAAAATACCATAAAGGGTGTGCTTGGTTGCAAGGGGGAACTAGGGTTGGAGCCCATGATTATTCCTAAGTGGAATTGGGTTTTAATTGTTGCACTATATAAGAGCAACTTAAAAATTAAAACATAAGAATTATTCATTCAATTAAAACCCTAGCCACCCTCTCTCTCTCTCTCTCTCTCTCTCTCTTTTAGGAAGAAAACTTTTATTGTTCTTCTTTCTTGATTCTTGAAGCCCTTGATTGTTCTAGCAAAATAATCAAGGGTTTTGCGGATTATCTTCGTGTGGACTTCTGTGAATGTGTTCCTACTTTGGATCGATTGGTGAAAAATCATGTGAACAGTAGATGGCAAACAGTAGACTGCGAATAGTAACTGTGAACAATAGATGGTGAACAGTAATCAAGAACAATGATCCTGTCTGAAATTAGAGATATTTGAAGGAACCTCCAAACGTACATAAGTATTCTAATCCTTGAATGGATTTACTTTATACATATTTTTGTTTATAAACATGTAAATGATATAATCTATACTCAGATCTAGGCAAAGAATGTAATTGATTTATCGATTGAATTTTTGTTTTCCGCTGCATATGATAGATCAATTCTTACAGTTTGCTTATAGGAGTGATTATGATTTAATCTTCATTGGATGTTATACTGCATATTGTTGTAATTTTGGTATTTTTTAAATAGGGGCAACGCTTTATATGAGAAGTTGAAGGGTAATGGAGGCAATGTAAATGAAATTGGTTTCATGGGCCCCAGCTCATTGTCAATAGTAGGCAGCACTAATACCACAGGAACAAGAACCCAAAAGGCAGTTGCTTGCCAATTGGTTGGCAAATGTGAAGAATGAGAATTTAAATATAGTGCCATACAACCCAGGGTTAGTAATTCATTGATTTCCTTACTTTTAATCTTGTTTGAATAATCTGTTTTTAAGATTTGAAAACAATGTTTGTCCTAATTTGTTTATTTGTGATCTGGAGAGTTTACATTTTTGTTATGATAGACCCCTAAGGTTATTGATAGACCTCCCATTAAGAAGGTGTATCATATAAAAGGGCATAAGGGTTAAAAAGGTGTGAGAGTGCATGTGTGTTAGTGGAGGGTGGTTAGGTGTCATTTGCATGTGAAAAATCAATTGGTTAGTGGAAGGAATTATTGGGACTATAGTTTGTTACTTTCCTTTTGTTGTTGATAATTGTTCTTATGAATTGTCATTTCCATTCACGTAATAAAATACAGATATGTTTCCAGCTATTACATTGCTCTCTTTTTTTGCATTTTTGCCTATTGTGTTGCTGGGTTTGTTTAAAATTGTGAGGGAGTTTCTGATTTGTGGCACGGATTTGTTTGAGTGTTGATTGTATACTCTAGTGTGAATCTAAATATAATGTATTGTCTTCAGGCAGAAATCTTATTTCGTTTTTGTTTTGGGCTGATAAACTCTTGCTGGGTGATTATATCTATTGCTTCTTTGTGGTTATTGTGTTGGGTACTTATGCAATATTGTTTATAGGTTTCATTGGGTTCTTGTTGCTACTAGCATGAAGACTTTAACTGTGTATTATTTTGATTCCTTGAGGGGAGATACTGGGTAGGATTTACGGGAAATAGTGCAAAAGTTAGTAATTCTGCTTATGTCATTTTTAATGCTCTTTATAATATCAAATACTAGGTTTAATTTCAGAAGTTGTTTTAACTTTCACAGTGGTTTCTTAATCCATTCTGCCAGGAAGGTGTCCGAAAAAAGGGCTAATATCTCGTGGCAGAAAATATTGGTGCGTAGAATTGTTATTATCAATAGCAATTAATTTTCAGTTATAATATTGTTTTACCTTTTGAATATTAATGCTTACTTACGAATTAATTTTCTGTAGGGACCTTGGGAAGCGTTGACTATGGGTTTTATATAATGCGATACATGAGAGATATAGTTGAGAATGGGTTGGCATTACTGAAAAACAATGTTAAATCTTTTGTTTTTTTTCGTTTTGAATAATAAGATATAGTTGATATTTGTTGATTAGTCTTATTGTGTTTACTTTTATAGTTCTTGGGGAAAGAAATATACGAAGATGCAGAGGTCAATGAAGTCAGAGCAGAATGGGTGATGAACGTATCAAACTTTTTTTAGTTATTGTTGTTTCAACGATGTCAGAGGGCAATGAGGGCAAAAACTATGTATCAAACTTTTCATTTGTTTATGCAATATTGTAAAATAGTTACTGTTGTTCAATTTTGTTCACCCAAAGCAACAGTAATATATGTACCATTTGATCAATTATTCGATGTCTCATTACATATTGTTGAATGGTGATAATTGTTGGAAAGATAAATATAATGAAGCATATCATTCGACTATTCTGTAATTTAATTCATAATAATAAAGAACTTTTACTTATTTTTAATAAAAAAAAATTAACAAACAAAATCTTGATAGTGTGAAAATTATCAACAATTTGGCTAAAATTCTAAAAAAAAAATTGAAAATTCGGCTAAATCCTTGACTGTTCGATAACTACCAAGGATTTAGCTAGCTATCAAGGATTAGGTTAAAATTTTGCTAAATCCTTAATAGTTCAAAAACTGTCATGACCCTTTCTTGACAAGGGCTACAATGGCAGTTCAAAAACTATCATTGTAACCCCCTTCTTGACAAGTGATACCTGTCAAGAAATGCCTTTTTTCTTGTAGTGAAGGGGTCATTACATCCTAGAAAATTACTCAAATATGACTTTCAGACTACAAGCGAGATAGCTCTTTCATAAGGTGACAAGAAATAAGCAACATGCCCTCGATGATGAATGAAAGTGATTATAGTTCAAGAGGTGAAAAACAGTGTGAACGCATCACTCACAAAGCATACATTTATCAAGAGAGAGTAGTATTCTTTATGTCATGACACAGATCAGTACACTTGCAACTTTAAAACAAAGAAAAGTTTTTAATGAATTTATTCAACAAAACAAAGACTTTACTCAAGTTGAATCAATCCAATGGACTTCCTCAAGTTCACAAATGTTTGAAAATCTAAAGCCTTTGTAAACAAGTCTAGCAGTAGAGAGTTTGTGTTTACACGTGCAAGCGAAATAATTTTCTCTTCAACTATATCTCTTATGGAGTGGTGTCTAATATTAATGTGCTTAGTCCTAAAGTGTTGAACATGTTTTTTGAGATGTTAAAAGCACTAGTGATGTCACAAAAATAGTTATGCACTCCTGATAAAGACCATAATCACTCAACGTTTGTTTAAGCCGCAAAATCTGAGTGCAATAACTCCCATTGCAATGTACTCTGCTTCAACAGTCGATAAGGAGATCGAATTTTGCTTCTTGCTATACCATGTCACCAAGTTGTTTCCAAGGTTAAAACATTCTTCTGAAGTACTCTTTCTATCATCAATGTTCCCATCCTAATTAGCATTTTTTAGTTCTGCAAAAGAAACATAACACCAATTGTTAATTTAATTCATCATTTTTCCTCTTGTAACCATTGTTAATGTATGCCCTAGGAACCAATCGTGTTATCAGATATATATATATATATATATATATATATATATATATATATATATATATATATATATATATATATATATATATATATATATATACGTGTGTGCGTGTGTTAATGTATATATTTTATATATACATTTATATCTTATCAATAGAAGAAAGTGTTCTTATTTCACGTGTGGTTTATTCATTTATATATATGTATTACAGTGAAATGTCTGGATGATACAAATCTTTGGAAGATCAAAATCATGAAAGTATTCTCTACATAGGTAATATTAATTGGGCAATAATATTACATAGTAGAATGCCTCCGTAGAATATCATGTGATGGTATTAGTGTGGGTGGTTATAAAAGTTATATCACTAGGGCATTAGCATGGATAAGCGGTTAGTGAACCATTTATTGAATATGACCATTTATGATGGATCACATGGACATTTAAAATCTAGTTAATGATTCATCATAAAATCGTACTAGTGTATTATTTTAGACCTAAGATATCACGGTTGGATTCTGTGTAAACACATATGGTTCATATGGTGTATAAACACGAGGCTAATCATGTCATGTGTTAATAAGCCGATTTGGCCATGTGTTGTTTATGTGTGAGGACAAGTGATAGTTAAGATGGGATCCGTTGACTTAGTATAAATTGATATCTAGTTCCTAAACAAATGTCAAGATATGTTGAAAAAGGGAAATCTCTGGCCGGGGTATATAAAATGTTACCTGAAAGGTTGTTTCATGGTGACACGTTCCATATGTATTGATTGTCAATTTGATATAAAATTAAAATAAGGATTTTGACATACCATGAATCCATTCTTAATTCGGATTAGACAACGGAAGGATTTGATTATAAACGTGTATGATTATAAAAGCGTTCGTTGGAGTATATCTTCATTGTGACTTAGGAGTTATGGAGCATTGCTAGATGCCTACCATAATCGATGGGATTTTTGTTCATAAAGAGTTATGGCAAAACATATCAGAATAGACTATGATATTGGGCCCATGGCTCGGCCATAGTGAATCTAAGAGGTCACACATAAAAACTAAGGAGAATTGAGAAATAGCCAAAGAGAGTTGATTATCCAAGATTGGCTAGCACCTACCAAGGGTAATAAAGTTATTTATATTATTATCATTGAATTAGATTCAATGGAGGGTTATACTAGTTATTATGAATAATTTCGGAGTTAAATTGCTAATTGGAATTAAATGGAATTCCAATTCATAATTAATCATTTTCTTTATATTAAATTGAATTTAACAATGGGTTGTAATTGTAAACATATGAACAATTTAAGGGTTAATTTATTATGTAAACAATTTAAGAGTTAAATTGCATTGTGATTAAATGTTAATCCAATGTTATTATTTAAAGAAGTTTAACAACTTCATAATAATTATGGAATTATTTACAACTCCAAAAGAATTATGGAATCGTTTAAGGAATGCCAAAACAATTATTGAATTGTTTACAAGGCTACATATATAAAAAAAAAATTATATATCAATTTTGAGATAGAGATCAAATTTTCTAAGAACCCTAAATGTCTCTCTTGGCCTAATTCTTCTTTTACCTTAGTGTGGATACTCTTTTGTTTAATTTCTCTTGAAATTAAAAGTCTCCAAGGTTGCTAAGGACTTAAGGTAACAAGTTATACCTTACTTGTTTTCAATTTGATTGAAAAATTTTGCAAAAATATGAATATATATGTTATAGTATCACATGCATCATTCTCCATGCATTCCAGCTTTCAACCATTACCTCATCTGGATTTCTGATCACATTTGAAGGTGGATGACCTTTCTTGATCCATGAGGGTGGTTCTTTCCTTGTGGATGTCTTTCTTTGAGTGATCTTATTAGAAAGATCAACAATTAATGCAAGTCCTTGTCCTTGGGAGACTGATCCCTATTGAGCAACAGTGGTGCTCACATAAGGTTCTGATGTGGTCACCTCAGCTTGGGATTTAGTTCCAGAAGAAGTCACAGTGGGCACATCATCATGATTTGTGGTACCTCAGCAGGGGAAATCATATCATCAATTTCATCTTCCGGTAAGAATTGTGAGTAATCTTCCTCAAGACAACCTCCTCAAGGTTCCATTAGAATCGGATTACGTCAAGTTACAATGGTTTGACAAGATTTCGCCTTTAGTTTTACAAGATTTCACTTAAGATTAAATGAATTCAAAATGTTTGTGTGGGCTTTTGCCTCCACTCTAGGCTGATACACAAATGTTAAACAAATTTTTCTCTAAGGATATTGAATGAGGATCTTGGAGAGTGGTGAGAAGATGTAGAATTATAGCTCAAAGAGTATTTTTGATGTTGCAAAAATGTAGGACTTGATGAACGGCCATTCCATTATGAATCTCCAATTTTCCAAAATTTGGTAGAACCATGAATGACTTTATGGAACGGGGTCGTTCATGCCTAGAACATCTTGAGGATAAAAGAACAATCAATCATTCTCTTGGAAAGGGAGTTCCTCCGTGATTTGGCAAAAGTGATCAACATTAAAGGTTTATTGTAACACCTTCTGAAAACTAGTATAATGCATGCAATTAACAATGGAAAATTGGGCCCAAAAGTTTCTTTTCATTACAATTCACATGTCTTTTATACACAAAAGTTACTGTTTACAAAAGTGCATTTCAAAAGACAAAATAGGGGAACAGTGTAGCTATTGCTCCTCGCGCGACGCCCTCCAACCGAAACATCACCTAGAACCTGCATCCACAAAGGAAAATAACGGGGTGAGCACAAATAATGCTCAGTAAGTAAAACTCTCTAACTGTCTGTCCCCGTGTGTGATTCTCAATTCTTTCCTTTTCTAATTTCTGTTTCTAATAACATCATGACCTCATCTTACCGGAGGTACGGCCGAATAGCGTTCACACAGCACCATTTCACTCTCTATGGCTATCGGGTGGAATTCACACAGTACCAACCCTATCTTAGTGACTACCGAGTGAGGATCACAAAGCACCAACTCGGTTCCTCCTAACTATCGGGTGGAGATCACCTAGCACCTACCCGTTTCTCATGAATTTTGGGTAATGATCACCAAGCATTTACCCATCTCTAGTCACTATCGGGTGATGATCACAAAGCATCACCCCGCTTCTACTAGCCATTGGATGATGATCACAAAGCATCAACCTACATATCTCTTAACTAATCGGGTAGTGGTCACAAAGCATCTACCCATTTCTATTACTCATTGGGTGACGATCACTAAGCATCGACCCATCTCTCTAAGGCTATTCGGATGATGATCACAAAGCATCAATCCGATTCCCATAACGGTCGGGTGATGATCACAAAGCATCATCCCAACTATACTACTCTTCTAACTCATTCTATTGTAGCATTTTTCAATGCTCTCTACCCTTAGAGTAATTTTACCCACTAAGCTCTCTACTCATAGGGTATTTCTATACACAAAGTTTTCTACTCTTTCTTAGGTCACTTTTCAATGCATATAACAATGCACATGGATGATTCATCTCTACTAATGCACTTGTGAAATGCCAACATGCAATGTTGCAAGAATTAAGGTTCATTACTACCACTCAACCTCTATTAGGCATTTCATCAAACAACTCATGTGCACTATAAAACTATCTCATAGTCATGAATCTAAAACTTTTCCTAACCATCCAAAATGGGGAAAAACCCCTTCACAAAGCCACAAAACCTGCCATAGAAAACACTTCCAAAAAGGGGATTCATAATACCCCTTAAATTTCATCTCAACTACCTTGCCAAACCAACACTCATTTCTCAAATTTGCAAGGTAAGAACATTCACAAAGCATAGAAATTTCCATTTAATACTCCATACATGGCATATTACATGCACATCACATACATACACCATTTCTATCAAAACCCTAATCAAGAAATTTCATGAATCTCAACTTGGGTTGGGTTTTACTTACTTGCTATGGAGAGACTTCACCAATCTTCTTCCTTTCACTTGTTTAGCTTGATAACTTCTCAAATCTTAACCAAAAGAATGAAAACCCTCAAACTCAAATATGGGTTAAAACTCCCAAATCACACAACTTAAGAAGAAATCCTTACCTTAGGAAGCCTTAGGTTGCTTTTCTACCCCAAAATCACTTCAAAAACCCTTGAAAATCCTTGATCAAAAGAAAAGAGAAATTGAGAGGAGAAGAATGAAGAGTCACGTTTTTGAGAAGAAGAAATGAAGGGTTCTTTGATTCTAATTCCTTTTAATGAAATAAAAACACAATCATTCCCATTTTGCCCTTACTCTTCTTTGGAAATTCCATCCATATCCTTTGATTCATTACAAACTCACCCCCATCTCAACATACTCTCCAAGAAAAATCCTTACAATTCACTCCCCACTTTTCCTACTAATTAGGGGTAGAAAGGTCAAATTGCCCTTGGGGAAGAAAATATCTAAAACTCAACCAACATAAAAAATCGGCCCGTCGCCGCGGCGAAGAAACCTTTGTCGCCGCGGCGAAACTGTCCAGAGAGTTTCGCCCTTGGTCTCAACACATCTTCGCCGCGGCGAAGACTCTTCTTCGCCCCGGCGAAGCTTGGTTCACTAAGATTCTTCTATTTTCAACCAATTTCAGGGCAACATTCAACATAACGCTCAAACAAACAAATATAACAAAAACCAACTCGATTAAGGGTGAAAGAGGAAACAATAACAACGTACCTCAAGTGGGGCGTTACATTTATCCCTTTGAATTATCTTTTCGATGCTACAATAATCATGTAATTATGATATTTGTAGCAAAGGTTATCCTCAAAATACCAAAGAGATGTTCTAGATCTTGATTCTGCCAAACTATCAACTCATGTCATGATTTTATCCTCGATGCCAGATGAGGTAAATTTAAGTTATCTTTACAATGCCACAAGAATCACAAAATTTGGAGCTTTCTAGACAAAGTTATCTCCAAAATACCGAAAGATAGTTCTGGATGTTAATTTTGCCAGACTGTAAATTTGTATCTTGATTTTCTCCTTGATCCTGGCTAATCTAGGTGAACTTCATTCCAATGTCGTAGAAATGACTTGATTTAGATCTTCTAGCCAAAGTTATCATCAAAATACTGAAGAGTGCTCCAGAGGACAACTTGAGGATATGAGGGATGAGTTGCTTAGAGGTGGGAACGACGTTCGGAGATTAAATCTTGCATTTTCATTTTCGGTCATGACTTATGTCATGCCTTAAGAGTTTTGCTAGTCCTTATACAATTATTTGCTAGTTTTGGCACATCAAAACACAAAAGGGTCCAGCAGTTTTGTTGAGTTCTAGGAAACAAGAAGTTGTGGCTCAAACCACACCGGAAGTTGATTATGTTGCTATAGCAACTGCCACCAGTCAAGGAATATAGATTCGGAAACTGATGAAAGACTTGGAAGAAGAACAAATGGAAGCAACTGTGATTGCTTGTGACAATAAATTTGTTATTTCTATTGTGGAATATCTACTCCAACATGGAAGAACGAAGCATATCAACATCAAGAATTATGTAGTTCAAGAAGCGGAGAAATTGAAATAGATCAAAATGGAGTTTTGTAGCTCCGAATTTCAAGTGGCGGATATTTTCACCAAAACTTTGGCAAAATCAAGATTTTAAATGCTAAAGAATTTGCTTGTAATGGCCACCAAAAAGGTTCAATGAGGATTGTTGAAGGCCCTGAACATATTTTGGTGAGTGCAAATCATGTGATACCCTTGGATTTGGAACCTTTGAGGGAGGAAGGTGTCACAACTGAAACATGGAAAGGCCAAATTGAAAATTGCCCGAGTAGTATGCTATAGCGAGACAAATTGCTAAAAATCGCAAAAAAAATACACAAAAAGCAGCAGACCTAAAAACAACGCTCAAGCATAAACAACAAGCAAGGATCTATTGATCAAATGACTTTTCAAAAATGTGTTTTGATACCAAATGAAAGTTTATGACTTAACCAAGTTCATCAAACTTCTGCGGAATAAATTAATCATGTTCATTTGTGCTTGTGGGTTTGTCTAGTCCTCTTCAACACATTGCTAAACATCCAAGACATAAAGTAAAGCACAAATGGTTTTAACATGGTTCGGCCAATTCCCTACATCCATGGGACCACATCCAAATGTAGCAAATCCACTATAACAAACATTCAAGGTTCATTACAAAGTTGTAGTTAAGCAAACTAATGTAAAACACTCTCCGTTTTTACAAAGCTCTAACTCCTTCCTTTGGATGATCCACCGGCTCGCATACCTCAAATGATTGGAAGTAAAAGTGTCCAAAACTTCATCCCTTTGAAGTTTTGCAATGTGGGTTTGATTAAAATGACTCAATCTACAATGCCATAGGTATGTATGGTTTTGATTGCTATGTTTAGCTTTCTTAGTTTCAACGTTGAGAATATCCTTATTGTTTAAATCAAGAACATATAATCCATTATATGACCTTGCAATTCCAAATAGAATACCATTCAAACTAAAGGACAATAATCCATTAGAAATTTCAAAACGATATCCTATATTATCCAAAGCGGATACTGAAATAATGTTTCTAGAAATTACATGTACATAACAATAATCTTTGAGTTCTAATAATAAGCTCGTAGGCAAAGATAAACAATAAGTCTCTACAACTAATGCAGCCACATCTGCTCCATTTCCAAATCGTAGGTCCACGTCTCCCTTGGTGAGCAATCTACTCTGCCTTAGTCCCTGCACATCAATACAAATGTGAGTACCATACCCTGTGTCAATGACCCAAGATGTTAAAGGAAAGAAGTTAATCTCAATCATGTACATACCTGAAGTTGAAGCGTCTGACTTCTTCTTGTTCACGAGGAAAGCCTTGCAATGTTTTCTCTAGTAGCCAGGCTTGCCACAATAGAAGCAGACTACCTTCCCACTTTTCCCAATGCCACCCTCAGGCTTGAGAGCATCTTGTCCTTTGGGCTTGGACTTGGGATTGGCCTTGGCCTTTCCCTTGCCTTTACCCTTTCCTTTACTGGCAGTAACCAGCAGTCTTGGACTTTTTCATGTCCTGCTTTGTAGTCCTCAACATATTCAGAAGCTCTGACAAAGGTTTCATCATGGTGTTCATATTGAAGTTCATTATGAACGATGAAAAAGTATTAGGTAAGGATTGCAAAATTAAATCCACTTGTAATTCTGCATCCAACCCAAATCCCAAAGTCTCAAGCCTCTTTATATATCCAATCATCTTGAGCACATGAGACCAACTTAGGCTTCCTCAGTCATGTGACTCTAAACAACGCACTTGCCACCCTGTACCTCTCATGTCGAGTGTTTCCTTCGAAAAGCTCCTTGAGGTGCAAAATTATGGCAACAGCGTCCATATTCTCATGTTACTTTTGTAGCTCAGGTGTTATCGATGCTAAAATAAGGTATTGAATAGTCTTAGCATCATCAAGGAACCTTTGGTAAGTTTCCTTTACTTCCTGAGTGGCATCAAGATCAGGCTCAGCCAAATAAGGCTTGCCAAGGATATATAATTTCTTTTCAAACTTGATACAATCTGAAGATTTTGATACTAGTCTGAGAAATTAGATCCATCCAACATGTTTTCTTTCTCGATTATTGGTTGTAAGTTGACAGTGATCATTTTAAATGAATCTATAATACAGAAAATTAAAGTTATTATCATGTTTATTTTCATTATTTAATAAGGCCTTTTATTAAATAATCGCTCCCACTATTTTCCTCAAGCCAATAGCACTCACTATTAGCTCGAGAAAGCCCGTTGGCTTTCTTAGTGGACTGAAATCTCATCTAGCCCATTTCAAACCTTCGCTTTGGCAAAGAAGCCAAAATCAGTTGATTAGCTAGGCTAACAAACTTAATCCACACCAGTTGATAGCTCACACTACTAACCTCAAATGTGAAGCAAGCCAACAAGCCAATCACACAATCCAACGGCACGGCCATCGTCCTCAAGTGTGATTCCCAATATCGATGAAGTGGACACTACAAGTTGCCACGTACACAGAACATGTGTACTACTCTACTATGCCTATGACGTGTTTATCAACCTTCGTTTTGGCAAACAAGCAAAACTGTCATTTTAAGTCAACCCATCACTATTAAGGAAAACTCCAATGAATTTTAACCTCCCACTGGTAGAAGTGTACCCTTCGTTTTGGCGAGCAAGGTTCCAACGAACAGTGATTTAATTAAAACCATGGTGATGGAAGGCATACGTGACTTAATATACTTAAGTTGAGGGTTTTTAGTTAATGTCTCACCAGATTATTATCTTTGTTAGAATGTCATTTTTTGGCAAGTTATTGAACATTCAACCTTAGCATGCATTTTAAACAAAATAAAACATGTCGGTACATGGCCCACTAAAACCGATTTCCTCAAGCTTAGAGGAATCAGTGGGTCAACCTAGGGTTTTAAAAGTAAATCTTGGGTCTTCAAGTTATTCCTCTTCATAGCTCTTTCGTTTCTTCTTCACGATTTTTACAAAGTAATTTATAATAAAACCCTATTCTAATTTACATCAATAAAATATAAACCTCGTGTTACATACAAGGGGAGAGAGATGAGAAGAAGAAATACATGGAGATATAAGAGAGAGAGAGAGAGAGAGAGGCAGGACACACAAGTCTTCTTTCTTTATAAAATTACAAGCAAACCCAAAATTACAAAAACATACCAAAGGTTTAAGGCTCATGTACTGGGCACCATGCAATTTCAAACAAGAAAATTGCATGCATCCAAAATTAACATTTTGAATTTGGGTGGGTGGAATTATTAAATTACCCTTCTTATATTTGTAGAATTATTATTGGCTTTATAGGTTCAAAAACTGTAATTTGGCCCCCAATGCAAAAAAAAGAAAAGAAAAACATAACAGTAGCTTTCTTGCCATGGCGAATAAACTATTCACCTCGGCAAACTTCATACACATGGTCGCTGTGGTGAAGTTTCATTTTGCCATGGCAAATGCCATAAACTTCCAGAAAACACAAAACGTTCCAGAGAGTTTCATGTCACAGCAAAGTTTTATTTTGCCGCGGCGAGATCTACTTTTCCAGCAGGTCACTGTGGAGAAGGCTTATTTCGATGTGGCCAGACTCACTTTTTGCCTCTCGCCACGGTGAAGTGTTATTTTGCCGCGACTAAATCGCAAAACAGTGAATCGCACAGTATGTCCTTTTGCAGTTTTTCACGTAACGACATAGATCCAACTCAGATCGAATGCACAAGCATTCGATTAGGACACCAACCAACCAATAAATCATTCATCAACACATTATTAATCAATTGATTAACCAAATCATGCATTGAACGTAGATTTTACAGATTAAAAAAAACAGTTTACACTAACATGTTAACAAACAAGCCACATGTTATCAAACATCAGTAAAAACGTTATAATCAATTACCTAAGGCTCTGATAGCACTGTAAGTGAGTGAACAGATTCACGCAACGGGGAAAAAAAAAAAAAACCAAAGTACAAAAAAAACGAAATTCACATTAACGACCCAAAATCCGAGCAAAGATTATAACGTTATAAACAAAAACAGTGTAAACAAAATCTGTATAAATCAAACAAAATCTGTATAAATCAAAGTTTAACACATACAATTATTCAGAAGAGTAATAATATGCTTACCCACGATCTTACTAACCATCTTACTAACCGTAGTAAATATAAAGTATAGTACAGGTACCATGCGGATAGTACGGGTACTATGCTTTATATATTTACCCTCATTAGTAAAATGGTTAGTAAGATTATGAGTAAGTATAGCATTATTGTATTCATAATACATTACCAATGTTTGGAGGCTCCTTCAGTATCTCTGATTTGATTTTGCTGTTAATTCAAAGTAGAATCGCACTCACGTCGTCACACGAAGATAATCCGTAGAACTATCAAGGGATTTTCTAGATCCTCTTGATGGCTTCAAGAATCAAGGTTTTCAATGAGTCAAGAAGAGAAAGAATATTTCTCTTCAATCATTGAGTGGGGCGTGAGAGAGAGAATAAAAGGGTGGCTAGGGTTTTTAATTATTGAATAATCATCATCACTTGTTTTAATTTAAATTGCACTTATATAGTGTAACAATTAAAACCATATTCCAATAAGGAATAGCCATGGGCTCCAACCCTAATTCACCCTTGCAACTAAACACACCCTTTATGGTATTTTAATTTTAATTAATTATTATAAATATAATTAAAATTATATTTAATATATACTAATATATTAACATTTAATTATTATTAATAATCTATTTAAATACATGCGCACATGTATTTAAATATAATCTCACTAATTCTAATTTTAATATTTAAATTGAATACAGGCAATTCGTTAGCAAATTTAATTGCATTTTGAGATTACCAAAATATTCTTTCATCATAAAAGACGAAAATACCGCTTTCACAAAAAAAAAAATTCTTAAATTATCTTCTAAATGTGTGACCCATAGATTCCTCATCATATCGACAGAGTGTAGTATCGCGATTAACACTAATTAATCGTTTCACTACACACAGACCAAGATTGGCCCCTAACAAAGCATCATGGCCACCCAATAAATTCGAATTCAATGAAACTAAAGCCTGTCAACGATATGGTTACCGTACAATCAAATCCTTTCATCATCTGTTATCTCATCGAGACTGAGGTATAGAAATAGTGTCACCCTCAGATATCCTCGACATGTTTGTATTCAGTTAATGGACCAATGACCAAAATAATAAATTGGATTGAGCAACAACTCAATCTCACTGTGACCATAGATTTAGTGTTATTGTCATTTACTGAATTACCCAGTTAGATAACTTCTCTCGTACCCAGGAGTGATAAATCCTTTGTCGATCAACCATAGTCTTGATACACTTCTCAATGTAGCCAATCACTACTGTATTGATAGCTCTAAATAAAACTACATTAGGCTAGTGTCAAACTACACCAATTGGTGCATAAGATGCTCCAGTGATCTCAAGTCTAAAGATCACATGCACCATCATCCGTTAGAGGATTTATTCTATAGACATTGGGGTTACCATTCATATGGAATCCTCTGGTGGGCTGTCCAGTGAACTTGCCTCTAGCAAGCACCAATGCGTTGCATTAGGTTGTCGGCAAACAACCATGACAAGTGCGATCAGTCATTGCCTTTCAACAGAGTCATTCAACACTATGATAGTCTTACCGTATTATTTGTGTCTTTGGTTAGGATAATACTGGAACTACGGACTTTTCTAGAATAGCCACCATATGTGATCATAGGGTTCTCACTATCAAGATTTCAAACACTTAATACCCTCGTCACAGTTCTACCATCCTAAGGACATATAATATTACATATAACTATGATTTACATGATATAGAAGAATAAGCATTTCATTGATAAATAAACATTTATTATAGAGTCAATTTTACAATAACATATTGGCTCTAGGGCACTTACTCTAATAGTCTTGCCACAGCTTGCTTGAATCCACGACACCTCTTGGATAGCACGAGCTCCACTCAAACTTCAACACCAAAGACGCATTTCAGCTCCACAGCTTGAAATCCCATCAAGCTTTTCATCAATGGAACCACGCACGTTCCAATAACACTCAAACAACAAAGGTTAACATGCTATTTTAAAGCTTACTAAAGCATAAAGGAACCTAACCAGATATGAAATCAACCTCAAAGGACTTTCAGAGAACAATAAGAAGAGTATTCAGGTTCAAAACATAATGCAAGGTTGATGAAGAACATAAGCGAAAACTTGCACAACAATCCATTAGACAACCAGCCGACAATCTCTTACAATGTTCAACAATTTTTTGAAAGTTTTCAACCACTTTCTTTGGACCACTTCTAAAAAGTTAAACAGATTTCCAGCACCTCATCCAAGATATTAACATCTGTATACGGACCACTTACACATATCTCGGGTTTGGAAAAATATCCTAGCAACAAATGAAAACACAACATTTGTATGAAAGTGTGACTGGACGACTGTCTACACACTAGACTCTGATGTGCCCACATGTTTTACAATAAAAACAGACTAAGTCTGCACACATCAACACAGAGTGTCATGACAATTGAAAGCTACAAAAATGATTGTGCTTAAACAATATGATGTGCAAACATCAAAACTTAATGTGCCCACACAAAATTCATAAGTTGACAAAAATACTTTTGGAGGTCAGATGTGAGACAAGCAAGGAAAGTTGTGGAATATTCTAATCTAATGATTTCTAGCAGTATAATTTGATTGTATAGTATTTAATCAGTATGATTAACAAAGAATTAATATGTTGATCAGCTTGGTTCGAGCCTTGTTTACTCAGTACTTTAAGCCATTTCAACGACTTGGCTTGAGAATCCGAAAGTTCTTCCAATAGATAACCTTGTCGATGCTTATATGTGACAGATCATTTTTTGAGAACGCAATTTATCCTCTTGGATAAGAACATTCAAGATGCTTATTCTAAGGATTGTGAATCCTTTCTTGTAGAAGGAATAAAGAAATAATATAGAAAAATTTATGATACAGACAATCATTTTTGGTTTGGATATTCGAATAATAGTTTCCGCGATAAACTAAAAGTACTTTTGCAATTCTGAATTTGGATTTTTATTCTGAAATTCCAAATGGACGACTCATAGCACATTATAATTTATAGAAAGAATCTTTCTTGGTACCATAATGTCATAGTATCTGTATTTTTTTCTTCTCTAACTTTTTGGTTCCTTTTTTTTTTTTTTTTAAACAAGATTAATGGAAAAAAAAAAAATAAATCATTAAATATGTTAAAAGTAATTTTTTATGGACTTGGTGTAACACAAATCCTTCATAGTCAATTAATCCGTAATAAATCTTGCTATATTAGCGAAAAACAAAAATCAGGCGTTTGATCCATTAAGAAAGTAGTTGTAAACAAAGATCCTTTCATAATATCTTTGAAAGTTGAGAGGTGGAAATTTCTATCTCTAAATGTGGCATCTATTATATTATGTCCTTAAACAGTGGGAACTGTTGCAAATAATTTTTAATAATCAGCAAAAAATCATATAGAGTTAAACGATGGCAAATTTGCTATTATGCATAAACATTTCGGGAAGTTTTTATTGTCGACATATAGAGGCAATATTGGGCGGTGTATAGATCATGTTATCTAGTGGTGGGAGGGAAGTGAATCTCAATTATCCTTTTGAAATAAGAAAGCGGACCAAGATTCTCATGAAAAAAAAAAAATCCCTCATTTTGTAGAAGGAATAATGTAATGTATGTCTTATCATAGAATAAATCTTTTCGTATGATAATGATATAAACGTAATCAATTAGACCATCTCATCCTATAAATTCTAGGTCTCCATGGGCAGTAAGAGTTACTTGGAATTAAAGAGAAGGGTGATTACGAGATGTCTTTAGCTCAAGTTCAACTCCCACACAACCTCCATGCCATTCTTAAAGAAGGAGACTCCCAGACTGACGCCTCCTGCGACAATCTGATTGAACAGCTCCAGGGTGGAATCTTCTTGAACCAAAACAAACTGGCAAGTGACATCTTCATTGTTGTTGTTGTTGTTGTTATAATTTTGCACCAATTATTTTCAATACTAATACTTAATTAATGTTTTACTGCAGAAGTTTTGGGTTGACAGGCTTTTATGTGCCAACGCCTTCGACATTCATGCAAGGGGTCTCTCAATCACTTGGGGAGATGATAAACGTTACTGGAATTGGACTTACAAGCCAGACACACAAGGTTATTTATATATCACATATATAAATATTGGTTTTCTACCTTATTTATAGTCAGTGAAGATTAATTAATCAAATAAATTATGTTTTTGCAGTTGTGTTCAAGTGGAGGTGGCTGAACTATTGAATGTCTGTTGGCTTGACGTAAGCAAGAAATTCCCTGCCAAAAACCTTACTCCAGGGGTAGTTTACCAAGTTTCGTTTGTTTTAATGATGAAGAATGGAGAATATGGATTTGCAAATCATCCGGTGAACTTGAAACTCGTCATCCCCAATTACCATGAGACAATTGAACGCAAAGAAGATTTGAGTAAGTTGCCCAAGAACAAATGGTCAGAGGTCCGAATTGGTGAGTTCGTTACATCTTGCAATATGACTGAGGATATGGAAATCTCGATGTTTGAACACGAATCCCAATGGAAGAGTGGGCTGGTTGTCGACAAGATCGTCATTCACCCAGTGCGCCGGCTGAACTAAGAATGAGGATGATCAAAAGCGAGACATATGCAAAACTAAAAGTTTCTAGATACTAAATAATTTAGTTGGCATGCTTCTCATGTTGTACTCGCAGCTTCTCACTATACTTTGTGGTAAATAAAAATGTGAGAATTTGCATACGGGATAATAAATAAAAGCATAATCTATCTGAGGTTGCTTCATAAAAATTTCCTGCATCTACTTGAACTCTGGTTTCTTGGTTCTACATACATAGATTAAGCCTGAGCTATTTGAGCATGAATGAAATGCATACAAAAGGAGAATACATAGAGCTAGCTGACCATTTTAAAATTATATTCTCAAACACTTTCAAATAGCATACAAAAAATTAAAAGATAGTATCTCCATATTGTTGTGAATTTTGCGGAAGTGTATATATCAAATATCAATTTGTTCATTTTAAAGCCTACATCCATAGATGACTGAAGAATATACTATTGCCACAAAAATACAAGAGCATAACAGATAATGTGACCCCAAAGGAACGGTATCTTAATACCTATTAGAAGTCTCTAAAGACAAGGTCAAATCATATGATACCTACCAAAGCCCCAAATTGTTGATAAATTTTGTGACGCCGTCATATAATTCTCTCTCCAATGAGCTAACAACTCCTGATCGGAAATATCTTTCTAATCCTTGTAGGAATTATATTCTTATTTCTTGCATAATTGTAATCATATTCTGACAAGTTATCCTAAAAGAAACATAAACTCAAATGGTACAAAAAATAAAAAGAGGGAAAAGAGCCAAAATCCTCAACACATATCAAAAGAGAAACGTACATTTATGTTGAAGGTAATGAAGCCAACTTACACGGTTTAATGCTTTATATTTCGATATTTGAATTCGTGCCATGACTATCTGTAAAATTACACAAAATTGATGAGTTGCTTGCTTTCATTAGTTTTTGTTACAGTATTGAATACTGCTGGTTTAGGTTTTTGGAAGTTTTAATACTTTACCAAGTAGATTAAACCTAAGTGGAATGGGTTGTTAAGTTGATGTTAGTATCCATTCATCACCATTACAAACTAGACATTCATGAACCAAAATAAAGCACACCAGAGTATTTTACATGGTTTAGCAAAATGCCTACATCCATAGGATCAAGTCTAGATGAAGTCAATCCACTATGCTAAACATTTACAGTTCAATTACAAAGTCAAAGTTAAGCATCAGTTGCAAGAACACTCCCCGTTTTGTAACACTTCAAACTCCACCTTTTGGTCGAACTTCAAACTACCATAGCAAGTTCCACGTTCACGAGACCACCTGGTTAGCCTTGAGCTCCTCTCAAGGTACAACACCAAAGACGCACTTCAGCTCCAAAAGCTTGAAATCCCATCAAGCATCACCAATGGAAACCCACATTCCAGCCATGAATAAATAAACAAAGTTTATCCAAGGTATTTGTAAGCCTACCTAAGGCATATGAAACCTAATTCAAAACAACGAAACCTTAAGGAATTTTCTAAGTAATATCAGAGATATATTCAGGCTTAAAAAGAGTTGCATTGGAGAATACGAATATATACAAAACTTGGGCTCCAATGCAAGGGGAAAGGTGGCCAACAGGATGCTCTATGGTTTTACCTTTATGAAAAAGTTTATTCCAATCTTTACTAGGACCACCAACAATTGCAAAAAACTTTCCGGCACATTGTATGAGTAAATGACAAGTGTCATGGACCATAAACAATATCTCAAAAGAGATTAAAAACAGTTCACGGAATATCAAAATGCAATACATGTTATGCAAAGTATCTGCCAGATGCGTGTGACCACTTAGACTTTGAAGTTTCCACACGATGTAATAGAAAACTGACTTAATTGAAAGTGGTCACTTCGACAGAGAGTCATCACACTAAAAATTTAAACAGAAATGATTGTGCGATATTCAAAGTGAAGTGTTCATACCATGACTAATGTTACCACACTAGAATCATAAGTTGACAAATAACTTACAATCTCCCCCTTTGTCAAACTTATGAACAAAGCACAATTTTTTCAATTACAAACTTGTCTCAAAATACCAACAATCAATCAACAAGAGACAAAAACACAAACAACACAAAAACATATCTCATTAAAGGCATAATTATCAAGACATAGAGACATGAATGAAACAAAGACAATAAGCAAAACATAATCAGTATCAATTCAATAAAAAAGTTTTGCAAGATTAAAAAAAAAAAAAAAAATGAACTAAATTGCTCCCCCTCAATTAGTATACTCCTCATGAGTAACTAAACCAAGTCACATTCAAGTGATTATCAATTTAGAGCAAAAAGAGGGTTGGTATAGTTCAAAAACAAACAAATAACATAATTTGTTCTCTGCACATGAAAGAACAACATCAGCAAGTAACAACTTAAACAAAAATGTAGTTCTAATAAAATAGCAACTTAACAAGAAATTCAGTGCACAAACCACAATGACTTAAGCAAAAACTTAATATTTTCACCAACACACAATTTGCACTAAGTCATACAAGGTCAACATTGAATAACTCCCCTCAAAATACTCCCTCAAAGTAAATGCACCAACTTGTTGAAAAATGACTTTTAGAAAAATCATATGGGGTGGAAATGATAATGAAGAAAGGTTTAGGGACTTATATGTAATAGGCCAAAAAAGGTTAGTTTGTCCCACATTGATTAGGATTGAAAAGTGGGAAACTTTTGGGGCCTATATATAAGGACCCAAATCATTGTTATTAGGCATCCCAAGTTGTAATTCCATTATACTTCTTTTGTTTAGGGTTCTTTCTTTAAGGACCCTTTAGTTTGTAAGTTTTGTTGTATCTCCCTTTGTTTTGGGCATTTGTTGTATTGCCCAAAAGTTTGTAATGTTTTGGAGATAGTGGAGTTTTTCTTTTGTAGCGCCCAAGGACATAGGTTTTAATACCGAACCTCGTTAATTCCTGGTATTCTTTATTTTTACATTTAATTTTGGCTATTTATTTATGCTTTACTACTTGTTATTATTATATTCAATAGCTAGCGTTAAAGTTTATGTTTCCATTGCATAACAATTGGTATCAGAGCCTAGGTTTAGGACAGTGAGTAGCTATTTGTATGGTTATATACATGTCTAGGAAAATTCTGTCAAAAAGACGATAAAAGTCTAAGGAGACTGGATTTTAAGTGGGACCATTTGTGACCCCTCCATTGTTTCCTGGGAATTTTTCTGGTGCGTATTTAATCATTTCAGCACTTACTACTACCTAGGGCTATTGTTGATTTGTTGGTTAGCTATTGAATATAATAATTTGTGGAGCTTGGTTATTGGGAATTTTGTTTACCAAGCCAATTGAGTAAGGCATAAATGGCATCATCGTCTGAGGATTCATCGTCCAAGGCATCACCGTCTGCGGCACCACCATCTTCACCAGTAAAGATGATAATGGTTTCAAATGCAAAAATTGATGTTGAAAATTTTGATGGTCAAAATAATTTTGGCTTGTGGCAGAATGAGGTAATGGATAGCTTGTATCAGCAGGATCTAGATATCGTTCTGGAGGAGGAAAAACCAGAAGATGTCTATGAGAAAGACTGGGTGAGGTTGAATGTAAAAGCATGTGGGATGATTCGCTTATGTCTTTGTAGAGAGCAGAAATATCCATTCATTAAAGAGACGTCTGCCAATAAGTTATGGAAGGCGCTGGAACACAAATACATGAAGAGAAGTAATGAGAATTGGCTCTATTTGATGAAAAGACTGTTTTGTCTTCAGTTGAGACCAAGTACGAATATCAGTAGCCATATTGATACATTTAACTGATTAATTGCTGATTTGTTAAATTTGGATGAAACATTCAAAGATGAGCATAAGGCTATGTTGTTAATTGGATCTCTTCCAGATGAGTTGGACTATCTTAGTATTACACTTCTTCATGGGAAAGAAAAATTGTCCTTTGAAGAAGTTTGTTCTGCTCTGTCCAATCATGAAATTCGAAAGAATGATCAGAAGGAGAATAGTGATGAGTCAAGCTTGTAGCAAGAGGGCGGAGTCAAAACTGTAGTCGTGGCAATTGGAGAGAAGAGGAAGATCTCGTTCGAAGGGAAAACTCAATAGGGATCAATGTGCCTTTTGTCGTGAGAAAGGGCATTGGAAGAAAGATTGTCCGAAGTTGCAAAAGAAAGAGGGCAAAGCGCTTCGATGCATACGTTGTTGAGCATGAAGAGGATGAGTCGATTGCCTAGTTAGCCTACCATCCACCTCTGGAACAAATGAGTGGATTATGGATTCAGGTTGTACCTATCATATGTGTCCCCACAAGGAGTGGTTCTTTAATTTTGAAGAACTTGATGGTGGAGTTGTTTACATGGGCAATGATGATGCTTGTAAAACAACTGGGATAGGTTCAATTCGGTTGAAGAATCATGATGGCTCAACTAGAACTCTGGCAGATGTTCAGTATGTACCGAAGTTGAAAAAGAATCTCATCTCTTTGGGAGCCTTGGAATCTAAAGGCTTCGCGGTGAATATGCGAAATGGAATTCTAAAAGTTTCTTCAGGTGCTCTTGTGGTAATGAAAGGCACAAGGAGAAACAACTTGTATTACTATAATGGTAGTACAGTTGTTGAAACGATAGCTGCAATCGTGCAAAAGGATGCATATTCATAAATGCTCAAGCTGTGGCATATGCGTTTGGGGCATGCAGGTGAAAAAGCCTTACTTAGTTTGGTGAATCAAGGCTTATTGAAAGGTGCAAAGACCTATAAGCTGGATTTTTGTGAGCATTGTGTTCTGGGAAAACAAACAAGAGTAAAATTCGGCACCGCAATCCATAATACTAAGAGTATTTTGGATTATGTTCATTCTGATGTGTGGGGACCTACCAAAACAACATCTTTGGGAGGTATGCACTATTTTGTCACTTTTGTAGATGATTTTTCCAGAAGAGTTTGTCACTAAAGATAACATACTTGGTGTTTTCCTTAAATGGAAAAAGATGATTGAGACTCAGACTGGCCGAAAGATCAAGCAGCTACGTACAGATAATGGTGGGGAGTATAGTAGTGATCCGTTTTTGAAAGTTTGCCAAGATGAAGGAATAGTACGTCATTTTACAGTGAGAAATACACCACAGCAGAATGGGGTGGCAGAACGCATGAATCGAACTATACTGGAGAAAGTTTGGTGTATGTTGTCCAATTCTGGGTTGGGCAAAGAGTTTTAAGGGTGAGGCGCTTATATATGCGTGTCATCTCATTAATCGTCTACCATCAACTGCAATTGAAGGCAAGACGCCGATTGAGGTATGGTCTGGAAAACCTATTTCTGATTATGACTCCTTACATGTTTTTAGTTCCACTGCTTATTATCATGTAAAAGAGTCTAAGTTAGATCCTAGAGCAAAGAAAGCAGTATTTATGGGGATTACCTCAAGTGTGAAAGGATACCGTCTTTGGTGTCCAAGTTCAAAGAAAATACTATTTAATATGGATGTGACATTTGATGAGTCTTCTATGTTAGAACAGAAAACAGGAAGCCAGATGAAGGTTTTCAGTACTCCGCAACAAGTGGAGCATACTCAACAGCAGGTGGAGTTTGAAACAACATCAGTTAGCCCAGCTGAAATGAGACTCCTATCATAGAGGAGTTCATTAGAGATGAAGAAGAGGATTCTTCCCAAGAATGTCAACAAGAATCCATTGCCGTTAATAGGCCAAGACGAGAAATTCGCAAGCCTGCTCGTTTTGCTGATACGGTGGCCTATGCACTCCCAATTGAAGATGGTGAAGTTCCTTCCACTTATAATGAAGTAGCTAGCAGTTCCAAAAATGGTAAGTGGAGGAAAGCCATGAAAGAAGAGATGCAGTCTCTCCATAAGAATGAAACTTGGGAGGTTGTTCAATTACCAAAGAATAAGAAGGCAATTGGATGCAAATGGGTATATGAAAAGAAAGAAGGATTTCCGAATTTGAAAGACATCCGATACAAGGCAAGGTTGGTGGCGAAAGGCTACGCTCAGAAGGAAGGAATAGATTTCAATGAGGTATTTTCTCTAGTTGTTAAGCATTCTTCCATTAGAATTTTGTTGGCCTTGGTTGCTCAGATGAATCTTGAACTTGTTCAACTTGATGTGAAAACCGCG
Source organism: Pistacia integerrima (assembly GCA_026225825.1). Classification (NCBI taxonomy): domain Eukaryota; kingdom Viridiplantae; phylum Streptophyta; class Magnoliopsida; order Sapindales; family Anacardiaceae; genus Pistacia; species Pistacia integerrima. The sequence continues at coordinate 24,974,373 of CM047747.1, forward strand.
TTTCTACACGGTGATTTGGAAGAGGAAATCTATATGACTCAGCCAGAAGGATTTAGGAGTATTGGGAAGGAATATTGGGTTTGTAAACTGAAAAGATCGCTTTATGGTTTGAAACAATCTCCGAGGCAGTGGTACAAGCGATTTGATAGGTTTATGATGGGTCAGGAGTACACAAGAAGCAAATTTGACAATTGTGTGTATTTTCAAAGGCTACAAGGTGATACTCTCATTTATCTACTCTTATATGTTGATGATATATTGATTGCTTCAAAGAATGTAGAAGAAATTGAGAAGTTAAAGGCTCAATTAAATCAAGAATTTGAGATGAAGGATTTAGGGGAAGCTAATAAGATTCTCGGTATGGAGATAATTAGAGATAGAGGAAATGGCAAGGTTTGTTTGACACAAAAGCAATATCTAAAGAAGGTCTTACAACGTTTTGGCATAACTGAAAGTACAAAACCTGTAAGTACTCCACTTGCTCCTCATATAAAGCTTAGTGCATCATTATCTCCAAATACGCATGAAGAATGAGAGTATATGTCAAAAGTTATGTATTCAAATGCGGTTGGTAGCTTGATGTATTCAATGGTGTGTACTAGGCCCAACATTTCACATGCAGTTGGAATTGTGAGCAGGTATATGCATGATCCTGGTAAAGGACATTGGCAAGCTTTGAAGTGGATTTTACGGTATATTATAGGTACTGTAAACATTGGTTTGGTTTTTGAGCGGGATGAAAATCTTAGTCAATTCGTGGTTGGCTATGTTGATTCTGATTATGCTGGTGATTTGGACAAGCGTCAGTCAACTACTGGATATGTATTTACTCTTGCTAGAGCTCTAGTAAGTTGGAAATCTTCTTTGCAGTCTACAGTTGCTTTGTCTACTACAGAGGCAGAATACGTGGCAGTTACAGAGGCTGTGAAGGAAGCTATTTGGTTATAAGGCCTATTGGATGAATTGAAAATTAGTCAGAAGAAGATCACTATCTATTCTGACAGTCAGAGTGCTATTCACTTAGCAAAGAATCCAGTATTCCACTTTTGCACCAAGCATATAGATGTTCGTTACCACTTTGTGCAGGAAATTATTTCTGAAGGAAGAATCTCATTAGAGAAGATTGGGACTGCTGAGAATCCTGCAGATGTCTTAACGAAAGTAGTGACAATGATCAAGTTCAATCACTGTTTGAACTTGATCAACATCCTGCGAGCTTGATTGTGCTTTTTGGCACATTTGAAGGTATTGCAAAATTTGACAAAAGAATACAAAACTTTGAAGGTTTGCTAATTCGCCAAGGTGGAGATTTGTTGAAAAATGGCTTTTAGCAAAATCATATGGGGTAGAAATGATAATGGAGAAAGGTCTAGGGACTTTTATGTAATAGGCCAAAAAAGGTTAGTTTGTCCACATTGATTAGGATTGAAAAGTGGGAAACTTTGGGGCCTATATATAAGGACCCAAATCATTGTTATTAGGCATCCCAAGTTGTAATTTCATTATACTTCTTTTATTTAGGGTTCTTTTTTTAAGGACCCTTTAGTTTGTAAGTTTTGTTGTATCTCCCTTTGTTTTGGGTATTTGTTGTATTGCCCAAAAGTTTGTAATGTTTTGGAGATAGTGGAGTTTTTCTTTTGCAGCGTCCGAGGACATAGGTTTTAATACCAAATCTCATTAATTCCTAGTATTCTTTATTTTTACATTTAATTTTGGCTATTTATTTATGTTTTACTACTTGTTATTATTATATTCAATAGCTAGCGTTAGAGTTTATGTTTCCGTCGCATAACACAACTCACATACAAGAGATAAACAATTAGAAGTATACAAGGGTTAGTTCAGTTCCCAATATTAGAGCCAAACAAAAATAAAAAAATGCAAAACAAACAATAAAAATATTTGCTGCATGGATCTCTACATCAATAGACACAAGAATAAGCTTCATCAGAACTTATAATAAAAAATAAGTTCATAAACATATTAAAACACAAGAAACAAAGACTGATTAGATCATAGTTCAAGTAGACAAACAAAAGAGAAAATCAGTTCAGCTTAGGCAGAAAAAAATCAACAATAGAAATAAAAAAAAAAAAAAAATCAGTGTGATCACATCAACAGCTCATGTCATCACACCATCAACTCCTTAAAGCAATATCACCAACATCCAAGCAAAACAGAGCAAAGCAACTCTCAGCAAATCCTTCAGCAATTTCACTCCCCCTCTTTGTTCATAATGTTTGACGAACCCTTTAGTGTCTACTGGACCCTCCAGTCAGTGTAAACACCATGATATCTAGATTTAAAACCGTAAACTGTTTGGATTTTCTACAAGAGGTAACTCAAGCACATTCCTAACAACATTAGCATAAAAAAGAACCCAAGTTCTATTCAACAATATGGACAAAACTTTAAAAAAAATCATCCAATTTCAAATGAATTTCATAGATGATGGGGCTCTAAGAAACATATTTCTTAAAGTGAGAAAAAGCTTTAGAGGAGAAAAGGTTAGATGTTTTTTACCAACTGAAGACTTTTCACTCGCATTTGAATTCTTCTTTCCTTCGGGTGACTTTAATTTAGAAGCTTTGGACTTTGATTTGGAGACTTGGAAGACATGAGCTTCTTTAATAGAGACTCTTCAGGCCACGAAGATGTCACATTTTGAGAGTCAGCCAATGATTCTTCATGATCGGTTGACAAAGATGAAGACTCGATTGAAGCTTCAGAAGAATCTTGGTGAAGTCTAACCCTTTTCTTTGCAAACAATGCTTGATGCTTTTCTTTCAAAGATGAGCTTAGAAACATTAGGAGTTTTAACAGTGTATGGACACTTAAAATCAATGTCGGCACACACAAACTCAATTTGAGCACACCAGCAAAACAAAATCAAAATGACGACCTTCAATTTAGGTGCGATGACACATGACAAGAGATAATTATGAATCAAAATGAACAACATTCATCTGATGTCATTCATACAATTATGTAAGCATATTGGACAACAGGTAAAGTGTCGTGACAATGACGAATCAAGTCAGTACATGCAAAAGAGAATTCATAGAGAATGAACTTAAGAGAACTTATGTGGCTACACTTCTCTCAAAGTGGCGACATTGGCACAAAAACTGCAAACTTTAATCACTTATTCCATTTTGAACAAAAAAACAAAAATAAGGCCAAAAGACATCAAAGATTCACAAAATACACAAAGAGAATCTCATCCCATGTAATTCAACAATTAAAGATTTATAACCTTAGATCATACATGAGTAAAAAGCAAAGAATCTTTATTAGATGTGGGTGTTGTGTCCTCAAAGGGGAATTTATGACACATTGGTCAAGCAATCAAAGAGAAAACTCCCCCTTCCCTCATGCCCTTTTTCACTTTTCTTTCTTTTAATTTTATTGAACATAATCTCATAATTTTAGAATTCTTTTTCATAGCATATGAGATTTAATGGGCAAATACTCTAAAGAAGTAACCAACTGTAGCTTTTATACTTGCAAGGAGGTAGCCTTCTAAATGGTAGATTTTTCAAAGACATAGCACGACAAGGAAAATGGCCTCTCTTGAAAGAAAATTTCACAGAATTTCTTGAATGTTTTTAAGACAACTGCTTGAACCTTTTTCAACTGTCAAGGATTTGAGACAATCCTTAACTATTTTAGAAAATCTTTGGCTTTTATTAATTATCAAAGATTTACTAAAAATTAAGTTGTTCAATTTCATTCCTTAACTGTCATAGTCTTAATCCTTGACAATTTTTAACTATCAAGGATTTTGGAAAAATGAAATTCATTCTTGACTGTTATATTCTTAATCTTTGCAGTGTTTAACTGACAAGGAATAAGTTAAAAACAAAAAACAAAAACTCGAATTCGGCTAAAATTTTCCTAAGGCAAATTCTTTCCACCCAGAACACCGAAGTTCATTGTCAAAACCCATTTTCCCCCAAATTTCGACCATGTCAAACCTAGGGCAAGAAAAAAACTTCTGCCAAAAACCCAAATCTCCTCCACTAAATTAATCAGATCCCATAAACCCTGAATCTCCTCTACTAAATCGCCCAAGTCTCTTCCACTAAATCTCCCAAATCTCTCCCATCACTTGTTTCTTCAATTCCCGGTAGTAGCAATAAATAGTGAAGTCGTCACTTCACCACCTCCGTCACCGCAAACAACTTACATTATATCAACCTGTCTAGACTAATTTCTGGATTCAACTATCAACCTGTCTAGACTAATTTCTGGATTCAACTATGTTAATATCTCTTAGGTCTACGTCAGAAGTGTGAAATGATGCTAATTTTTTTTTCTTTGTGCTTAATATTTTTCCCTTTCTTCCCCCGACAATACAGGCTTCCACCATGCAATGCCGCTTCAAAGCGCTATCACCTCTATCAGGTATCTTGATTGATTCTTTATCCAAGCTTTAAGTTTGCCAAAAACAACTAGCCAATGTAATAAGCCAGACTAAACTTTTCATGATTAATGGGGGCGGTTTGATTTCTTATGTTAATACTGGAGACTGAATTTTCCTTTATGAAATTTTAGCTTTGGAAGTCCTACATTAAAAAGTCAATTGTACTAGTTGGACCCACTCTTGGTGCTGCTCTAGCAATTGACTTTGCAGTGAACTATCCTGAAG